>JASTWF010001684.1:0-65270 GCA_030390025.1 Squalus acanthias | reverse complement strand
CTCAACCACACCCTATCTAATCTGCTCAACTCTTCCCCACCCCACCTAAGCGCCTCAGCTCTCCCCACCAACCTGAAAGCCTCAGTTCCTATTAGTCCCATCTAAACTCCACAGCTCCTCCACAATTCATCTAATATCATCATCTATACATACCTGCACTAACATCCTCAACTGCTCTGTACTTATCTCTGCATACAGTCTGCAGCTATCAATCTCGTGTGTGCGATGTGCTGTCACAGGTTATCAATCAGGTAGAACAAGAACAACTTCCTGTCAATTCTTTGCAATTCGATGTAAGAGCAGAAATCCCTGACAGTGACTCGAGGTCGAATCATTATTTTATATTAAGTGTTTTTAATGATATCTTACGATGTAAGTACTTTAATGCACATAATTTAATGAATGTTTTAATCAAAATATTAGTAAAAACACTGTTTGCATGCTCTTTTTATGAGTTTCTTTAGAAAGTTTCCATTTTTATGTTGAGAATAAAAATAAGAAATTTCCCGCCCCAATGGAAGTCGGTGCTTCATACAGGGATGTCGCCCTCGACATTGGGTTGTTACAAACTGAGCTGACTAAGTTCAGAACATCTGCAGTCAAGAAACAGAATGAATCCCAAGCTGGCTACAAAAGAGAAAGCAGAGATTAGGGGGTTATAGGCAGTTACTCAGATTGACAAATGGCGGGAAGTGGTGTTCCACAAGGATCGGTGCTGGGACCACTGTTGCTCTGCATTTACATCAATGATTTGCACTCGGGAATCGGAAGGACAAGTTCAAAATTTGCTTCTGACACCAAATTGGGGCTTCCGTTAATACAGAGGAGGACTGGGATACAATACAGGAAGACATTAATAACTTGCAGAATGGGCGTGCAATTCACAAATTAACTTCAATATAGGTAAGTGTGAGGCAGTATATTATAGTAGGCAGAATAAGGAGGCCACATACATCTAGGAAAATAAATGTTTAAATAGGGTAGCGGAACAGTGAGATCTGGGAGTACAGATACACGAATCAATAAATGCAGCGACGCAGGTTAGTAAAGAATTATAAAAAAACCATAGGAATGCGGTTCATTTCGAGATGGTAGAATTCAAAAGCGGAGAAGTTATGTTAAACTTGTAAAGCAGTTGAGACCACACTTGGAGTAATGGGAACAATTCTGGTCTCCATATTATATAAAATACATAGTTTTCACTGGAGAAGGCTCAACAATATTTACTAGAATTATACGAGACCTGAGAGGTTATACTTAGCGGGAAAGATTGAACAGACTGCGGCTCTTTTCACTAGAAAAATGAAGATTGAGGGTGACCTGATAGAGGCATTTTTTTTAATTCATTTAATGGGATGTGGGCATCGCTGGCAAGGCTTGCATTTATTGCCCATCTCTAATTACCCTTGAGAAGGTGGTGGTGAGCCGCCTTCTTCAATCGCTGCAGTTAGGGAGGTCCAGGACTTTGACCCAGCGACGATGAAGGATCGGCGATATACTTCTAATTCAGGATGGTGTGTGACTTGGAGGGGAACTTGGAGATGGTGGCATTCCCATGCGTCTGCTGCCCTTGTCCTTCTAGGTGGGAGAGGTCGCGGGTGTGGGAGGTGCTGCCGAAGAAGCCTTGGCGAGTTGCTGCAGTGCATCTTGTAGATGGTACACACTGCAGCCACGGTACGCCGGTGGTGGAGGGAGTGAATGTTTAATGTGGTAGATGGGGTGCCAATCAAGCGGGCTGCTTTGTCCTGGATGGTGTCGAGCTTCATGAGTGTTGTTGGAGCTGCACTCATCCAGGCAAGTGGAGAGCATCCCTCACACACCCTGTGCCTTGTAGATGGTGGAAAGGCTTTGGGGAGTCAGGAGGTGAGACACTCGCTGCAGAATCCCTAGCCTCTGACCTGCTCTTGTTGCCACAGTATTTCTGTGGCTGGTCCAATTAAGTTTCTGGTCAATGGTGACCCCCAGGATGTTGATGGTGGGGGATTCGGCCGTTGAATGTCAAGGGGAGGTGGTTAGACTCTCGCTTGTTGGAGATAGTCATTGCCTGGCACTTCTGTGGCGCGAATGTTACCTGCCACTTATCAGCCCAAGCCTGAACGTCGTCCAGGTATTATTACATAAGCGCATGGACTGCTTCATTATCTGAGGAGTTGTGATTGGTGCTGAACACTGTGCAGTCATCAGCGAACAGGATTACGAAGGGGTTTGATAGGGTAGAGGTAGAAAGGATGTTCCCACTTGTGGGGCAGACCAGAAATATGGGCAATAAATAGAAGTTTGTCACTAATAAATCCAGTTGTGTGAAAGTTGTATAGCATTGGCGAGACCACACTTGGAGTAATAGGAACAGTTCTGGTCTCCATACTATAAAAAAGACATAGTGGCACTGGAGAAGGTGTAATAAAACATTTACTAGAATCATACCAGAACTGAGAGGTTATACCTGTCGGGAAAGATTGAACAGACTGGGGCTCCTTTCTCTAGAGAAGAGAAGACTGAGGGTGACCTGACAGAGGCATTTAGGATTATGAAGGGGTTTATTCGTGTAGAGGCAGAGAGGGGGTTTCCACTTGCGGGTGCGACCAGAACTATGGGCCATAAATATAATATTGTCACTAATAAATCCAAAGGGGAATTCCGGAGAAACTTATTTACCCTGTGGGTGGTTCGAATATAGAACACGCTACCACAAGGAGCAGTTGAAGCAAACATCACAGAGACATTTAAGCGGATGTTAGATAAGCACTTGAAGGAGAAATGAATAAAAGGATACGATGATGGGGTTAGACGAAGAAGGGTGGGAGGAGGCTCGAGTGTAGCATATACTCCGGCAGGGAGCTGTTGGGCTGAATGGCCTATTTCAGTGCTGCAAATACTTTGTAATACTTTCTAAGACACTCTCCTCCCGGGAACTGTCAGAGAACTTCCTGCACTTATCTCTTGGCACAAAATCTGCAGCTGTCAATCACACACACTCCTCCAGGGAACTGCATGAGAACTTCCTGCACTTATATACAGTATTACATAGTACTGACGGACAGTTTTGGTGATTTTACCTAATGGGGAATCTGTGATAGCTCAATGCACCAAGATAAAAGAGCAGACTGAAGCTGGATGTTACATATTTTTACTTAAAGTGTGAAGTAGTTATTTTTCAAATAGAGATTTTAATCAGCACATGTGGTTGATGATGTTAGGCCTCTTAGCAGGGTCTTGGCCGTTTGTCTGATCACTGTGTGGATAAATAGTTTCTGGCTCCGGCTCTGCTTCATTCTCAGGGTAATAGGGAGTTTTTGTGTCCGTTAGTTTCTAAACAAAATAATTCGCGCACCGTGTGCTGAAGAACTTCTAATAAATCTTGAATATAAAACTTTAGCTGATTAGGCTCAATCTCAGCTTTGGAAAATAAATGATTCTTTCAAAGAAAAATGAGAGTCTTTGTCCAGGTCGGGACATCGCATGAGAGAGAGCGGAGCGGGACAACGGCCTGAATGTTGCTGCTTGTCTCCCTATCTCAGCGATCTCCTCCAGCCACACATCACTGTGCACACTCTCCGCTCCTCTACCCGCTGCTGTGGCCCAGCATTACTCCGCAGTAACCGCTCCTCCTGCTCCACCATCGGCAGACGCTCCTCAAGGAAATGCGCCCTGGGATCTGGAACTCTCGCCCTCAACTGGTCACCTCTCGCCCTGCCTTAAAAGCAATCCTCAATAACCTTCTCATTCACCAGGCACTCACCACTCTATCCCACTTGACTCTTTCTCACCCCAGTTTGCTGCCACCCATGTTAAATGTCCTGCACCATCTCAGAGTATGGGCGGAGTACTGTACTTTTTAAGCTGTCATGGTTGAAGTGAGTGTTCAGATTGGTGCAGGGCTATCGAGCGTTGATGGTCCACAATGTGACGTGCCTGGTCCTGTGTTCACCCGCTACCCTCCTCATCACAGTGGAAGCCACAATGCCAAGGTGCTCACCCAGAGGAAGGGAGAAACCATCACAGGCCGATGATAACTGGGCAGCTGTCCTACAATTTCGAGCAGCTGGTTGGATTTGAAAATATGTACCTGGAAAAAAATAGGACTACATTTGTAAATCTAACGATATTTAATTTCACTATATTTGTAATTAATAACATTTGATTGAATTATTTTAATATTAAATTGTGCTTTGGTGTTCTTTCCCCTATGTGTATGGAGTAAACTCACTCACAGTGTCAGCTGCCAACTCCAGCTCCTGCCCACGGTTACTACAACTGATGGATGGTAACCAGCGGCTAAAACCTGTCTCCAAGTGACATCACAAAGGGAACCAGGAGCCAATCACACAGCAGTCCTCGCAGTCCACGCCCGCTGGTGGTATGATAGGGTCACATGGCGAGGCTCTGCTCCTGGTGCAGTCTCACGGGACTGGAGAACAGGTTGCAGGATCGGCCCGATCTGCGACCCAGATCCCGTCTAACGACACCCCATGCAGGGAGCAGTCTTCCAAAATTAACCTTCATAAATCTTGTCTCCAGACCTCGTAATGTGAAATCTCACTATTCAAGGCCCATCACACCACTCGGCCACCTCTTCCTTCACCGAAAAATATATCTGGCAAGTTGCTATTTTGAAGCAGGATGCGGTAAAGAGATGTTCTGCTGCTGATGGAGGAAAATGTTCCAAGGACAGTGTTCCTGCCCTAACATAGAGGAGCAAGATGGACGTTGACGATAGTGACTGGACGTGTCCGAACTCTTTGGCATCGCTCTCCTGTCTCTTGTACAATCCTGAAAATGTACTGTCAGGAAACGCATGAAGTCTGAAGGCCAGTCCTTGTCTTCAGAGATGAACTGAAATAAAACAATTAAATCGGATAAGTTGGAATATTACCGCAATATTCCAACACCAATTATCAGGAAAATCATAATGCAGAATGGAAACGTACAGGGGCTGATGTCTAGAGGTTCCTAATGGGCCCGCAGAGTTAGTGCAGCACCTTTCCAGCGTTAGCTGTTGTGATTGGGAAGTTCTGGGCTCTGGTGATTATCTCTGTGATTGAGCGGAATGTACCTGATTACAGGCTAGTGCTGGGTTTGTGATTGGGAATTTCTGGGCTCTGGTGATGATCACTGTGAGTGTGCGGAATGTGCCTGATTACAGGGCAGTGCTGGGTTTGTGATTCGGTAGTTCCGGGCTCTGGTGATGATCTCTGTGAGTGTGTGGAATGTACCTGATCACAGGCCAGTGCTGGGTTTGTGATTCGGTAGTTCCGGGCTCTGGTGATGATCTCTGTGAGTGTGTGGAATGTACCTGATCACAGACCAGTGCTGGGTTTGTGATTGGGAAGTTCTGGGCTCTTGTGATGATCTCTGTGAGTGTGTGGAATGTACCTGATTACATGCCAGTGCTGGGTTTTTGATTTGGAAATTCTGGGCTCTGGTGATGATCTCTGTGAGTGAGCGGAATGTACCTGATTACAGGTCAGTGCTTGGTTTGTGATTGGGAAGTTCCGGACTCTGGTGATGAGCTCTGTGAGTGTGTGGAATGTACCTGATTAGAGGCCAGTGCCGAGTTTGTGATGGAAATGATCAGTGAAGGTACCAGACAGTCGATCAGGGCAACTAAACCAAGAAGGAAACTGCTTACCCCAAAGGAACAATCTCCATCAGTTCATCGACTCTGTGAGAGGTGGACGGGCGTTTAATATCTTTTGCGGAGACGTTTGCCTCGCATAGTTTTCCACTGAATCCTTGTTCTAATGCCAGGTCAGTATCTGTAGAACAGAGAGGCGGAATAGTGATGTGTCCACCAATCTCCAGGGATGTACTGAACCATCCTGATTTTCTGAAGAATCCAACGTAATATCCTCAGATCGTTGCGGAAACAATCTAAAACTAGAATGTAAGAGGATATCTTTTCCCAGATGAATGAGGAATAATGGTGAAAAGAAGATGTTTGTACTTAATACGGAGTGGAATCTTCTCCACACTAACGTTTGAGTGCCTGGTTTACATGTGTCATTGAGTGAGAGAAGTGTGAGTACTTTTCCTTTCCAGCCTCCTGACACCAACCTCGGGGTTGGAGGCTTCTGGCTGCTGTTTGGACAGCCCCAAAGATGAAACAGTTTCTGTCGGGAAACATCTCTAATTAACTTTGAAGACCTCCTTCACTTTGCTTCCAGTCCCTCTCAGAAACACCGATCAGAGGGCAGCAGCCACAAGGGCTACTGCAGCTTCCTCATGTACCCTTCGAAATGGCCTCCACTGAGGAAATGTTATCTGGGAGACACCGATAAGCCCCGAACCCTCATTTCCCTGCTATTACAATGTCTGTGCATGTTGTAGGCACAGATGGTCCACCTCACTTCCTCAGGGAAAGCCTTGGGATGACCATGTGTTGAGTTAGAGCATCACGGGTCTCCTCTCCTTAGCATCCGGGAACTAAGCATTCTTCAGACATAGAGAAGAGAATTATAGGGGCTAGAAACAGGTCGAACGCTTCCAGCTCCTGTCCATCTATCATTTATTGTGCATGGTCTCCCTACGCTGATGTCCTTCGCTCTCACTGTCCGCTCACGACTTTACCTCTCTTTACCTTTCTCCATCCTGCTTGGTACCCCGTCCGTGCTCCCTGCCCTGTAGAGTGTTCTGTGACCTCTCTAATGTCAGTGGTCGTGGCAGAAGTCGGTGCCCAGTTTGGTGCAGGATGATTGCGCGTTGATGGTTCGCACCGTGCTGTGCTGGTCCTGGTTTCACGTCCCTACCCTCCTAATCGCAGTGGAAGCCATAATGGCAAAGGAGCTTACCCAGGGGAACCATCACAGGCCGATTGATACTGAACTACAACTCCGAGCGGCTGGGAAGAGACGAGATTTATTACCTGGAATGCATTATGTTTATTCTTGTTACTCTGATTATATTTACTATCACTATATTTCTAATTAATAACATTTGATTCAATAACTTTAATATTAAATTGTGCTTTTCTGTCCTTTCCCCTCTTTGTATGGAATAAACTCACTCACAGTGCCAGCTGTGAACTCCAGCTCCTGCCCACGATAACTTTCATTGATGAATTTTAACCAGGGCTAAAACCTGTCTCCAGATGACATCACAACGGAGCCAGGAGCCAAGCACACAGCAGCCAAAGCAGGCCCCGCCCACTGGCGATATTACAGGATCACATGGCCAGTCCCTGCTCACTGGACTGGATCACAGTTTGCAGGATCAGCCCAGATGCGTTATGGCCCTGTCTCCGATTCCCAGCTCCTGATAAAGGACGGAACAGCCAGACAGCACACACTCCAATATTACGTGAAACTCCGAATGTAAGGTTCCAATATTCACTGTCCCCGACATCACACTATCTCCACACATGTTTTATCTTCTTTGTAACTCGGAAGTAACATTCGCAGACGTTATAAAATGAATATAACGATTCTCGTCACATCAATTGATTTCTCATGCTGTCATTGTTTCATAACTCAGTTCACTCTCTTTAGTTATATAACCCTTAATAACCTTGCCTAACAACAATCCATCAATCTCAGTTTTTTTAAATTTTCGACAACCAATCCTCGACACTGTTTTGGGGAGAGAGTTCCAGATTTCACTGTGAAAAGCCGCTTCATGACATCACCCCTGAATGCACCGGCTCCAATTTTGACATTATGCCTCCCTTGATCTCGACACCCCCACCAGAAGAAAATGTTTCTCATAATAGTGAGGAAGGAAGCTGTAGCCCAAGGTAGATATCAATGGACTGGTCAGGTGGGCTGAAAAGTGGCAAATGGAATTTAATCCGGAGAAGTGTGAGGTAATGCATTTGGGGAGGGCTAAGAATGTAAGGCAATACACACAAAATTTTAGGATACTGAAAAGGGTAGACGAACCTGGAGACCTTGGAGTGGATGTCCACAGATCCATGAAGGCAGCAGGGCAGTTTGATAAGATGGTTAAGATGGTATACGGTATATTTGCCTTCAATCGCCGAGGAATAGATTATATAGCAGGGATGTTTTGCTGGAACGGTTTAAAACGCTAGTTAGGCCACAGCTAGTGTACGGCGTACAGTGCTGGTCTTCACATTACAGGAAGTATGTGATTGCACTAGAGAGGGTACAGAGGAGATTTACGAGGATATTTCCAGGACTTGAGTAATTTAGCTATGAGGAAAGACTGGACAGGCTGGGGTTGCTTTTACTCGAACAGAGGAGGCTGAGGGGAGATTTAATTAAGTTGTCTAAAATTATGAATGCCTTAGATAGAGCGTATAGGAAGGACCAATTTCGCTTAACAGAGAGGTCAATAACCAGGGGCATAGAGGTAAAGAAACAAGTAGAAGTATTAGAAGGGAGTTCAGGAGAAATTTTACACTCAGAGGATGATGGATTCAGGAGCTCACTGCCTGAAAGGGTGGTAGCGGCAGAATTTCTCACCGAATTTAAAATAGTAGCTAGATATGCACTTCAGGTTGGTAACCTACAAGGCTACGGACCAAGAGCTGGAAAGTGGGAATAGGCTGGATAGCTCTTTTTCGGCCGGCACAGACATTATTGGCCGAATGGCCTCCTTCTGTGCAGTGAATTTCTATTATTGAATGATGCTATTATGCATGATATACTCGGGTCGCGAGCCCAAGGAATACTTACACTGTTTAAATCAGTTCAGAACCAAACCAGGACTCAAATTATCTCAAAATTAATATAAATGTGTACACATACATATGGAAAACAATAAAAAAAATAAACAGCACGTGCGACAAAGGGGTTTGACTGAGGATCCTCTACCTGGAACCATTCCTCGCTCCATGGCATCTTCACCTCTTCAATTCTATCCCTGTAGAAATAAACCCTAGGTGCCTGGTTTGCTTTTTTATGGCCTTGTTAACCTGTGTCGCTACTTTTAGTGATTTGTGCATTTGTACTCCCAGATCCCCTAGCTTCTCTACTCCACCCAGACTCGCACACTTCAAGTAATAAGTGACCTCCCTATTCTTCCTACCAAAATGTAATACCTTACATTTATCTGTGTTCAATTTCATTTGCCAATTAAATGCCCATTCTGCAAGTGTATTAATATCTTCCTGTAATTTGTTGTAATCCTCCTCCGTGTTAACTATTCCCCTAAATTTGGTGTCATCCACAAATTTAGAAATTTTGTTTTTGATTCCAAAGTCTAAATTGTTAATATAAATTGTGAACAACAGTGGTCCCAGCACTGATCCTTGTGGAACACCAGTACCCAACTTCAGCCACTGTGAAACGCTACCTTTTACCCCTACTCTCTGCATTCTGTCTTGAAGCCAGCCAGCAATCCATTCTGCTACTTGACCCCTGACTCCGCATTCTCTGACCTTGTGCATTAGTCTATTATGTGGTACCTTATCGTAGGCCTTTTGACAATCTGGATAAATCTCATCTATTGCATTACCCTTGTCTATTTTTCTGTTACCGCTTCAAAAATTTAAATTACTTCGGTCAAGCAAGACTTTCCCTTTAGAAAGGATACTGATTGGTCAGTGTCGCGATGTTCCTTCAATTTCTGAGTTTTTGGTCAAGTTGTGGACAGCTGGTCAGTTTCTATTTGCTCGATCAGACAGTGGTTAGGTCCAAGATGTACGGTCAGGTTATGGTCAGTTCATCAGTGTCTGCCAGCTCAGTCACACTCTGGTCTCTTGGTCGATTTCTCTACCATTGGACAGGAAGTGCTCAGTTGGTCTGTAACTGAGTGTTCGGTCTATTTGTGGCCAGATGGTCAGTTTCTGTGTGTACGGTCAGGTTCAGGTCAGCTGGTCTGTTTTTGGGTGCTGGTCCTCGATATGGTCAATTGGTCAGTCTCTGTGTGCTTGGTCAGGTTTTCCAAGTTGCTGAGTTCCTGGGTGCTCGGTCTGGTTATGGTCATTTGGTCACTCTCTGGATGTTCAGTCACGTAGCGAACAGATGGTCAGTTTCTGTATGTTCCATGAGGATATGGTCAGTTGTGGAGTTTCTAGGTTTGCAATCATGCTGTGGACAGTCAGTCAGTTTCCGGGTGTTCAGTCAGGTGTGGCCAGTTGGTCATGTTTTGGTGTCTTGCCAAGTTGGGACCAGATGGTCAGGTTATGGATACTCGGTCAGATTGTGGTCAGTTGGTCATTTTCTGCTTGCTCATTCTTGATCTGGTCAATTGGTCAGATTCTGCATACTCGTTCAGGAAGTGCTCAGTTGGATAACTTCTGGAATTTCGATATGGTTGTGGTCAGTTGGTCAGTTTCTGGGTATTCAGTCAGGTGGTGGTCAAACGGTCAGTTTCTGGGAACTCGGTCAGGTTGTGTTCAGTTAGTCGTTTTCTGGATGATTGGGCAGTTTGTTTCCATTGGTCATTATCTGAGTATCCTGTCAAATTGTGGTCAGTTGGTCAGTTTCTGTGTGTTCAGTCAAGATCTTGCTAGTTGGTCAGTTATTGTGCGCTCGCTCGCGATGTGAACCATTAGTCAGTTTCTGCCTGCTCCTTTAGGTTGTGGTCAGATGGTCAGTTTCTGGCTGCTCGTTCAGTTAGTATTCAGTGGGTAAGTATCTGATCGATCAGTCAGTTTCTGTTTAGTTAGTCAGTTTCTAGCCGCTTGTTCAGGTTGTGTTTAGTTGTTCAATTTCAGGTTACAGATTTAGGTATTGTCAGTTGGTCAGTCTCTGGGTGTTTTGTCACGTTCCGGTCAGTTGTCCATTTCCGGGTGTTAAATCAGGTTGTGGTCGATTGTTTAGTTTGTGGATGTTCAGTGGTCAGAGGCCGGTTTCTGAGTATTTCGTCAAGTTGTGACCAACTGTTCACTTTATGGTTGCACGTTCAGATTTTGTTCAATTGGTCAGTTTCTACTTGCTCGTTCATGCGATGGTCAAGTTATCCGATTCTACGTACTCATTCAGCTAGTGGTCAGTTAGACAGTTTCTGGTTGTTGAGTCAGGTTGTTGTCAAAGGGTCAGATTATAGGAGCTCGGTCAGGATGTGCTCAGTTGGTCAGATTCTATGTGCTCGGCCAGTTTGTGGTCAGCTGGTCAGTTTTTGTGTGCTTGGTCTCGGCGTGGTCAAGTTGTCTGTTTCCATGGGCTCAGTCAAGCTATTGCCAGTTGGTCATTTTCTTGGTGCTCGGTCAGCTTGTGGTAAGTAGCTTAGTTTCTGGGTGTTCGGTCAGCTAGTGGTCAGTTGGTCAGTTTCTGGGTGTTCGGTCAGGTAGTGGTCAGTTGGTCAGTTTCTGTAAGTTCCATCAGGTTGTGGTCAGTTGTTCAGTTTATGGATGTCCGGTCAGGTTTTGGTCATTTGTTCAGGTTATGGATGTTCGGTCAGCTTGCGGCCAACTGATCAGTTTCTTTGTGCTTGATCAGGTTGCGTTTAGTTGGCCAGATTCTGGGTACAAGTTTAGGTAGTGGGCAATTGGTCAGTTTCTGTGTGATCTGTCAGGTTGTGGGGTGCTGGTCAAATTCTTGGTGCTCGGCCAGTTTGTGCTCAATGGGTCAGTTACTTGGTCCTCGGCCAGTTTGTGCTCAATGGGTCAGTTACTTGGTGCTCGGCCAGTTTGTGGTCAATGTGTCCGTTACTTGGTGCTCGGCCAGTTTGTGGTCAATGGGTCAGTTACTTGGTGCTCGGCCAGTTTGTGGTCAATGGGTCAGTTATTTGATGCTCGGCCAGTTTGTGGTCAATGGGTCAGTTACTTAGTGCTCGGCCAGTTTGTGGTCAATGGGTCAGTTACTTGGTGCTCGGCCAGTTTGTGGTCAATGGTTCAGTTACTGGTTGCTGGGCCAGTTTGTGGTCAATTGTCAGTTACTTGTTGCTGGGCCAGTTTGTGGTCAATGGGTCAGTTACTTAGTGCTCAGCCAGTTTGTGGTCAATGGGTCAGTTACTTGCTGCTCGGCCAGTTTGTGGTCAATGGGTCAGTTACTGGTTGCTGGGCCAGTTTGTGGTCATGGGTCAGTTACTTGTTGCTGGGCCAGTTTGTGGTTAATGGATCCGTTACTTTTTGCTGGGCCAGTTTGTGGTAAATGGGTCAGTTACTTGTTGCTGGGCCAGTTTGTGCTCAATGGGTCAGTTACTTGGTGCTCGGCCAGTTTGTGGTCAAAGGGTCAGTTACTTGGTGCTTGGCCAGTTTGTGGTCAATGTGTCAGTTACTGGGTGCTCGGCCAGTTTGTGGTCAATGAGTCAGTTGCTTGGTGCTCGGCCAGGTGGTGGTCAATTGTCAGTTACTTGTTGCTCGGCCAGTTTGTGGTCAATGGGTCAGTTACTTGGTGCTCGGCCAGTTTGTGGTCAATTGTCAGTTACTTGATGCTCGGCCACTTTGTGGTCAATTGTCAGTTACTTGGTGCTCGGCCAGGTTGTGGTCAATTGTCAGTTACTTGGTGCTCGGCCAGGTTGTGGTCAATGGGTCAGTTACTTGGTGCTCGGCCACAACCTGAGGAGATCACAATGAGTCGGCAAAGGGATATAAAGGTGCAGCAAATGTTCGCTCGATTAATTCCTGGGATGAGAGGACTGTCCTATGATGAGAGATTGTGTAGAATGGGCCTACACTCTTTTTTAGTTCAGAAGAATATGAGGTGATCTCATTGAAACATAGAAGATTCTAAAGGGGAATGACAGGGTAGATGCTGAGAGGCTTTTTCCCCTGGCTGGAGAGCCTAGATCTAGGGGGCATAGTCTCAGGATAAGTGGTACGCCATTTAAGACTGAGATGAGGAGGAATTTCTTCACTCAGAGGGTTGTGAATCTTTGGAATTCTCTACCCCAGATGGCTGTGAATGCTGAGTCTTTGATTTTATTCAAGGCTGAGATCGTTAGATTTTAGGACTCTAGGGGAATCATGGGATATGGAGAGTGGGCGGGAAAGTGGAGTTGATGTCGATGATCAGCCATGATCTTATTGAATGGTGGAGCAGGCACGAAGGGCCGTATGGCCTACTCCTGCCCTTACCTCTTATGTTCTTACATGTGTCGGTCATGTTGCGGTCAGTTTTGTGGGCTTTCGTTCAGGTTCTGGTCTATTCGTCAGTTTCAGGGTGTTCGGTCAGATAGTGGTCAGTTGTTCAGTTTATGGGTGTTCAGTCAGATTGTGGTCAGTTATTCCGTTTCTGGGTTTTTTTTGGTCAGGTTGTGATCAGTTGGACAGTTTCTGGGATTTCTGTCAGATTGTGGTCAGTTGGACAGTTTCTGGGATTTCCGTCAGGTTGTGGTCAGTTGGACAGCTTCTGGGATTTCGGTCAGATTGTGGTCAGTTGTTCAGTTTATGGGTGTTCGGTCAGATTGTGGTCAGTTGTTCCGTTTCTGCGTTTTTTGTTCAGGTTGTGGTCAGTCTCTGGGATTTCCGTCAGATTGTGGTCAGTTGTTCCGTTTCTGTTTTTTTTGTTCAGATTGTGGTCAGTTGGACAGTTTCTGATATTTCGGTCAGATTGTGATCAGTTTCTGGGATTTCGGTCAGATTGTGGTTAGTTTCTGGGATTTCGGTCAGATTCTGGTCAGTTTCTGAGATTTCGGTCAGATTGTGATCAGTTTCTGGGATTTCGGTCAGATTGTGGTCAGTTCTGGGATTTCGGTCAGATTGTGGTCAGTTGCTGGGATTTAGGTCAGATTGTGGTCAGTTGGACAGTTTCTGGTTGTTCGGTCAGGTTGTGGTCATTTTGACTAGTTTCCTGGTGCTCGGTAAGGCTGTGGTCATTTGATCAGTTACCTGGTGCTTGTTTTGAATCTCGTCATGTGGCCAGTTTCTGGCTGTTCAATTTGGGTGATGTGAACTGGTCAGCTTTATTTAAATGATACATTTATTTAAGCTATTAATCAACAGGTTGCGGATGTCGCTGGGAAAACCAGCCTTTATTGCCAATCCTCAATTGGCCTTGAGAAGGTGCTGGTGAGCTGCCTTCTTGAACCGCTTCAGTCAGTGTGGTGAAGGTACTCCCACAGTGCCGTTCGACAGGGAGTAGCAGGATTTTGACACAGTGACGATGACACAATGGCGATATTTCCAAGTCAGGATGTTGTGTGACTTGGATGTAAACTTGGAGCTGGTGCTCTCATGCCCCTGCTGCCTCTCAAGGTGGTAGAGGTCGCGGGCTTGGGAGGTGCTGTGAAAGAAGCATTGGCGTGTGGCTGCAGTGCACCTTGTAGCTCGTAAACATTTTTTATATTCATTCACTGCATTTAAATTTCCCAGCTGCCGTGGTGGAGATCTGACCTCATATCTCCAGATCATTAGTCAGACCACGGGATTACCAGTCCAGTAACATAACCACTCTGCTACCGTACCCCGCCGCCACATTGCAGCCACGTTGTGCCGGTGGTGGAGGGAGTGAATGTTTAAGGTGGAGAAATTGCGTGCCGATCAAGCGGGATGCTTTGAACTGGATGGTGTCGAGCTTTATTGGTTTGAGGTGCTGTATTAATTTGATGTGCTACATTGGGTTGAGGTTCTGCATTAGTTTGAGGTTCTCCATTAGATTGAGGTTCTCTATTAGTTTGAGGTTCTCTATTAGTTTGAGGGGCTGTATTAGTTGTAATTGCTGTATGAGTTTGATGTGCTATATTAGCTGAGTTTTGGTATTTGAAGTGCTGTCTGATTTTGAGATGCTATATTAGTTTAAGTGGCCGTATTGGTTTGAAGTGCTGTATTATTTTGAGCGATTGTATGAGTTGGAGATGATGTATTAGTTTGAGGGGCTGTAATAGTTTGAGCGACTATATTAATTTGTAGTGCTGTAATAGTTTGAGATTGCTATATTAGTTTGAGCGACTGCATGAGTTGGAGATTATGTATTAATTTGTGGTGTTGTATCAGTTTTGAGCAGCTGTATTAGTGTGATAGGCTAAATTAGTTTTTGGTGCTGTATTAGTTTGAGTGGTTGTATAAATTTGAGGGTCAGTATTAGTTTTTGGTGCTGTATTAGTTTGAGGGGCTGTATTAGTTTGAGGAGCTGTATTAGCTTGAGGGGCTGTATTAGTTTGAGGTGCTGTATTAGTTTGAGGGGCTGTATTAGTTTGAGGGGTTGTATTAGTTTGAGGGGCTGTATTAGTTTGAGGGGCTGTATTAGATTGACGGGTTGTATTAGTTTGAGGGGCTGTATTATTTTGAGGGGCTGTATTAGATTGAGGGGTTGTATTAGTTTGAGGCGCTGTATTAGTTTGACGTGCTGCATTAGTTTGAGTGGCTGTATTAGATTGTTTATTTTTATTCGGTGTAATAGTTTCATTAGTTTGAGCGGATATATTGGTTTGAGAGGTATTATTAGTTTAGGACCATGGAAAAAAAATCCCACTTTAATGATTTAAATGAATAGCCACAGTTAATGAGGGCAGCCACAGCACACAGTGCAGCCCTAAAAAGGCACTCTAACATTTGGAGCTTGATTACTGAATGAACAAAGCAGCGTGAAGGACATCACCGAAACAAAATGAGATTTGAGAAGTACTGAAGGTGTTTGAAACAACAAACCTAGTGCTGGGAGAACACAGCTGGAAATTTCCATTGGTTAATTAATGTGATCAGAATTCTCCAGTCTTTGGGGTTCCAATTCCAATTTCAAACTCAGCACTAAATCTATTATGTCACAACAGGGAATCAAGTCGGCTGTCGTAATCTGTTTGTTAAAATTTTTGAAAATAATTATTTTGAACGATGTTGCAACCTCAATGTCCCCGTGGAGATCCCGCAGGGTATAAATGAAAGGCTCTGGGAATGTATCGCCTCAGAGTATAATTCAGAGAGATTGCCTGCAGCACGAAGGACACATCGCTTCACGCAGAAAATGGATGAAACAATTGACAAAATCGAGAAAATATATTACATAATCCTTGCCGTCATTGGTGTCCCTGGTAAATGACTTTAACCATTGACGTCGTCTAAATCTGCGTGTGTGTTTTTTTTGCTCTGTGACTGATAATTTTTCATGCTGATGTAGTGGTCATAATTATACAGATGTGTGATCAGTGTAATTTCGTAAAGTCCAGTGCCTTGAACAACCTCTGTGGTTTAATTTCATTGCCTTAACAGAAATTAAACCTCTGTTTGTAGCTCATACTTTCACTGAATGATCAAGTTACTGCCGTTAGTGGAATATGGTGTACACTTGAATCAGTCGTCAGAGCGGGCAACTCTCTGAGAAAAGGAGTTAGTGCAATGGTTTGTCACTGCAGAATTGTACTGAGTGGATCAATAAACGGAGTGGAACCCCTGACCCCAGTGACCATGTATTACTGAGAGTATCTGTCACTATAGAACTGCACTGAGTGTGGGTCACTAACCAGAGTTAAACACCAGACCCCACTTTCTATTTATTACTGGGATTATCTGGCACTGTAGAACTGTACTGAGTGTGGGTCACTAACCAGAGTGGAACACCAGACCCCGTGGCCATGTATTAATGGGAGTATCTGTCACTGTAGAATAATACTGAGTGTGGGTCACTAACGCGTGTGGAACAAGTCGGTTCTACTGTGAAATGATTGTTTCAGATGACTGATCTCTCCCCTCCATGGAGCTGCCTTTGAGTTTTATTAATGTAATCGATGGCGAGGGGAATATTTTTGCTCTTGGTTGAAGATGTTTTGGAAAACACGTTTGAAGTGAAATGCAATGATTTTGCTTTGTTTCCCATTAGAGCTGCACGAACAGAAACAGGTTTAATTACTTATTCTTACACTAAGTGTAGTGACTGTAAGCACTTCAGTTGCTTTAGTGCTGAATAACCCCCTTCCCCCAGCACGGTCCTGTAAATCTATGGGTCATGAGTGCTGAATTTTTGCATCTGTGTATGAGACAGGAATATTAGTGTGCTGGGGTTATTGATTATTGCACTTCCGTAACTAATTAAGATTTGACGGACCAGTTCTTATCTATGATTAGCGGGCTATAAATTCATCATAACACAGGAATGGGCGGTATTATTAGAAAAGTTGTAAAATTAGCGCCAGGCGCTAATGCTTTAGACTGCACGCAACATTCGTGCTCACTGCTCAAAGAAATTATTGGAGAACTATTTCAACTCTTTAAGCCCAAGCTCATTGGCGTTACACTCAAAGGTTGGACCAATATCAGAAGCAGTCTAATCGCAAGTCATGATTGCCACAGGCTCTTTCTAGTTCTTGAAGGGAAAGTTCTTTGATTCTGCAGAACTTAATTCTCAGCATTGCTGGCTGTGCAGCTGTCTGAGTAAGATTCAGCAGGTCAAAGAAAAGGAGCCAGAAGACTGAAACAGCTGTAGTCATGGAGGATCCATGCCCCAGGGAGAGGGCCTGCAGATTCTGCGATGAAGCATTGGAGGCATTGGTGTTCGCTGTGGAGAGATGGGGGGCCGTGCTCTACCCAGCAAGTGGCAGAAGGCCCAAGCCACAAGTCTTCTGCACCAAGTAGCGCAGCACTCTTGGGCAGAACTGTAGTCGCCAGGATCCGCACACAGTGCTGGAAGAAATTTAACGACCTCGCTTAGATGGACAGGGTGAGTGAATGCTTCTACAAATGCTACGTACCACCATCTGAAACAAACTTCACACTCTTTCAAAAGCACCACACCCGCAGCACTCAACCACCGACAATCACTATCTAGCAACACTCACAGCCACATCTCACACCTTGCACACAATGACAGTTATTCACCGATGGAAAGCACATCAGCCAAACACATTGAACCGCACTCACTCACACACTTTCCTTTATCTTGCAGACCAAGGTGGTTTACAACAAGAGGGAGCAGGAGCGCACAGGCGGTGGTCAAGCCGACACCTAACCACAGTCTGCGCTGGAGAACCGAGTGCTGCAAATTATTCGACGTCAGGTGGCGGGCACCGTGGCCACCGGCGACATTGACCCCCTTGAGGAAAACAACGGTCTCTTCATTCCTGCTCCTTCTTCTGACATCCCACTTCCCCCTCACGCCACGAGCCTTTCGCACTTTTCAGCTAATCATGCTGTATGCATGCATTTCTCCCTTCCTGTCCCCGTCCCCTCACCGTAACCCGACTCTTGTGCCTTTATGCTTTCAGATAATGAGCAAGCAGCTGAGCAGCCTGTCTTTGAGGGCACCCTAGAGAGCGAGGCGGGAGAAGAGGAGGAGGAAGAACACACCGCGTCACTGCCTCTCTCTCCCTTAGGCTCCAGCTCAAATACTGTTACTACGCCTTCTTTATTGGCAAGAATAGTAGCGGGATCTGCAAAGGGTGAGGCACTGGGGACGTGTGCGCTGCAGCAAGGCCAGAGGGAAAGGGTACCTCTTGGGCCGGCTCGCTGGAGGGCGAGTCCGTGTGGGAGTTCTGCTGCACAGGACTCAGATCAGGACCTCGATGGTGAGGCTGTTAAAATAATGGTGATGGGCATGCACACGGAGATGATAGGTGCAATGGCAAGGGGGCCCGAAATCCTATCGGCA
This sequence comes from Squalus acanthias, assembly GCA_030390025.1. Classification (NCBI taxonomy): domain Eukaryota; kingdom Metazoa; phylum Chordata; class Chondrichthyes; order Squaliformes; family Squalidae; genus Squalus; species Squalus acanthias. The sequence goes on along the minus strand of JASTWF010001684.1, from coordinate 46,908 downwards.
ATGATAAGGAACGTGGAGGAGTCCGCCTACAACATTGCACAAGGCTCTGCAAACACCTTGGAGCCCATCATTTCCAGTCTGCAAAGAATGGTAGATTCCCAGAGAGACCGTGCGATCCAGAAACGATTACGCGTGTGTTGGGCGATGTGGCAGCTTCCACTGCAGCACAGGCAGAAGCGACACAACGTCTTAGTGCTGTAATGCTGTCTTTGCTTGGTGGCATCCAATCTCAGACTGGAACCATGCAGTCTCAGCTTGATGCCACGCAAGCTCTGACAGCTGCTATCGTGGCTGGGTCTATCACCGTCGACGAGGGGTTTCACGGTGTCTCAGCAGGGCAGCAGTCTGTGCACCAACAGATTGCTAGGGTGGCTGTGGTGCTGCCCCGGGGGATTGCCAGTGCAAGGCCATCTGAACTATCCCGCAAACAGCAGCCTTCCACAAGTCCTGCTGTAGCCATTGAGTCAACACTTGGTAGGAGCACTAGAGAAGGTAATGGCACCGTAACGAGAGGCACAAGCGTGAATGGTTAATATATTTGTTGTAAATATGTGTTCACTGATTATTCATAAATGTATTAATTCACTTTGGATCCTTTTGTGGTGTCTCTCACTTCATCCTTGCGCTGTGATATGGCCTGCGACTGGGATAGAAGGATGGGGATGTGATGAGCAACGGGGATCTGATGTTTAATTCTGTCGAACCTCAGTCTGATGAGGTGGTCACGGCCCGCCCTTCTGGAAGGCCGATTGTGTGGCTGCCTCCTCCCTCTCTCCTGTTACTCCTCCTCCTAGTCGGCCTCGTCGTGGTCCTCACCTTCCTCTTTCTCCTCGATCTCCACCTCCACCTCCTCCTCACCCTCTTCCTCCTCCTGAGGTGCTCCCGCAATCCCTGGTGGAAAGGGCTGGGCTCTCAAATTGTGGAGCATGCAGCAAACCACCACGAAATGTGACACCCACTCTGGCGAGTACTGGAGGGCTCCTCCCGAGCGGTCAAGTGAGCGGAACTTTTGCTTCAGCAGGCGGATGGTCTGCTCGATAATGTTCCTGGTGGCAGCATGGCTCTCATTATAGGACTGCGGAGCAGGAGCGTTGGGACTTCAGAGGAGTCATGAGCCAGGTGGAGAGCGAATAACCCTTGTCTCCGACCAGCCATCCGAGAGCTTGAGGTGATAGCTGGAAGAGTGCGGGCACACCAGTCTGGGGCAGGATGAAGGCTGCTACGTACACCGGAGGTTTACCCACCTTTCTCTGCCACATTCCCGGGCCACTGGAGCCTTCTCTTCTTTTACAGATTTTCCATGCTTGCCTCCCCCTCTGTTATTCTGCTGTAACTATTTATTCCTGCTCTGGACCAATCTTTCATTACCTTAATTATCCTATTTTCCTTCACCCATTATCCCTTTTATCATTGGATCACTCCTGCCCTCCACCCGACCATAGACCTCCCAATTGTTCTTTCCTCCCCTACCCTACATTTCTCTGGCTGTATTATTGCTTTAAATCAGTTAATCTCTAATATCTTCCAGTTCTGTTGAAAGGTCGTCGACCTGAAATGTTAACTCTGTTTCTCTCTCCACAGATGCTGCCTGACCTGCTGTGTGTTCACAACATTATCTGGTTTTTTTTATCAGAGTTACAGCAATCTCAGTATTGTGCTTTTGATATCGACCAGGCGGGTTCCGTAGGCGGGGCGGAGTTTTGTCCTTCACAGCTGCCCCGCCGGATGTCAGCCGGATTGACAGGCTTGGGTTTCAGTCCGGAGGGGAGGACTCTGGAGAAGGTCACAGGACCAAATCCACGACCCTGGGGTGCTGGGTGTCCGATCCCGGGGAGGTCTCCGATCCTCCGACCCCGGGGGGTGATGGCTGTCCAATACCGGGGTTAGATCCGATCCACGAACACGGGAAGGTGTCTCCGAACCAGGGCCCGGTCCAATCCCGAGCCAGTGTGGTGGTCCGATTTGTCTGTTAAACCCGGAAGCGGACGGTCCGGAGGCGGGCTGGTTTCGGGGTCGAACTGTTAACATTATAACCTCTGACCCGACTCCAAACCACCAGTTCATGATTCTAAAATCCAGCCCTTACTGTCTGTGCCCGGATACGGAGAATGTTTGATCAGTAATTTCCAGCCACTTTTCCCTTCTCTTTTTTACAGTTAATATCGTGGCGATTCTGATCCTGTCCCGGGGAAAGTGCGGTCTCTCCATCTGCACCACACGCTACCTGGTGGCCATGGCAGCGGCGGATCTACTGGTCATTATCACTGAGGTCATACTGAACCAGATCAATTGGTATTATTTCCCAATCTGTTTCCTGGACATCACCCCTGTGTGTAGTGTTCGCGCTGTCCTGGTCGGTTTAGCCACAGACTGTTCAGTCTGGTTCACCGTCACTTTCACCTTCGATCGATTTGTGGCCATTTGTTGCCAGAAGCTGAAAGCAAAATATTGCACCGAGAAAACTGCGGCTGTGGTTCTGGGAACTACCGGCATTCTGCTCTGTTTAAAAAACGTTCCCTTCTACTTTATATATGAAGCTGGAGAGATAATCCACAATGTGCCGTGGTTCTGTTACTTAATCCCAAACTATTATACTGATCCCGGATGGCTGGGATTTGACTTGTCTGATACGGTTTTAACCCCATTGCTCCCATTCTCTTTAATTTTGTTGCTCAACGCTCTGACAGTCAGACACATTTTAGTGGCCAGTCGAGTCCGCAAGGGACTGAGGGGTGAGAGCAAGGGAGAGAATGGCAGAGACCCAGAGATGGAGAGCAGAAGGAAGTCTGTGATTTTACTCTTCACCATATCCGGCAGCTTCATACTTCTGTGGTTGGTATATGTTATATATTTCGTACACCATTACATTAGAGGAGCAGATGGCAATTATGACAATGATCCTTTTTATATCTTTAATGAAGTCGGATATATGCTGCAGAATTTAAGTTGCTGCACAAACACATTTATTTATGGGGTGACCCAGTCCAAGTTCAGAGAGCAGTTCAAGAGTGCGGTGAAATATCCGGTCACCTCAATTAGTCAATTAATTAGGAATCAGAACAACTGAGCGCAGCCCAGAGGCGGGTCCCAGTGTTTGTAGCCCATGAATATCATACTAAGCCCCAGACTTCCATCAACTGAATTACACCAGGAATCGCTGGTGATCTGAAAAAACTACCAGCGGCGGGGCAAGCACTGTGTTTAGAACAGAGCACTATTTCTGACTGATAGTTCTCACATTGACTTTCGGGACAGGACCACTAGTTTGTTGCATTCCATTTGAGCTCTTCTGTAAAGAATCAGTTCAAATATTTAGTGCATCAATTCACTTGCAGCTTCCAGAGTAAGAACCTCGTCAATAGGAAGGCAGACAGAGCTGAGCGGTAGTTCAGGTGCTTACATTTGAAAGATTAAACAGCACTGAAACCGGACATTCGGCCCATCTAGTCTGTGCTGGATTTACTGCTCCACACGAGCTTCCTCGCATTGGATCCACCTCATCACAGCCTCTCAGCAGCAACATCTTACATTTCTACAGCGGCTTTAAAGGAGTAAAACATCCCAAGGCGCTTCGCAGGACGTTACAGAACAAAGGTGCGTGGGAGAGGCAGTAATGTATAGTGATGGTTCCCAGAGCTTGGTGCCTATGATCGACAGCTGCAGACTGCTTACAACAATAAGTGTAGGAAGTACACTCCCCTCACTGAACTATCACAGAACTTCCCGCTCCAACATCGAATTGCCAAGTATTGACAGGAAGCTGTTGCTGTTCTTTCTGTTGGAGGATCTGTGACAGTAAATTTCACCCAATCAAAGAGAACAACCTGCATTTTTATTTTACATTTTGTTATTTAATGTGTACGGAAGGTTTTTTTTGCAGTTCATATTCCACACTTGTGGTAAATAATGTTCAGCCACTGATCTCCCTCTCTACTCCGTGCTGTCACTGAGTGGATAATTAGTGCCTGGCCCCTGCCCTGCTTTATTCAAACTGGAATGTGGTATTATTGTGTTCATTTTGTCCAAGTTACTTTGTGCGTTTTGAAGAATTAATAATAAACAATGAATGGTAAAATTGATTTGACATTAAATTGATATCTTGGAAAGTAATTGTTTTATTATAAAAGAAAGGCGGAAATATCAATTTATTTACCGCCTGTCACAAACTCAGGACGTCCCAAAGTGGTTTTGCAGCCTCGGGTCAAGGGTCACAGGCGGCACACACTGGGCGCGGGGCTGGAGCCCGAATCCATGTTCAGAAACCAACAATCGCGGTGACATGGAAAGGATTGTGGCGTCATCCACCACAGGGCAAAGGGCAACCGCGGGCGGCCATGTTTGTATCACTTATGGACAGCCATGTTCTTGTCACCGACAGACGGCTATGTTTGTGTCACCTAGAGAAAGCCATATTTGTGTCACCTACAGACACCCATGTTTGTGTCACCAACAGTCGGCCATATTTGTGTCACCCACAGACGGCCATATTTGTGTCACCTACAGACAGCCATGTTTGTGTTCCCTACAGACGGCCATGTTTGTGTCACTTACAGACGGCCATGTTTGTGTTCCCTACAGACGGCCATGTTTGGGTCACCAACAGACGGCCATGTTTGTGTTACCTACAGACGACCATGTTTGGGTCACCAACAGACGGCCATGTTTGTGTTACCTACAGACGACCATATTTGTGTCACCCACAGACGGCCGTATTTGTGTCACCTACAGACGGCCATGTTTGGGTCACCAACAGACGGCCATATTTGTGTTACCTACAGACGGCCATATTTGTGTCACCTACAGACAGCCATGCTTGTGTCACCTACAGACGGCCATATTTGTGTCACCAACAGACGGCAATGTTTGTGTCACCTACAGACGGCAATGTTTGTGTAACATACAGACGGCCATGTTTGAGTCACCTACAGACGGCCATGTTTGTATCACCTACAGACGGCCATGTTTGTGTAACCTACGGACGGCCATGTTTGTGTCACCTACAGACGGCCATGTTTGTGTCACCTACAGACGGCCCTGATTCTGTCACCTACAGACGGCCATGCTTGTGTCACCTACAGACGGCCATGCTTGTGTCACCTACAGACGGCCATGCGTATGTCAGATACAGACGGGCGTGTTTGCGCCACCTACAGACTGTCATGTTGTGTCACCTTCAGACGGCAATGCTTGTGTCACCTACAGACGACCACGTTTGTGTGACCTACACACGGCCATATTTGTGTCTCTGACAGACGGCCATGTTTGCGTCTCCTACAGACGGCCATGATTGTGTCAGCTTCAGACGGCCATCATTGTCTCACATGCAGACGGCCATGTTTGTGTCACCTGCAAACGGCAATGATTGTGTCACCTACAGACATAAGAACAAAAGAAATATGAGCAGTAGTCGGCCATTCGGCTTTTCGAGCCTGCTCCGACATTCAATGACATCATGGCTGATCTTCTGCCTCAACACCATTCACCGGCCCTATCACCATATCCAGTGTTGCCTTTACTAATCAGAAATCTTTCGACTTCTGTTTTGAATAAACCCAATGACTGAGCCTCCATAGCCCTCTGAGGTAGAGAATTCGAAAGATTCACCACCCTCTGTTTGAAGAAATTTCTTCTCATCTCAGTCTTGAATGGCCTACCCTTTATCTAGAGGCTGTGGCCTCTGGTTCCAGACTCCCCAGCAAAGGGAACATTCTCCCAGCATCCATCCTATCAAGCCCTGTAATAATTGTGTTTGCTTGAATGAGATCCCCTCTCATTCTTCTGAATTCACGAGAATACAGGCCTAGTTTACTCAATCTCTTCTCATATGACAGTCCCACCATCCCAGGAATCACTCTCGGGAAACTTCGTTGCACTCCCTCTATGGCAAGTATAATTTTCCTCAGGTAAGGTGACCAAAACTGTACACCGTACTACTGGTATGATCTCACCATGTCCCAATATAATTGGAATAAGACTTCTTTACTCCTGCACTCAAATCCTCTTGTAATGAAGGCTAGCCTATCATTTGCCTTCCTAATGGCTTGCTGCACCTGCACATTCACTTTAAATGACTCATGTACAAGGACACCCAGGACCCTTTGAGCATCTGCATTCCCCAATCTTTCAAAATTTAGGAACTACTCTGTCATTCTGTTTTTTATACCAAAGTTGATAACTTCACATTTATCCTCATTATAATCCATCTGCTATGTTCTCGTCCACACACTGAGCCTGTCGAGATCCCCTTGAAGCCTCTTCACATCCTCTTCAAAACTGACACTGCCACCTAGCTTTGTAGCATAAGTAAATTTGGAAATGTTACATTTAGTCCCCTCATCCAAATCATTGATACTGATTGTTAAAAGCTGGGTCCCAAGCACCGATCCTTGCGGCAACCATTAGTCACAGGCCTGCCATCCTGAAAAAGTCCCTTTTATCCCTACTCTTTATTTTCTGTCTGTTAACCAATTCTCAATCCATGTAATATATTAGCCCCAATTCCATGTGCCCTAATTTTGTTCACCAACCTCTTGTGTGGGACCATATCAAAGGCCTTCTGAAAATCCAGATACACCACATCTACCGGTTCCCCTTTGTCTACTCCACTAGTTATATCCTCAAAGAACTCCAATAGGTTTGTCAAACAGGATTTCCCTTTCATAAATCCATGTTGACTCTGCCCAATCTTACTATTAGTTTCTAAGTGCCCAGTTATTGCATCCTTTATAATAGATTCCAGCATTTTCCCAACTACTGATGTGAGGCTAACAGGTCTGTAGTTCCCTATTTCTCTCTCGCTCCTTTCTTAAATAGCGGGGTTACATTTGCTACCCTCCAATCTGCAGGAACCGTTCCAGAATCTATAGAATTTTGGAAGATGACAACCAATGCGTCCATTATCCCAATGGCCACCTCTTTCAAAACCATATCATGTAGGTCATCCGGTCCTTACATAGAAACATAGAAATATAGATGATAGGAGCAGGAGTAGTCCATTCAGCCCCTCGAGCCTGCTCCGCCATTTAATGAGATCATGGCTGATCATCCAAATTCAGTACCCTGTCCCTGCCTTCTCTCCATATCCCTTGAACCCTTTAGTTTTAAGAAATATATCTAACTCCTTCTTGAATATATTTAATGAATTGGCCTCTACTGCCTTCTGTGGTAGAGAATTCCACAGGTTCACCACTCTCTGGGTGAAGAAATTCCTCCTCATCTTAGTCCTAAATGGCTTACCCCTTATCCTTAGAATGTGACCCCTGGTTCTGGACTCTCCGGCCATCGGGAACATCCTTCCCGCATCTAGTCTGTCTAGTCCTGTTAGAATTTTATAAGTTTCAATGAGATTCCCTCTCATTCTTCTAAACTCCAGTGAGTATAAGCCCAATCGACCCAATCTCTCCTCATACGCCATTCCTGCCATCCCGGGTATCAGCCTGGTGAATCTTCGCTGCACTCACTCCATGGCAAGAACATCCTTCCTCAGATAAGGCGACCAAAACTGCACACAATACTCAAGATGTGGTCTCACCAAGGCCCTGTACAACTGCAGCAAGACATCCTTGTTCCTGTACTCGAACCCTTTCGCTACGAAGGCCAACATACCATTTGCCTTCTTAACCGCCTGCTGCAACTGCATGCTTACCTTCAGCGACTGGTGCACAAGGACACCCAGATCTCGTTGCACTTCCCCTTCTCCCAATCTATTGCCATTCAGATACTAATCTGCCTTCCTGTTTTTGACACCAAAGTGGATAACCTCGCACTTAACCACAATATATTGCATCTGCCATGCTGCTGCCCAATCCCCCAACCTGTCCAAATCATACTGGAGTTTCTCGGCATCCTCCTCACGGCACACACTCCCACCCAGCTTTGTATCGTCTGCAAACTTGGAGATATTACATCCAATTCCATCGTCCAGATCATTAATATATATTGTGAGTAGCTGGGGTCCTAGGACCGATCCCTGCGGTACCCGACTAGTCATCACCTGCCACTCGGAGAAAGACCCATTTATTCCAACTCTTTGCTTTCTGCCTGCCAAACAGTTCTCTAACCAGGTCAATACATTGGCCCCAATCCCATGTGCCTTAACTTTACACTCTAATCTCTTATGCGGGACCTTATCGAAAGCCTTCTGAAAGTCCAAATACACCACATCCACTGGTTCTCCCTTATCCATTTTACCAGTTACATCCTCAAAAAATTCCGGTAGATTAGTCAAGCACGATTTGCCTTTTGTAAATCCATGTTGACTTTGTCCGATCCTGTCACTGTTTTCCACGTGCTCTGCTATTACATCATTTATAATGGCCTCTAGCATTTTCCCCACTACCGATGTCAGGCTTAATGGTCTATAATTTCCCGTTTTCTCTCTACCACCTTTTTTGAATAGTGGGGTAACATTATCTACCCTCCAATCCATGGGTACTGTTCCAGAATCTATAGAATTTTGGAAGATGACCAGCAATGCATCTACTATTTCTAGGGCCACTTCCTTAATTACCCTAGGATGTAGAATATCAGGCCCTGGGGATTTATCGAGCTTCAATTCCGTCAATTTCCCACACTATTTCCCTACAAATAATGATTTCTTTCAGTTCCTACTTCTCATTAGACCCTATGTTCCCCGACATCTCTGGGAGGTTATTTGTGTCCTCCTTTGTGAAGACAGAACCAAAGTATGTATTTAATTGGTCTGCCATTTCTTTGTTCCCCATTATAAATTCCCCTGATTCTGACTGCAAGGGACCTACGCTTGACTTCACCAATCTTTTTCTCTTCACATATCTATAAAAGCTTTTACAGTCCGTTTTAATGTTCCTCGCAGGCTTACTCTCATATTATATTTCCCCCTCTTAATTAATCCCTTTGTCCTTCCTTGCTGAATCCTATACTGCTCCCAATCCTCAGGTTTCTGCTTTTTCTGTCCAATTTATATGACCTTTCCTTGGATCTTATGCTATCCCTAATTTCCTTTGTTAGCCACGGTTGAGTCACCTTTTTTGTTTTATTTTTATGCCAAACTGGGATGAATAAATTCTGTAGTTCATTCATGCGATCTTTGAATGCTTGCCATTGCCTCTCCACCGTCAACCCTTTGAGTGACATTCCCCAATGAATCCTACCCAACTCGCGCCTCATACCATCGTAGTTTCCTTTATTTAAATTCAGGACACTAGTCTCTGAGTCAACTACTTCACTATCCATCTTAATGAAGAATTCCATCATATTATGATCGCTCCGACCCAAGGGGCCTCGCACAACAAGATTTGGGATTTAACGACTTTTAATCACATTAATTTTGCTGGTACTGTTTCTTTACTAATAAAAATCTCTTTAAGTTGCTCATTCTCGTCACTGCCTTAGTTTTCTCGTAATTCTGGGAGGTTTATTGTGTCTTCCTCCGTGAAGACAGAAACAAAGTATTTATTTATTTTTTCTGCCATGTCAACATCCATCTGTGTCTAGCTTCTGCCTCCTCCATCCTATCATACCCACCCTTCCTCACTGTGCCTCCCACCATCTGTATCTTCCTTTTGCCTCCTCCAACCTATCATGCCTATCCTTCTCTTTCTGTCACACATCATCCTCTCAAACACAACCGTCTCCCTCTGTGTCACCTACCCTCTGTCTCTCCCTTCTGCCTCCTCCATACTATCACACCCATTCTTCTCTCTATGCCATCCACCATCTTTCTCTTCCTTCTGCCTCCTCCATCCTATCAAATCCATCCTTCTTTCTGTGTCACTCGCCATCTGTTTCTCCCTTCTGCCTCCTCCATCATATCAGACCCAACCTTCTCTCCCTGAGTCACCGACCATCTGCCTCTCTCTTCTGCCTCCTCCATACTATCACACCCGTCCTTCTCTCTCTGGGTCACCCACCATCTGACTCTCGCTACTGCTTGCTCCATCCTATCACACTCAACTTTTCTCTCTGTGTCACCCACCATCTGTCTCTCACTCTTGCCTCCTCCATCCTATCACAGCCATTCTTTTTTCTCAGTGTCATCCAAAATCTGTCTCCCCGAGGCTGCCTCCATCCTATCACAGCGATCCTTCTCTCTATGTCACCAACCTTCTGACTTCCCTTAGCCCTCCTCCATTCTATCGCGCCCATCGTTCTTACTCTGTGTCAACGACCAGCTGTCTCTCCCTTCTGCCTTCTCCAACCTAGCACACCCATCCTTCTAGCTCTGTGTCACCCGCCTTCTGTCTCTACCTTGTGCCTATTCCTTCCTATCACACCCATCTCTCTCTCTCTCTCTCTCTCTCTGTGAGAGCCACCATCTTTCTCTCCTTTTTGCCTCCTCCACCCTACAAATACATTCTTCTCTCTCTGGGTATCACGACGTCTGGCTCTCCCTTATGCCTTCTCCATCATATCACACCCAAGCTTCGCTCTTTTTGTCACCCACCATCTCTCTGTCCCTTCTGCATCCTCCATCCTATACACCCATCTTTCTCTATCAGTGTCACCCACCATCGGTCTCTCCTTCTGCCTCCTCCATCCTCTCACACCTATCCTTCTCACTCTGTTTCACCCACCATCTAACTCTCCCTTCTCCCTCCTCCACCCTCTCGCACGCATCTTACTGTCTCTCGATTACCCACCACCTGTCTCTCCTTCTGCCTCCTTAATCCTATCAACCCATCCTTCTCTCTCTTGGTCACTCACCATCTGTCTCTCCCTTTTGCCTCCTCCATCCTATCCACCCATTCTTCTCTCTCTGGGTCACTCACCATCTGTCTCTCCCTTCTGCCTCCTCCATCATATCACACCTTTCCTTCTCCATATGTGTCACCCACAATTTCTCTCCCCCTTCGGCCGGCTCCAGGCGATTACACCCTTCCTTCTCGCACTTTGTCACCCACCATCTGTCTCTCCATTCTGCCTCCTCTATCTATTCACACCCAATGTGCTCTCTTTGTGTCACCCGCCATCTGTCTCTCTATTCTGCCTCCACCATCCTATCATACCAAACCTTCTCTCTCTGTATCACCCACCATTTGTCTCTCCCTTCTGCCTCATCCATCCTCTCGCACCCATACTTCTATCTCTCTGTTACCCACTACCTGTGTATCCCATCAGCCTCGTGCATCCTATACACCCATCTTTCTCTCTCTTTGTCTCCGACCATCTGTCTCCCACTTCTGCATCCTCCATCGTGTCACAACATGCTTCTCCTTCTGTGTCACCCACCATCTTTCTCTCCCTTCTGCATCCTTCATCTATCCACCCATCCTTCTCTCTGTGTGTCAACCACCATCTGTCTCTCCCTTAAATACGAACATACGAATTAGGTGCAGGAGTAGGACACTTGGCCCTTCGAGCCTGCTCTGCCATTCAATAAGATCATGGCTGATCTGATTATTCCACATTCCCGCCTACCCCGATATCTTTAAAGCCATTTGCTTACCAAGAATATAGTTACCTATGCCTTAAAAATATTCAAAGACTCTGCTTCCACCGCCTTCTGATGAAGAGAGCTCAAAAAACTCAACACCCTTTGTGAGAAAAAATATCTCTCATATCTGTCTTAAACGGGCGACCCCTTATTTTTAAGCAGTGACACCTAGTTCATATATTCTCCCACAAGAGGAAACATCCTCTTAACATCCACCCAGTCCAGACCCCTCAGGATCTTATATGTTTCAATCAAGTCACCTCTTAATCTTCTAAACTCCAGCGGATACAAGCCGAGCCTGTCCAACCTTTCCTCATAAGAAAACCCGCCCTTTCCAGATATTAGTCTACTAAACCTTCTCTGAACTGCTTCCAACGCATTTACATCCTACCTTAAATAAGGAGACCAGTACTGTACACAGTACTCCAGATGTGGTCTCACCAATGCCCTGTATAACTGAAGCATAAACTCCCTACTGTTGCATTCAATTTCCCTCGCCATAAACGAAACATTCTATTAGCTTTCCTAATTACTTGCTGTATTTGCATAGTTACCTTTTGTGATTCATGCACTAGGACACCCAGACCCCTCTGCATCTCAGACCTCTGCAATATCTCACCATTTAGATAATATGCTCCTTTTTTATTCTTCCTGCCGAAATGGACAAATTTACATTTTCCCACATTATACTCCATTTGCCAGAACGTTGCCCACTCACTTAACTTATCTATATCCCTTTGTAGCCTCCTTATGTCCTCTTCACAATTTACTTTCCTACCTATGTTTGTGTCATCAGCAAATTTAGCAATCATACCTTCGGTCCCTTCATCCAAGCCTTTTATATGAATTGCAATTCCGCCGACTCCATTCATACACACCCATCTTTCTCTCTCTTGGTCACCCACCATCAGTCTCTCCTTCTGCCTCCTCCATCCTCTCACACCCATGCTTCTCTCTCTGTGTCACCACCATCTGTTTCTCCCTTCTGCCTCCTCCATCCTCTCACACTCATCTTTCTCTCTCTTGGTCACCCATCATCTGTCTCTCCCTTCTGCCTCCTCCATCCTCTCATACCCATGCTACATCTCCCTGTGTCACCCACCATCTGTCTCTCCCTTCTGCCTCCTCCATCCTATTCACCCATCCTTCTCTCTCTGTGTCACCACCATCTGTCTCTCCATTCTCCCTCCTCCATCATCTCACACCCATCGTTCTCACTTCTGGGGCTATCACCATTTGTCTCTCCCTTCTGCCACCTCCATCCTATTCGCCCATCCTTCTCTCTCTTTGTCAAATATCAAAAGTCTCTCCCTTCTGCCTGCTCCATCACATTACACCCTTCCTTCTCACTCCATGTCACCCATCATCTGTCTCTCCCTTCGGCCTCCTCCATCTTATCGTACCCATCGTCTCTCTCTGTGTAACACACCATCTGTCTCTCTCTTCTGCCACCTCCATACAATCGCACCCATCCTTCTTTCCCTGTGTCACCTGCCACCTTTCTCTGCCTTCTGCCTCCTCCATCATATCGCACCCATCCTTCTCTCACTGGGTCACGCACCGTCTGTCTATCCCTTTTGCCTCCTCCATCCAAACGCAACCATCCTTCTCTCTCTGTGTCAACCTCCATCTGTCTATCCGTTCTGCCTCCTCCATCCTATCACACATATCCTTCACTTGCTATATCACTCACCATCTGCCTCTCCCTTCTGCTTTCTCCATCCTATCACACCCGTCCTTCTCTCTCTCTGTCACTCACCATTAGTCTCTCACTTCCTCTTCCTCCCTGCTATCACATCCATCCATCTCTATCTGGATCACCCAGCATCTGTCCCTCCCTTATGCCTCTTCCATCCTGTCAAACCATTCTTTTGTCTATGGGTCACCCACCATCTGTCTCCTCTTCTGCCTCCTCCATCCTAACACATCCATCCTTCTCTCTCTGTGTCACCAACCCTCTGTCTCTCCCTTATGCCTCCTCCACCCTATCACTCACACCATTCTCTCTCTCGGTCATCCACCATCTGTCCCTCGCTTATGCCTCCTCCATCCTATCACACACATCCTTATCTCTCTGTGTGACCAACCATCTGACCCTCCCATCTGCCTCCTCCATCCTATCACACCCATCCTTCTCTCACTGTGTCACCAACCATCTCACCCTCCCATCTGCCTCCTCCATCCTATCATAACCATGATTCTCTCTCTGGGTAACCCACCATCTGTCTCTATCTTCTGCATTCTACATCCTATCACACACATCCTTCCCTCACTGTGTCACCCATATTCTGTCTCTCCCTTCTGCCTCATCCATCCTATCACACCCATCCTTCTCTCGCTGTGTCACCCACCATCTCTCTCTCCCTTCTGCCTCGTCCATCCTATCTCCCCCCTCCTTCACTTCCTCTGTCACCCACCTTCTGTCCCACCCTTCTGCCTCATCCATCCTCTCACACCCATCCTTCTCCCTCTGTGTCACCCACCATCTGTCTCTCCCTTCTTCCTCCTCCATCCTTTCACACCCATCCTTCTCGCTCTGTGTAACCCACCATCTTCTCTCCCTTCTGCCTCCTCCATTCTATTACATCCATCCTGTTCTCTCGCTGTCCCCGTCATTCTGTCTCTCCCTTCTGCCTCCTCCATCCTATCACTCCCAACCTCCCCTCTCTCTGTCACCCACCATCTGTCTCTCCCTTCTGCCTCATGCATCCTATCACACCCATCCTTCACTTCCTCTGTCACCCACCTTGGGTCCCACCCTTCAGCCTCATCCATCCTATCACACCTATCCTTCTCTCTCTGTAACCCACCATCTGTCTCTCCATACTGTCTGTTCCATCCTATCATACCCATCCTTCAGTCTCTGTGTAACCCGCCATCTGTCTCTCCCTTCTACATCTTCCATCATATCACACGCAGCCTTCTCTCTCTGTGTGACCCACCATCTGTCTCTTGCTTCTGCCTCCTCCATCCTATTACACCCATTCTTCTCTCTCTCGGTCTCCCACCATCAGTCTCTCCCTTCTGCCTCCTCCATCCTATCACACCCATCCTTCTCTCTCTGTGCCACCAACCATGTGTCTCTCCCTTTTACCTCATTCTTTCCTATCACACCCATCATTCTGTCTCTGAGTCACACACTATCTGTCTCCACGGAGGTTGCCTACATCTGCCTCTCTCCACATCGGTCTGTTCCGCCAACTGGTCAGTTGTTCCGCCTCTATCTCCCACCATATGTCTCTCTGCCTATCTCCCTCCTTTTGTTTTCTCTTTCTCTTTCTCCGCCGGGCTACCTCCCCCCTGTCACTCTCTCCCCGTCTGTCTCTCTAGCTGACCTCCATCATCTGTCCTCCCTGTCTGTCTCCACCTTGTCTATTTTCCATGTCTGCCTCTCTCTCTCTGTCTCAACCCATCTGTCTGCCTGTCTCCCCATCTGTTACCCAGTCTGTCTGTATGTCTCACTCTATCGAACCCCGTCTTTCTCACTCTGTCTCCCCGAACCCGGTTGTCTCTCCGTCTATCTCACCATGTCTACCTCGTTCCCTGTTCCCGCGTCTGTCTCTCTCTGCATCTCCCTAGTCTTTCTCCATCAGTGCCTCTCTCCACGTACATTCCCGCCCCCGGTCTCTTTCTCGCTCTGTATCCACATATGCCATCTTGCTCTGCCTCCCAGGAGATCTGGGACTGGAGCTGAGCGGCGGACCTGCGAGAGGCACAGAGTCAGCGAGAGGAGAATAAAAAGAGCGCGGAGAGGAGGCCTGGGACCGGAGCTGAGCGGCAGAACTGCGGGAGGCACAGAGTCAGGGAGAGGAGGATAAAAAGAGCGCGGAGAGGAGGCCTGGGACCGGAGCTGAGCGGTAGACCTGCGAGAGGCTCAGAGTCAGGGAGAGGAGGATAAAAAGAGCGCGGAGAGGAGGCCTGGGACCGGAGCTGAGCGGTGGACCTGCGAGAGGCTCAGAGTCAGCGAGAGGAGAGAGAGAAGTAAGAAGTAATCGAAGTGTGACGGCACCAGAAAGCAATTAAGTGATTGGTAGGTGAACATTTTTCTCTTTCTCGCTTTTTTCCAAACTTAATTTTTGTGGTTTGTAGTTTCTAGGGTCTCTGTTGTGTAGCGGGGTGTGTTGGTAAACAAGGGCCCTTGAGTATATCATTTAATTGTAGTGTAAGTCGTGGTATTGATTTGATGTAATTTAATTTGAATTAATTAAAGGGTAAGTCATGGCAGCACAGCTCGGCCCCGTTGCATGCGCCCCGTGGCATGCTCTTCCTGCACTATGTGGGAAATCAGGGACACGTCCTGTGTCCCTGACGACCATGTGTGCGGGAAGTGTAACCAGCTGCAGCTACTGACAGACCGCATTGCGGTGCTGGAGCTGCGAATGGATACATACTGGAGCATTCGCGTTGCTGAACACATCGCGGATAAAACGTTTATGGTGTTGGTCATACCGCAGGTAAAGGCTGCACAGGCAGGAAGGGAATGGGTGACCACCAGGCAGAGTAGTAGGCGCAGGCAGGTAGTGCAGGGGTCCCCTGTGGCCATCCCCCTTTCAAACAGATATACCACTTTGGATATTGTTGAGTAGGATGGCTTATCTGGGGAAGGCAGCAGCAGCCAACTTCCTGGCACCATGGGTGGTCCTGCTGCACATGACGGGAGGAAAAAGAGCGGGAGAGCTATAGTGATAGGGGATTCTAATGTAAGGGGAATAGATAGGCCTTTCTGCGGACGCAAACGAGACTCCAGGATGTTATGTTGCCTCCCTGGTACAAGGGTCAAGGATGTCTTTGAGCGGCTGCAGGGCATTCTGGAGGGGGAGGGTGAACAGCCAGTTGTCGTGATGCATATAGGTACCAACGATATAGGTAAAAAAAGGGATGAGGTCCTAAAAGCTAAATATAGCGAGTTAGGAGGTAAATTAAAAAATAGGACCTCCAAGGTAGTAATCTCAGAATGCTACTAGTGCCACGTGCTCGTCAGAGTAGAAATAGAAGGATATTTCAGATGAATACGTGGCTAGAGAAACGGTGCAAGGGGGAGGGGATTAAAATTCCTGGGACATTGGAACCGGTTCAGGGGAGGTGGGAGCAGTACAAACTGGACGGTTTGCACCTGGGCAAGACCGGGACCGATTTCCTAGGGGGAGTGTTTGCTAGTGCTGTTGGGGAGGGTTTAAACTAAAATGGCAGGGGGTTGGGAACCTGTGCAGGGAAACAGAGGAAAGGGAAGCAATGATAGAAGCAAAAGACAGGAAGGAGAAAAGCAAAAGTGGAAGGCAGAGAAATCAAGGGTGTAAATCAAACAGGGATAGAGTAAATAATAATTCTAAAAGGACGAAGAGTGTTAAAAAAAAAGCCTGAAGGCTTTGTGTCTTAATGCGAGGAGCATTCGTAATAAGGTGGATGAATTAGCTGTGCAAATAGATGTATTTGGTTATGATATAATTGGGATTACGGAGACATGGCTCCAGGGTGACCAAGGTTGGAAATTCAACATCCAGGGGTATTCAATATTCAGGAACGAGAGACAAAAAGGAAAATGAGGTGGGGTAGCATTGCTGGTTAAAGAGGAGATGAACACAATAGTAAGGAAGGATATTAGCTCTGATGATGTGGAATCTGTATGGGTAGAGCTGAGAAATACCAAGGGGCAGAAAACCTACAAACAGTAATGCTGAGGTTGGGGATTGGCATGAAACGGGAAATTAGAGACTCGTGCAATAACGGCACAGCAGTTATCATGGGTGACTTTAATCTAGATATAGATTGGGCTAACCAAATTAGTAACAATACTGTGGAGGAGGAATTCCTAGAGTGTATACGGGATGGTTTCCTGGACCAATATTTCGAGGAACCAACTGGAGATCAGGCCATCTGAGACTGGGTATTATGTAATGAGAAAGGATTAATTAGCAATCTTGTTGTGCGAGGCCCCTTGGGGAGGAGCGATTATAATATGATAGAATTTTTCATTTAAATGCAAGAGTGAAGTAGTTGACTCAGAGACCAGGGATCTGAATTTAATTGAAGGAAACTCTGACGGTATGAGGCACGAGTTGGCTAGGATGGATAGGGGAACGTTACTTAAAGGGTTGACGGTGGATAGGCAATGGCACACATTTAAAGATCGCATAGATGAACTACAGAGTTTGTTCATCGCTGTTTTGCATAAAAATAAAACAAAAAAGGATGACTCAGCCGTGGGTAACAAGGGAAATTAGGAATAGCATAAGATCCAAGGAGAGGACATATAATTTGGACAGAAAAAGCAGCACACCTGAGGATTGGGAGCAGTTTAGGATTCAGCAAAGGAGGACAAAGGGATTAATTAAGAAGGGGAAAATAGATTATGAGAGTTAGCTTGCAGGAAGCATAAAAACTGA
Organism: Squalus acanthias; assembly: GCA_030390025.1. Classification (NCBI taxonomy): domain Eukaryota; kingdom Metazoa; phylum Chordata; class Chondrichthyes; order Squaliformes; family Squalidae; genus Squalus; species Squalus acanthias. Next base: position 29,112 of record JASTWF010001684.1, on the reverse strand, counting down.
CTGTAGAAGCGTCTATAGATATGTGAAGAGAAAAAGATTGGGGAAGTCAAGCGTTGGTCCCTTGCAGTCAGAATCAGGGGAATTTATAATGGGGAACAAAGAAATGGCGACCAATTAAATATATACTTTGTTTCTGTCTTCACAAAGGAGGACACAATTAACCTCCCAGAGATGTCAGGGATCATAGGGTCTAATGAGAGGGAGGAATTGAATGAAATCAGTATTTGTAGGGAAATGGTGTAAGGGAAATTGACGGGATAGAAGGCCGATAAATCCCCAGGGCCTGATAATCTACATCCTAGGGTACTTAAGGAAGTGGGCCTAGAAATAGTAGATGCATTACTGGTCATCTTCCAAAATTCTGTAGACTCTGGAACAGTTCCCATGGATTGGAGGATAGCTAATGAAATCCCACTATTTAAAAAAGTTTGTAGCGAGAATACGGGGAATTATAGACCGGTAAGTCTGACATCGGTAGTGGGGAAATTGCTAGAGTCCATTATAAAAGATGTAATAGCAGAGCACTTGGAAAACAGTGACAGGATCATACAAAGTCAACATGGATTTACAAAAGGTAAATCATGCTTGACTAATCTACTGTAATTTTTTGAGGATGTAACTGGTAGAATAGATAAGGGAGAGCCAGTGGATGTGGTGTATTTGCACTTTCAGAAGGCTTTCTAGAAGGTCCCGCATAAGAGATTAGCGTGCAAAGTTAAAGAACACGGGATTGGGGGTAAGGTACGGTCTTGGATAGAGAACTGGTTGGTAGACAGGAAGTCAAGAGTTGGAATAAACGTGTCTTTTTCCGAGTGGCAGGCAGTGACTAGTGGGATACCGCAGGAATCGGTGGTAGGACATCAGCTATTCACAATATATATAAATGATCTAGACGAGGGAACTAGATGTAATATCTCCAAGTTTGGAGACGACACAAAGCTGGATGGGCGTGTGTGCTGTGAGGAGGATGCAGAGAAACTCCAGTATGATTTGGACAGGTTGGGTGATTGAGCAGATGCATGGCAAATGCAGTATAATGTGGATAAATGCGAGGTTATCCACTTCGGTGGCAAAAACAGGAAGGCAGATTATTATCTGAACGGCAATAGATTGGGAAAAGGGGAAGTGCAACGAGACCTGGGTGTCCTTGTGCACCGGTCGCTGAAGTTCAGCGTGCAGGTGCAGCAGGCGGTTAAGAAGGCAAATGGTATGTTGGCCTTCATAGCGAGAGGATTCGATTACAGGAGCAAGGATGATTTGCTGCAGTTGTACAGAGTCTTGGTGAGACCACACATTGAGTATTGTGTGCAGTTTTGGTCACCTTATCTGAGGAAGGATGTGCTTGCCATGGAGAGAGTGCAGCGAAGATTCATCAAACTGATACCTGGGATGGCAGGAATGACGTGTGAGGAGAGATTGGGTCGATTAGGCTTATATTCGCTAGAGTTTAGAAGAATGAGTGGGGATCTCATTGAAACTTATAAAATTCTAGCTGGACCAGACTTACTAGATGCAGGAAGGATGTTTCCGATGGCGGATGAGTCCAAAACCAGGGTTCACATTCTAAGGATAAGGGGTAAGCCATCTAGGACTGAGATGAGGAGGAATTTCTTCACCCAGAGAGTGGTGAACTTGTGGAATTCGCTAGCACACAAGGCAGTTGAGGCCAATTCATTAAATATATTCAAGAAGGAGTTAGATATATTTCTTCAGGCTCAAGGGATCAAGGGATATTGGGAGAAAGCAGGGACAGGGTACTGAATTTGGATGATCAGCCATTATCTCATTAAATGGCGGAACAGGCTCGAGGGGACGAATGTCCTACTCCTGCTCCTATCTTCTATGTTTCTATGTTTCACCTTTCTGGCTCTTTTTGTCTCCCTAACATCTATCTCCCCCGTCTGCCTCCTCCCATCTATCACCCCCTTTGACAACCCCATCTGTCTCTCTCTCTGTCACACGCCATCTGTCTCCCCGCAGTCTGTCTCCATCCATCTCCCTCCCAGTCGGTCTGCTCTCTTCGCCCCGGGTCTTTCGCTGTCTCTCTATTACCCACTATGTTTCTCTCTCTGCGGGCAAAGAGTTAACAACTTGGAGTTTGGTAGTTTTAATGGTCAATCATTTTAGGGTTAATCTCTTTTAAAATCTAGTTTTAATTTCCTGTAGCTATTAAGTAAGATAAATTGCTTAAGTTAAATGTTATACTTGAAATTTATAAGTTTATTTTAGGCTGAAGCAGAGACTAACAAGCAAGCTCTCCTGCTGGAGAGCTGCTGCAGTTAGTTAATTAGCTAAGTGGATTAAACTGGTTCCTGAAACAACAGCAGAGCAGTGCTGACTCTTCTGAGTTACAAACAATATAAATACAGGGGCCCTGTTAGTGCAACTGGCACAAAGTGCAGTTGGCACAGAGTTTGGTAAGTGTGGGATTTCGGTGAAGTGGGGAAAGGAGGTGCTGCATCTGCCTTGCTTTCCCTAACTTCCGCCGCAGAGCGGCGGCGGACCTGAGCAGGAGCAGACCGAGGCCCGAGAGCGGGAATAAAAGCAGCAACAAATCAGCAACAACAATAGAAAACGGCAGTGTGACGTCATAGGTAAGGCAGGTAAGTGATTGTTACTGACTGCCGGTTAAATTTTAAGTTAACATATAGCATACAACTAAATTTTAAAAACTACATATAATTTAATTAATTTATTAAACTGAACGAGGTAAATAATTTGATAAACACTAAACTAATTAATGAAATGCATAAAATAATGGGAGAACAGGAGATGTGTTGCTGCTGCAATATCTGGGAGCTTGTGAACGTTTTTGTCCAGGGTGACTACATTTGCGGTAAGTGTCTGCGGCTCAAGGAACTTCGGCTCCTAGTTGAGGAGCTAGAATCCGAGCTGCAGACATTGCGAGACATCAGGGAGGGAGAAAGTTACCTGGACATTTTGCTCCAAGAAGCAGCCACTCCCATTAGATTAAATACTTCAGAGTTGACACGTGGTCAGGGACAGGAGGCTGTGACTGCGAGTGAGGCAGGTACGGGGATGCAGGAGGTAGTATGGCAGGAGCCTCCGTCCCAGCATTTGTCAAATAGATTCAAGGCAACCCTTCTGGACCAGGGCGGTGACTGCAGGGAGGACGTGCAAACTGACTACGGTACCGTAGTAGAGCAAACCGTTCACGTGGGGGGAGTAAAAAGGAAGGTGGTTGTAGGAGGCGACATGATAGCTAGGGGGGTAGACACTGTTCTCTGCAGTCGGGAGCGTGAGTCCCGAAGTTTATGTTGCCTAACCAGTGCCAGGGTAAACGAAATCTCCTCCGGGCAGGAGAAGTAATTGGAGTGGGAGGGGGAGGATCCAGTTGTCGTGGTCCACGTAGGTACCAAATACATAGGTAGGGCAAAGAAAGAGGTTCTGCTGAGGTAGTTTGAGCAGCTAGGGACTAAATTAAGAAGCAGAACCACAAAAGTCATAATCTTTGGATTATTACCGGAGCCACGAGCAAATTGGCATAGGGTCAATAGGATCAGGGAGATGAATGCGTGGCTCAAAGACGGGTGTAGCTGAAGTGGGTTTCGATTCTTGGGGCACTGGCACCAGTATTGGGGAAAGAGAGAGCTGTTCAGTTGGGACGGACTACACCTCAAACATGCTGGGACCAGAGTTCTAGCGAATGCAATAACTAGGTAGGTAGATAGGGCTTTAATCTAAATAAGGAGGGGCGAGGGGTCCCGATGGAGTAAGTCTAGAATGTGAAAGAGAAAAGACAAGGAAGCAGTGCAGGAAAGTGACCTGGGTAAGGATAACCAGATTGTGTCAGTAAGGGACAGAGCGTGCAAACAAAGGAGTGCTATAAAAAATATGTTCCGGGTAAGATAAAATGGTAATAAGACAAATAGGGCCATGTTATGTTAAAAAGAGAAATCTAAAGTCAGTGCATCTGAATGCGTGAAGCATTCGTAATAAAGTGGACGAATTAACAGCACAAATAGATGTAAACGGATACAATATAATTGTGATTACGGAGACATGGTTGCAGGGAGACCAAGACTGGGAGCTGAATTTCCAAGAATATTCGATATTTGGGAAGGAGAGTCAAAAAGGAAGAGGAAGTAGGGTGGCAATGTTAGTAAAGGAGGAAGACAGAGCAATAGTGAGAGATGATATTGGCTCAGAAAATCAAGATTTAATATCAGTCTGGGTGAAGCTTAGAAGCACCAAGGGGCAGAAAACATTGGTGGGAGTTGTCTATAGGCCTCCAAACAGTATTGCTAATATAGGGGATGGCATCAAACAAGAAATTACAGATGCACGTAGCAAGGACACTACCATAATCATGGGTGACTTTAATCTACATATAGACTGGCCAAACTAAATTAGGAATAATACTGTGGAGGATGTATTCCTGGATTGTGAAGGAGATATTTTTTTAGACCAGTACGTTGAGAAGCCAACTAGGGACAACGTTATCCTAGATTGGGCATTGTGCAATGAGAAGGGGTTAATTAATAATCTTATTGTGCGGTGTCCTTTAGGGAAGAGTGACCATAACATGATAGAATTCTTCATTAAGATGGAAAGTGAAGAAGTCCAATTCGAAATTAGGGTCCTAAATCCAAACAAAGGAAAGTACGAAGGTATGAGGAGGGAGTTGACTATGATAGTTTGGGGAGCTTCATTGAAAGGCATGGCGGTGGATAGGCAATGGCTAACATTTAAGGAACGAACGCATGAATTGCAACAGTTATACATTCCTTTCTGGCACATAAACACAAAAGGAAAAGCAGCCCAACCATGGCTAGTAAAATAAATTAACGATAGTATTAGATCCAAAGAGGAGTCATATAAAGTTTCCAGAAAAAGTAGCAAACCTGAGGATTGGGAGCAGTTTATAATTCATTAAAAAATGACCGAGTGATTGATTAAGAGGGGGGAAATAGAGTATGAGAGTAGTCTTGCAAGGAACATAAAAGCAAATTGTAAAAGCTTTTACTAGTATGTAAAAAGAAAAAGATTAGTGAAGACAAATGTAGGTCCCTTACAGTCAGAAACGGGAGAATTTATATTGGGGAACAAGAAAATGGCGGAGCAATTAAACAAATACTTTGGTTCTGTCTTCACGGAAGCGAACACAGATAACTTCCCAGAAATGCTAGTGAACCAAAGGTCTAGTGAGAAGGAGGAATTAACGGGAATTAGTATTAGTAATAAAATAGTACTGGAGAAATTAATGGACTGAAAGCCGATAAATCCCCAGGAACTGATAATCTGCATCCTGTAAGGGGTATCTTAATCGCTCCCACACGCCTCCGGTTCCTAGACTTTGGACTTATTTAGGGGTTGTGAACAAAATTGCAGTAAACGACAGGCTCTGATGAAAGAATTTTACTTTATTAAATGAAAAAGGTAACAAACTTGAAGCGCACTTATTACTTAAACACAGATTTGGGAAGCACACGGTACAAGCGAGGGAAATGACAATATATCAAACAAAACCTTATCCCTACCAAAGATCCCACTATCTAGCTAGGTTTTAGGTTTCAGGAGATCAGGGATAATGCTCACCAACGAATCCTTGACAGGATTTTTAGATTCTTTTGTTTAAAAGACTCCGTAAGGCCCTTGTTGCTGCGAGGTGTCCGATGGTCACTGAGGCAGTCGCTCTGGTTTCTTCTTGCGTGCTGGTCTGTTTTCTGGCCTTCTTCCTCGTGACTTGTGGTAGGTTTTGTTGGAGCGGGGAGAGAGCTGTGTCCGCGTGGTCAGCCAGTCCGAAAGAGCGAGAGATTATGGCACAGGCTTTCAAATTATACTGTTTCTTTTTCGCGCCCAAAAAACCCTTACTAAAACTGATTGCTTTTGGTTGCAAATGAACCTTGCTTAGTCCAATTGTCTAGTTTTGGCGGGCTTGCCAGTTCCGATGGCTTGTTCTCAGTGTTAAACATGTCTTGATCGTTTTCCGATTTAAACACAGCCTTATCTACGCGCCAAATCTCCACCCTATTGTCCTAGGTCTGTTGGCGGGCTTTTAAATCTGTTCTGTGGATACCTGGTTGATTGTATTTTTTGATGGGATAATGGCTATGAAACTGTGTGATCGAAGTTTTATTGTGAGGAATCGTTTTTAGATTTCCAGCCTCTTGTTTGCTCCTGGGGATTCATATTTGAATTTGTTTGTGAGTTTTTGCTTTGTCTCTTGCACCTTGGTAGGATTCGCAGTGGAAACAATTCCCAGACAGCTTGATCTGTTCACTGCCTGGCCACGCCCCTCCCAGTTTATGCCTGTGAAAGGTGTCTCTCCCAACAGTAAGATTCAAAAAGTCAGTTTCCTCAGGTTTTTTTCTTCCCTGATCTTTAGGTTTTTACATCAAATCACATCACTTAGGCCCCATCATCCCAAGTTTGTATGAAAAGTCCAAAAATCACTCCCTTTAGGGCTCTGTTCGAGTTTCTGGGGGTTTTGCGAAGCCTACATCCCCCACTTTGATACTATAACTGAATTAGTATCATTAACAGGTGAGCAAAATTTCCGATCCCCGAAAACCAACCTTCCCCTGCATTACCTAAACTAAATGTGGTGTTTCAGGTACATACAGGTAAGAATCAATCTTTATTTCACATCCAAGCACGGAGAGGGTCCGACACCCCTGCACAGCTTGGAAAAACACGTCATACACATCATAAAAATGACACAACACACATACAATTTTTTTATTAAAAGACATAATTCAAGGTACGTTCCATCCCTGGCCATAGCATTTATTTTGAAGCACTTCCCAAGTCCCTTCGTGTCTGGAGCGGAGCTCCCCGTCCCTTCCCCTGCACTTTGTACACAGCAGGTAGAGAACTACCCCGAGCTGGCAGACCACCAAAACATGGGAAGCCATCCTGATCCAGGAAGGCACCTCTATATTTTCGAAAATATCCCACCAGGGTGGAACTACTATTTCCAAAATCTCTGCAACTATTTCAAGTGATTTCTGTTCCAGGGTGTAGAAATGTTTTTGAAAAATCTCTACAGCTTTAAGTAGGATGGTAAGATGTTCGGGTAGAGGGGGAATTTTATATCCAAAGTAAGTCACCTAATTTTGCAGGTTGGTGATGTTTTCTGTTACAGTGAGGTGAACAGTGGAGGTTTCAGGAATGGGGACAATCGTTCCTGGGCCACTTGAACTTCTGCCTCGGGTTTAAAGCAGAAAGTGCTGTCACTTACCGGACACCAGAAGTGTCCATGCTGGTAGTGGGACGCACCTGTGGTGACACAATATGTCCCACCCCCTATATATGCTACCTTGGGGAAACATGGCCTTGTGCCATCACCTCCATGGTACAATTGATAGCTCGTGCGCCAGCAGCTTTAAACCCGCACTGTGCTTTAGAATAGGCTTCCATGTGCTGGGGACACAGTATTATGTGTGAACCCCGGCTCCGGCACCCGGAGAGGTCAGTACCTGTCATGGCGTGCTCCCACTTTATGACATAAGGTGGGACCGCTGTAAAACGGATGTGTGCACCCCACTGAATGACTCCAATGTTCTCCACCCTGTATACCGGTACGGGCCGGGCTGTCCCACTCATGACCGGCATCCTCACTACTATCCCCATGATAGTGTGATTTGAACGCCCACAATCTATTGGGACAGGGTAGGCTTCAGAGGCTAGACGAAATTGGCATGGGCTCAGCGAACTACTAAACGCGTGTAGGGCTGCGAGGTGCTTGTTGCTGATCCAGGAGGGGACTAAACCTTGCTTTAAATCCTCCAGTTTGCTACGGCCCTCGCCCAGCAACCATGCCCCGTACAGCACACACACCTCATTCTGTGCAGCCTGATCCGATGCAATCCTATCCTCCCGTATGAGTGCATTTACTGTTTTGGCATGCCTTTCCAATTCTGCAATAATTTCCTTTAAATGAACCGTCATAGCTTGGTCCTCATGTAGCTCTGAGCCTCCAACTATGTACCCATCCTTCAGGATCATTCTTAACTGGGTTTTTAAACCATTTATCTGTGTCTGTAATTCCATGTCATCCAGGCTATTTATTACAGAGGACCCTGTACTATAGGCAGTGAGAACATCATTCCAGGCTCCCCTTCTTTGTCTACCCGTGCCGATAGTGTTCTCAGGGTGTATTCTGTATAGCTCTACTTTGTCTATATTGGCAAAATCAAATTCGTAAAATTTTCTAAACATTTCCTTTAGCAGTGCCTGGTACAGCTGCTCTCTCTCCTTAGGACACCACTCAGGTAAGTATAGCTCGGTAAGGTTTACTATTACTGAAGCTACTGCATAGTGTACCCCCTGGTATAGTACCTTTTCGGTTGGTACTAGGACTAACCCATTCCCTGGTCCTTTGGTGGTGGTAGGACACTTTTCTTCCAGGGTTTTCGGTACCTGGGTCGTGGGTAGGGGCTTCCGTGTGTGTGCCACGAGTTCAGTGGCATTAACTGGGACCGGAATGTGTGGGACCACGCACCCATGCAGGCTAGAATCCCACCCTATCCCCTCCCCGGCATCTTGCCATTGGCTGGAGAAGATGATGGATACCCCTGTGGGGCAGCCTTCATCTGATCCAAACATACAAACATAGACTCCGTGTTCCGACACCCACCACTTATTCCAACAAACACTCACTCCTCCTTGGGTCCCTGTGATTGTCCGGTGGGTGTCGTTCCCTAATCGTTCCCAGTCGGCTGTATGTACCCCTGCGTCCCTGCTCAGCTGCTATAGCCACCACCACCTATTCAAGGGAATTCGTCCCTTACAGGTAAGGCACACACGCTTCCCCTCGGTGACACTGACCCTTGTGGCAACGACCTGTATTCTGGGGCATGGGAGGGAGGCCTCCCCGTACGTGAACCCGGGCTGGTTGGAGTATTTAGTAGAGTTGGACCCCAGCCACCCTGGCCACCTTCCCTCGTGGAAGTAGATGGCGAGCTCCTCCACTCCCCGCTCGCCACTCCCTGCGGTGACGACTGGTGCTCTCACTCCTGAGCACCCATAGATGTGGGAGTCCTCCACGTCACCTCGGTCACCGATGCTCACCCCTACCAGGGCGAGCAGGAGCAGAAACCTTGTCATTCCGAATTCCTTTCTGTAGGGGCACACACAAAACATATATCCATGTCCCAGAAAGGTGCTCTGGCTGGATAATTAATCGAGCCTTTAAACTTAAAAAAAACTCTACAAACAACTAAACTAATGATAATTCATAACCACCAAAACTGCAATTACTTAAAACCGAAAATTCTGTACATTTGCCGCCCGTCTCCGGATGGCCAGGTTAAATCCTGTTTAGTCTCTGCCTTATGTGGCCTCTGGATGGCTTGAACACCTGGGTGTAGTGCGGCCTGTACCGCCGGACCCAGAAGGCCTTCCTCAAAACCGCTGGGGATATCTTAACATCCCAGCTGCGTCCTGTGCTGCAGCACACTACCCCCTTTGGTGTGGCTGCAGCGCCCTGATTCATATCTGTGGGCTCCTCCCAGCCTGAGGCTGCGGGCGGGGGACCCTTCTCTCTCTCTTCTCCCAGTACTACCTCTCCTGTGAAACCCTCACTGTTGGAGGCTGTAGGCTGGGAATCCCCAACTTTAGATCGCTCCCTGCTCTTGGGTGCTCTTCTTCGGGTTGCAACCCTCTTTGGGTGGGACCCTCTAAACAGATACACCTGTGGCCACAGTAGCCTTTGTTGTGGTGTGCGGGGAGACCTTCTTAGGGCTCTGGCCACTGGGTGTGTGCTTGAGTCCCACATAATCGGTGGAGTGACCTCTCCTGTGAGACAACACACTGTTCCTCCCGCTGCAGCTTGTGCGTCTGCCACAGCTGCGGCTGGCTGAGGATTTCTAACTAGGGGGCAGTCCACCTTTGCCGGCTGTTCCCTTTTAGGTTTAAACAGTTTGCATTGGTTGATGTGAAGCCACTTTGTACGGCGGGGCATCTTTAGGGCATAGACCATGGGGCTTGCCTTGTCTACAATGTTGTAGGGCCCCATGTACAATGGTTCGAATCCCCCTACCCGGGCAAAATTTCTCACCATGACCTGATCTCCAACCTCCCACTCGTGGTGCTTGCGGGGTTCCAGCAGCAATCGGTTACCCCGATGCTATTTTCCCATGTTACTCGCAGCCTGCCAGTGGACCTGTTTAAGGTATTCCAACATATTCCTGACGAATCTGTCCTGGTTCACCTCCATGAGATGCCCTTCCGTGAGCACCGGGGCTAGCACATGGGTGGGACTCCGCATAATCCTGCCAGTCATGAGCTGGTGTGGGGAATACCCCGTGCTTTTTGACTGGCTGGCCCGGATCCCCATTAGGACCAACGGTAAGGCTTCTACCCACTTTTTGGGTGAGACTCCCATCTCCTTTTGCAGCCTTTCTTTGATGGTACGGTTTAAACGCTCCACAATCCCTGATGACTGTGTGTTGTGGGCGACGTGCCATTTCCCTTCTATGCCGCGTACCCTGAGGGTCTCTTGCATCACCTGCCCAGTAAAGTGATCCCCTGGTATGACTCCACATACTCTGGGAGCCCCCATCGTGAGAACACTTCCCTGACCAGGATCCTGGCTGTACCCAAAGCGGTAGCTGTTCGACATGGAAAAGCTTCCACCCACTTTGAGAACACATCCACCAGGACTAGGCAATATTTGTAGCCTCGCTGAGTGGTGGGTAGGGGCCCGATGTAGTCGACCTGGATCGACTACCATGGTTCCTCTACCCTCCTGATGTGTCCCATAGATACCTTTCTTTTTCTGGGGGTCAGGGTTGTTAGCAGCACACACCAGACAGCCTGCACAGAACTCGCTGACATCCTCCCTCAGTCCTGGCCACCATCCTGCCTGTTCCACCAGCTGCCAGGTGGTCTCAGGCCCGGGATGCCCCGCTCCTGGACCCTCATGGGCCAGTTGGAGGAATTCCCTTCGGTGCTGCTGCGGCACTACCCATTGTTCCCCCCTGAACAGCATGCCTTCTTTGTGGGTGATGGCTGCTGCGCCGTATGGGCCCTCTACCTTCTCCCGTCTAGCCAGCGTTTCCAGGACAGTTTTTAGGATGGGATCCTGTGCCTGGACCGTCTTTAGGTCCGGAGTCAATGCTACCCCTGCACTCCCTTAGGTCCCTCCTCTACCTCTGATTGCTGCTACCGGGTTTGATCCATATGGATCCCACAACGTGCCTGTACTGGCGGCCTTTTTGGCCAGCATGTCGGCTTGGTGATTGCCCTCTGCGCGGGGCTCTACCATGGAATGGGCCTTCACCTTTTGGATGTAGACCCTACCTTCCTCCCCTATTGCCCTCATGATTTCCTCCAACAGAGGCTTGACGGGCAGGGGTCTCCCATCAGCGGAGGTGTATCCACGACGGGACCAGATGGCCAGGTACTCTGTACACGAATTGGAGGTGAACATGCTGTCCGAGCAAATCGTGTATGGGGTAGGGAATTCCTCGGGGTGTGTGACTACATACACCACCGCAGGAAGTTCAGCATGCTGGGCACTCATGGTGCTGGGGAGCTTCATTGCCAGAGCAATGCCTGCCTCTGGGTCATAAATCCCACACCCTGTGAGTCGTTTTCCAGCTGATACTGTACTTGAACCGTCCAAATAGATTTTGCGGCCTGTGGGGTGTATTTCAGCACGAAAACCTATGTTGACTTCCCATACCCCTTCAACGGAACACCGGTGGGCTGTCCCTGAGTAAATCATGTTGGCTGCGAGCTTTGGCTCGCAGAGACCTTTTACCCTCAGATCCATTTGTGACAGAAGCAGGGTCCAGCGAGCAATGCGGGCACTGCTCACTGTCCCATCTTAATTCTCCCATCCAAGTGCATCTGGGTGGGCGTGTGGTGAGTGAGGAGTGTGATGGGAGAGGTGCCTGTGAAGATCAATGATCTTTTCACAGCCCAGTGAGTGGCTAGGAGATGCCTCTCACAGTTGGAGTCGCTCCTCTCCAAATCAGTGAGTATTCTGGGGGAGTAAACCACTGGTCTCAGCTTGCCATGCCTCTCTTGGAGCAGCACTGCACTCAGACTGTCCACACTGGCTGCTACCTCCAGGAAAAACTCTTCCCCTCCATCAATGGCCCCTAGAGCCTGTGCGGTCTGTAAATCTCTCTTGAGTTTCACAAAGGCAGCCTCGCAACCCTCATCCCAAACCCACTCCACTCCCGTGTGTAGGAGTCGGAGCAGAGGGGCTGCTGTGGCTGCGTAATCCTCAATTAAATCTCTGCAGTACCCAGTTAGCCCTAGAAAAGACCTTACTCCTGTAACTGTGTTGGGGGCTGGTAACTCCTGAACTGCTTCCCTTCTAGCTTTGTCAATGGCCCTCTCCCCTGCTCGCACAGACAGGCCCAGGAATTTGACTTCCCGCTGGCCAGTCTGTGCCTTCTTGGGGTTTACTTTAAAGCCCTCTTGTCTGAGCAGTTCCAGCAGTTCTGCCAGAAGGGGACCATGTTCCTCTCCCTCATCGGTAAAGAAGAGTATGTCGTCCACATACTGGACCAGCTGATGGGGCCTGTTGATGCCCTTGAAGAAATTCGCCATACATTGGTGAAAAATGCTTGGGCTGTTGTGGAAGCTCTGGGGCAGACAGTTCCATGTGTACTGTTGGCCTTTAAATGTAAAGGCGAACTTGTACTGATCCTTTCTCCTTAGAAGGATGGACCAGAACCCGTCGGAAATATCCAGCACTGTAAAGGTGGTCGCAGATGCTGGGATACTTCCAATGAGGTCGGCTGCGGCTGCAACCGTGGTGGCACAGGCGGGGATGTTTCGGTTGAGTACTCGATAGTCTACTGTGGCCCTCCAGGAGTTGTCTGGTTTTCTAACCGGCCACAGTGGGGAGTTCACGTGGGTAACTATAGGTCTCAATACCCCCTGCTTGACTAAAGAAGTCAAAGCCGTCTCCATGTCTGTCTCAGCTTCCCTGGGGAAGTTATACTGCTTTAGTGCGCGGTTCATGGGGTCCCCACTCACACTAATCTCGACCCCGGTTACCCTCCCACAGTCGTGCTTGTGAGTGGCAAATGCTGCGAGGATTTCCTGCACAAATGCCTGGTACTCCATTGGAGTGTTATGGACCATGAGTTCGAGGTCGTAACCCTCCTTTGGTTTTACTGTGCACAAGGTCCCCTTGCCTTGTGCCTCCGGGATGACTGCTACCTCGCTACCCTTTTGGGTACATGCTCCCCATAGACAGTGCATTCTTAAATTCACTAAAATCCTGTGGCCTGTGATAAAGTCGGCCCCCAGGATCCCCTTCCCTTCTCGCTCCCACTTCATTAGGACACAGGTCCACTTGGTGTGGAGCGTTCCCAAATGAATGGGCAGCGGGATGGAGAATGAGCCAGCCTGCTCGTTACCTGTGAATCCCACTAGGTTGTACGGGACCCCGTTAGACAGAGGTGAGGTGGCTGGGTTATCTGAATAAATGAGGGTGCTCCAAGCTCCTGTGTCTAACAGATAGGTCCCTTCTACCTTTTCGACCTCCATCTTAACATGCGGTCTCTTCCAGGCATCATACTCGAGGTGACATAGGCAGACCGGCTGTCCTAGCTCTAGTCATGCCTCTGGGTTGGGTGGGGCAGATGGGATCAGAGCGCCAGTGGCTGTAGCCACCTTCCCTGGGCCATCAAACAGGACTCTGATAAACGCTACAATTGTGTCCAGTGTGGGGGAAGAGGTCAGTGCCTCTACTTTTGGGGCAGGAGTTGGGGTCTTCTTTGCTAGGCTATCCTTCCAGGGATTCCTACAGTCCTTTCTCCAGTGCCCAGTCTTCCCACACCCGAAGCAGCTACGCTTCGTGTCGGAAGGTTTACGACCTTCCTGGTGCCACTCCTTCTTATCCTGACTGGGCTTTATCTCATGCGCCTTCCCTTTCGGTGGGGTGTCTTCAGCTCCCCTACCGTTCCGGTAGGCTAGGGTCAGATGCCTGACCACTGCCTCCTCGGTGACCCGGGGGTCTCTTGGGTAAAATCAAATCTCAGACTTGGCTTTGATTCGTGGCAAGCTGTTTGCCACTAGGCTACGGAGCCAGTGGGCCAGCTCGTCCCTGTTCAGGTTAGCCCTGTCGAGAGCCCCATTACAAGCACCCATGTACACCGGCCACAGCCTGTCTTCGAAAGCCTGTGGGGTCTCCCCTGCGAGCTGCAATGTTTTCTCCACCCGGGAGAAAGGACTTCCCTCATTCATTCCCATGGCCTCTAAAACCTCCTCTCTGACGGCAGCATACCCGTTCTGTCCTCTCTTGCTCTCAGTAGAGAGGGACTGGTATAGTTTGCCATCTAATGAGAACAGGAGCATTTTTGACAACTCGGCATCATCACAGTCGTTGATGCCTGCTGCCTGCTCCACCTCCATGAAGTGGACTGAGGGGTCTTCCTTTTGGGTAAGTTTACTCAGGTGGCTTACCATAGCCCTAAGCTGTTGAGTACCGTGGGGAGCCAAAAAATGATTTTCAAGGGATCCCTGAGCTCCACCACCGGTGGGCGGGCCGAATTTTTGCTGTCGTGCTGGGCAGATTGGCCATGGCTCCGACTTCTCCTGCATAGGTTTGCCCCCCTCTCCCAGCTGCCAGACCGAGTCAAAACTCGGCGCCACAGGTGCTGGTGTGCACTCCCTGTCAGCCTCACAGATTGTCTGCCCCTCCTGCTGCCTAACCAAGCTTCTCCTTGGCGCCACAGGTGGTGGTCAAACAGTCTCCCCTTGCTCCTCCAGGTCTACCTGGGCCGCACCCGGGGCTTATCAGGCACAGCATGCCTTTTGTCTTGGACAGAGCAAGGTTCAGACTCTCAATCTGCTTCTGACAGGGGCCGTGGTCCCCGACCTCAAACTCCCTTGTTCTGGCTTATCTGTAAGCTGCCTGAACATCGGTTAAATTCTCTGTGAGTTCCCTTAATTGCTTGGCAAGCCGCGTGTTCTCTTCCCGCAATGCCAGTTCACTACTTTTGGCCTCGGTGGCCTGACACTGGAGGTATCCCTTACTGGCACGGTGTTCCTCCAGCATAGGTGACTGTTCCTGATCTTTTGTGCCGAGCTCTGCTAACAACCTGTCCCCTGCTATAACTCTGGCACGGCACCGTCGGCTTTGTTCCTTTAGCTCTTCTGAGAGAGCCTGAATGCGCTTCCCCATAAGCTGCATTTGTTTCTGGGAGCAGACCAACCATATGGCTTTCTCCACACACTTATTGTATTCCTTGCTCTTTGTCCAGGCAGCTGCAGCGTCCATAGGACGTTCAGCATGCAACAGCCAAAGGACCCATTTCTTGGCGATATTTACTTTTTTATATACATAGGATGACATCCTCTCTTCCATTTTTGTTCTCTCCTCAAAACCAGCATTTACTGCTTCACAACCCTTTCGCCAAAGTCCTGCCGCGGTCGCCATTTATGTAAGGGGTTGTAATGGGTCAGCCTTCACTTTCTGTCTCAGTGAGCGGTTCGAATCGCTCCCACACCCCTCTGGTTCCTAGACGTTGGACTTATTTAGGGGTTGTGAATAAATATTTAGTAGACAACAGGTTCTGAAGAAAGAATTTTTACTTTATTAAAAGAAAAAGGTAACAAACTTAAAACACACTTAATACTCATACACAGATAGGGGAGCACATGTTACAGGCGAGGGAGAATGACAATATACCAAACAAAAACCTTATCCCTCCCAAAGATCCCACTATCTAGCTAGGTTTTTGGTTTCAGGAGATATGGGATAATGCTCACCAACGAATCCTTCGCAGGATTTTAGAGTCTTTTGTTTAAAAGATTTCGTAAGGCCCTTGCAGCTGCGAGGTGTCCAATGGTTACTGAGGCAGTCGCTCTGGTTTCTTCTTGTGTGCTTGTCTGTTTGCTGCCCTTCCTCCTCGTGGCTTGTAGTGGGTTTTGCTGGAGCAGGGAGTGAGCTGTGTCAGGGTAGTCAGCGAGACCAAAAGAGAAAGAAGTTTTGGGGCAGGCTTTCAATTATACTGTCTTTTTCTCGCGCCCAAAAACCCCTTACTAAAACTTTTCCTTTAGGTTGCAAATGAGCCTTGCTTAGTCCATTGTCTCGTTTTGGCGGGCCTGCCAGTTCCGATGGCTTTAGCTCAGTTTTATACAAAACTTGATCGTTTACGATTTAAACACAGCCTTATCAACGCGCCAAATCTCAACCCTATTATCCTGGAGGTTTTGGAGGGCTTTTAAATCTGTCCTGTGGATACTTGGTTGATTGACTTTTGATGAAGTACTAAATGTTTTATTGATTTCAGGCTTCTGGTATCCTGTTTGGGCCTGGGAATTTCAAAAGGGGGTCTTGGATTATTCATATTTCGATGTGTGTGTGAGGCTTTGGGTTTGTCTCTTCCTCCTTGGTAGGATTGCAGTGTAAACAATTCCCAGACAGCTTGATTGGGCCCCAATACCCAAATCTATCCACTGCCTGGCCACGCCCCTCCGCAGCCAGTCTTGTGTCGGTGAAAGGTGTCTTTCCCAACAGTAAGATACAAAAGTCATTTTCCTCAGGGTTTTTCTTCCCTGATCTTTAAAATGTCCAAGACTGAGGTTTTTAGATCAAATCACTTCACTTAGGTCCCACCATACCAAGTTTGTATGAAAGGTCCAAAAATCACTCTCTTTACGGCTCTGTTTTAGGTTCTGGGGGATTTTGCGAAGCCGACAACACCAAGACACATTCACCCATCATCCTAACTCAAACCAAGCCCCATTCACCCATCATCCTAACTCACACCAAGACCGATTCACAAAGCATCCTAATTTATACCAGGACCCATTCACCCATCATCCAAACTCACACAAAGCCCCATTCACCCATCATCCTAAATCACTCCAAGCCCCATTCACCCATCATCCTAACTCACACCAACCCCATTCACCCATCAGCCTAACTCACACCAAGACCCATTCACCCATCATCGTAACTCACACCAGCATGCTCGATGGGCCGAAATGGCCTCTATCTGCACTGTGGGGATTCTGTGAACATTCTGTAAACGCTTGCCCTTCCAGCGACTTCTGACTTTTCAACTGAAAAGCTCTTACTTTTTATACTCTTTTTTAGTGGTATTTTCTTTGAAGTATTCTCTTAATGTAAGCTAATTGTCTCTTGTGATACTCTATTGAATTGTTTTCTATTCTTACTTTCGTTTCAACTGTTGCAAACAGATTGTGTCTCTACCTTTAGGTTTTTCAAAAACTTATCATTTTTATGTTTATTATCGATTTATCTATTTGATGCCATTCTTAGGAAGTCTTTCGATTGAATTTCTATATCAAGTCTGCTGTTTGTAACACAGACTCCTGTCTCTTTGCGTTCCAAGTTTAACACATAAACAATGCAATTGCTTGGGGTCGTCTACTGATGTAATAGCTACAAAGTCTCTCTGTAGGTAATTTTTACAATTTGTAATTCAAAAACACTTCATCTAGGGTGTTCTTTACTTTTCTTAGTTATTTCAATTGGTTATATTAAGAATCATGTCTCCTTGTTCTAATTTTAACATAAAACTATTTCACGACAGGTATTTCTTTTACTTGTTTATTTTTTCAAAGGCACTTGATTTTTTTAATGTTCTCTGCACCTGTTCGACGTGTTAGATTTTGTCACTTTACTTCCGTCATTCCATTGTGTTGGTTCCAATGTTCAGACATAGAGGAACCTCCAGCCTGCTGTTTCAATAGGGCCATGTCTTTGCATTTATAAACATTTCCCATTTCAACTTTGTTAACAACTGATCTTTATCTCAGAAGCCTGGATTTCTGTTTTATGGCTTGTGTCGTTGAGGCTTTTA
Organism: Squalus acanthias; assembly: GCA_030390025.1. Lineage (NCBI taxonomy): Eukaryota > Metazoa > Chordata > Chondrichthyes > Squaliformes > Squalidae > Squalus > Squalus acanthias. The sequence goes on along the minus strand of JASTWF010001684.1, from coordinate 11,344 downwards.
GATTTTTAACCCCAGTTTGTCATGTTTTAATATTATCAAATTTGTTTATAGGATCATGTATTTCTTGGAATATGGCTATTTCCTTCACAGCACAAACGAGGAGCAGATAGAGAGACCACTCGTTCTGCCACCCCTCATATAGCCCTGGCCTGTCAGTCAGACCCAATTTTCACAGTTCACAGCACCTCATCCAAACAGTGCCTTCTTCCCCCACCTTGATCCAGAACCCAAAGTGTGTTTGTCTGTGAACGGAGAGGAGGATAAACGTGCAGTGTCCTCAATAAATTATTCTTGCCTCTGTATGCGCCCTCCCCCAGGGCCCTTTAGTAATAATTAAAGTTTGTAGCTAACTATTAATATAATGCAATACATCAAAACACCTGTAAAATGTCTCTTTCTTTGTAAAATTATGTGCAAACTCTAAACTCTAAACATATTTTTGCGAATCAATTTTTCACTGCTCCCAGGTTCCCAGAATGAGCGAGGCGACGGCGGATAGCAGCGATGGCCGCCTTAGACAGCGCATTACTGCCTATTCCTAGGAATCAAGATATTACTTCGACAGAGTTGTGCAGAGCTTTGAGTCTTTAACGTATAGGTGTAACAAACAGATGTCTGAGCGCTACACTCTGAGCAGTTTTATTTCCATTGCAAGTCTCTGTTTCTGCGGGCACTTGAATTTTGTTTCCGACACGATGCTTCTGTTTCTAGCAGAGACTTACATTCCCCGGATTCCCAACCAGTGCCTTGTGTAACTGGTTGTCTGTTAGTCTTCAGACAGCCCGGATCCTGTTAAACTGAACAGTTTCTCACTGAGATCACTCTGTTATAAACATTGAAGATTTTTACCCAGACCCTTAAAAATAGTCTATAAAGTGAGAAAAGATGAAAGTTCATCAAATTCGGTGCAATGGAGCACAGGTTAATAAAGTTATCCCCGTCACTCTGTAACCACGTTAGGCATTCCTTCAAACTGTCGAATAAATTACACTTCGGAAAATAATTATTTCTGTGTAAAATATGTAATGGTTCCTCAACTGTTTTATAAAGATTTAATTCACGATCTAAAACTCGAAGTTGCATGAAACAGCACCGCACCTTCCACATTAAACCACCAGGGGCGCACACTCGCGCTTACTCACACTACAGACCTGGTAAGATGCATTGTTTACATTAAGCTCAGGAGCGCACAGACACCCCTTCTCTCACTACAGACCTGGTAAAATGCATTGTGTATATTAAGCCAGCAGGGGGCGCACACTCGCCCTTATGCACACTACAGACCTGTTAAGATGCCCCATGTAGCTTAAACCAGCAGGGGGCGAACGCTCGCCCTTACTTGTCCAACAGGCCTATAAACATGCACCATGTACGTTAAAAAAAACAGAACACGTTCAGTCGCCCTTACTAATCTTACAGACCTGTAAACATGCAACTTGTAGCTTAAAGTACCAGGGAACGCATAATCGCCCTTAATTCGAGGACATACATGTTAACATGCACCGTGTACAATAAAGGGTGTAGATCAGCTGAAGATAATTGGTGGGGTGGGGAGGACCATAGTATATTAGGTGGCCTGGGGAGAAGGTGCAGATATTAGGTGGGGTGGGCTGAAGATGAAGTAATTCGGCGGGGTGGGGAGGAGGTGAAGCTAGTAGGTGGGCGGAGAGGAGCTGAAGACATTAGGTGGGGTGAGGATGAGCTGTGGATATTAGGTGGGGTTTGGATGACCTCAGGATATCAGGTGGGGTGGGGAGGTGCTCCAGATATCTTGAATTGTGAGGTTTTGGATTGGCTCCCTATACGAAATGAATGGAAAGGACAGGTTACTTACCACGGTTGCAGCTACTTATGGGTAATCATAATGCTGTACAACCGAATCCAGACAATGTACAGCAGTGAGGGTTTAGCTGTTGCTTTGTGTGTGGAATATGGCGAGCATTGTATGTAAACAAGACAATTTTCTATTTTCCACACTGAGCCAGTGTGCGGTCTCCATGTCTTACACCAATACTTTTTTGTAAACCTCCTGGAATCGTCATGTGTCCCTTCTCTTTGTGTGTGCTGTGGGAAGTAGGCGCTGGAACTTTCACCTTTTGGGGGGTGAAAAACAGACGATATGGACTCTGCCTTTGTGAACATTCCCGATTTCCATTCCATCCATGTCAGTCCTGCGGGCGTTCAATCTCATCTCACCCGGTTTTAGCCTCGTACACGGGAAAGTTCCGGCCGCTAATTGTTTCCAGCATCTCCTGTTTCTCTGTTGCTGCTCGCGTGTCCTTCCTGGTTTTTACACAAATGACCATGAGCTGATAACGTCATCTGAAATTATAACTGTCAGCAGACAATCAAAATCCGTTACAGTGGTGCAATATTTTCCGTTACTGACCGCCGACTGGAACAATGCTGTTTTTAGGATTTTGCCGTTCTTCCTTTTAAGTCTCATCGAGACACCTTCAAAACCTTCGGTGACGACTCCAACATCTACACAACGGTGCACCAGTAGAATATTTGCAGCTCCCCCGGGAAAAGGTGCGCCCCACTCAACAAGAGGTGCAGAGCCGAGCAAGCCAATTGTCATTACCATTTAACACCTTTCAAAATTATCCAGAGAGACTTTTGTTTGCAAATGGCCGTATATAGAAATGCAATCTGCGGGTGATGCCCATCCTACCTCCTGGTATTTGTATTTTTTAGCGCCAGTGATCTACCTCCACTTATGGAACACGACTGACTTCCTGTCCATTAATATTAATGATGTTCCATTTTAGCTATAGCCGTGAGATCCGCCCCTTCCAGATTTGCCTCCCTACACTACGCCCATGCGATGCTTAACACCCATGAGCGAAATACAAAATTTTACTCAGGTTTCACAGTAGTTTGCTGAACTACTGTTTGGAGGGTATTGCTGATTTGGTGTTACCAGATTTAAGAGGTTTTTAATAGCAATATAAAATAATGTGCGTTTGATTGTACAGTTATTGTAAGCTTTCAGTTATGAATAAATGTATTACAAATTCGCAGAAGTATATTAGAGAGTGTTGGTGTTCTTGTAGTTCTCTAATGTGGTTGGATAGTTAATTAAACAAAAAGCTCCAACACGTAAGACTCTCTCATGATTCTTTCACTTTTGAATCTCTCTTACTGTCTACTCCATGTCCTCGGTTTATTCATTCGCCTCCAACGTTGATGACCTTGTCCTTAGTAACAACTTGCTCTTTCCACGAGGTTTGGCTCAATCTTCACTCCGTCAATTCTGAGAGCCACAGATTTCAGGGTATGCGGCGCAAACCTTGTTCTTCCATCACCAGATCCGTCAAGCACTGTCAGACCGAGCTCAACACTGCAAAATCGGCCCACTACTCCAGTAGATCAAAGATATCCCACGACAAACAATCTCCTTAAATCCCTCTACGCTGTCTCTGCAACCGTCACCTCCAAAAACAAGTGTGAGGAGCTCAGGGACATCTTAGTCGCTAAGATTGAGACCATCTGTTCAGTTGTCGCTGCCACATCTCCTAGCTTGGATTTATATAGGATAAGTCCTGTCTAACGAACCTTGTTGATTTTTTTGAGGGGTTAAATAATGCCGTTCACAAGATCGTGTCTATCGATGTAACTTATGTTTTCCCAGAAGGCATTCGATATTGTTACACAGAAGAGGCCGTTAATAAAAATGAGACCACATTTAACTGGAGGCAACCTATTATCATGGTTTTTTAATTTATCAGAATGTAGGAGACAGAGACTAAGGATTATGGGTATGTACTCCATTGGCACAATGGGTCTAGTGATGTCCGCCAGGGATCTCTACTGCGGCCTCAGATTTTCACTATATTTATAAATGAATTAGCTAAAGGAGTAGAGAGGCATATATCCAAGTTTGCTGACGACAAAACATTAGGTGGCTCAGTAAATAATGTAGTTCGGAGCATAAAGTTGAAAAGGGACATTGTCAGATTAAGAGCGTGGAAATAGCTGTCACAGATGGAGTACAATATGGGGCAATGTGAGGTGTTCCATTTTGGAAATAAGAAAGGAAGAACAGAGAATTTTCTAAACTGCGAGAAGATAGCAACTATTGAAAAGTAAAAACTATTAGGCGCCTAAGTTCAGAAATTAGTAAAAAATACAAAAAGACAGGTACAAAAATAATTTAAAAAGCTAAATGAAAGTTAGCCATTATCTCAATTGGGCAGGAATACAAAATGGTGGCAGTGATGTTACAATTATTTAAAGCTCTGGTTAGAGCCCATTTAGAGTATTGCGTTCAGTTCTAGGCAACGCACCTCTGGAAGGAGTGCAGTGCATATTCACCAGATCGATACTGGGACAGAAAAGATTGAATTATGAGGTCAGATTGAATAGACTAGACATTTATTTCCTTGAGTATAGAAGATTGAGAGATGATCTAATAAACGTATTTAAGAAAATAACAAGAGTTTTTTTAATGAATTCATTCATGTGATTTGGGCGTCGCTTGAAAGGCCAGCATTTATTCCCATCACTAACAGCTCCTGAGAAGGTGATAGTGAGCCGCATTCTTCAACCGCTGCAGTCCGTGTGGTGATGGTCCTCCCACAGTGCTGTTAGGGAGGGTGTTCCAGATTTTTGATCCAGAGACGCTGAAGGAACTGCGATATATTTCCAAGTCAGGATGGTATTTGACTTGGAGGGGAATTGGAGGTGATGGTGTTCCAATGCGCCTGTTGCCCTTGTCCTTCTAGGTGTTAGATTTCGCGGGTTTGGGTTGTGCTGTCGAAGAAGCCTTGGCGAGTTGCTGCAGTGCATCTTGTAGATGGTACACACTGCAGCCACAGTGCGCCGGTGGTGGAGGGAGTGAATGTTTAAGGTGGTGGATGTGGTGCAAATCAAGCGGGCTGCTTTGTCCTGGATGGTGTCGAGCTTTTTGAGTGTTGTCGGATCTGCACTCATCCAGGCAAGTGGAGAGTATTCCATCAGATTCCTTACTTTTGCCATGTAGCTGATGGTAAGACTTTGGGGAGTCAGGAGGTGAGACACTCGCCGCAGAATACCCAGCCGCTTACGTGCTCTTGTAGCCACAATATTTAGGTGGCTCATCCAGTTAGGTTTTTGGTAATTGGTAAGCCCCAGCATGTTGATCGTGGTGGATTCGACGATGTTACTGCCATTGGATGTCAACGGGAGCTGGCTGCACTCTATCCTGTTTTAGATGATCATTGCTGGGCACTTGTGTGGCGATAATGTTACTTGCCAATTATCGGAGCAGCCTCGATGTTGTCCCCTGCTTGCTGCATGCGGGCATGGACTGATTCATTATTTGAGGAATTGCGAAGGGAACTGAATAATGTGCAATCGCCAGCAAACTTCTGACCTTATCATCAAGAGAAGGTCGTTGATAAAGCAGCTGAAGGTGTTCGGGCCTTGGACACTGCCATGAGGATCTCCTACAGCGATGCCTTGGGCCTGAGATGACCGACCACCAACAACCACAAACATCTTCCTATATGCTAGGTATGACTACAGCCAGTGTAGAATTAACCCCTGATTCTCATTGACCTCGATTTAACTCGTACTCCTTGGTGCTACCCTCGCTCAAATGCTGAATTAATGGAAAGGAGAGTCATTCTTATCTCACCCCTGGAATTCAACTCTTTGGTCCATGTTTAGACGAAGGCTGTAATGAGGTTGGAGACGACTGCTACTTGTGGAACCCAAACTAGGCATCGGTGAGCAGATTATTGGTGAGTAAATGCCGCTTAATAGCATTGTCGGCGATACATTCCAGCTCCTTGCTGATGATTGAGAGCTGGCTGATGAGGCGCTAATTGGCCGGATTGGATTTTCTAGTGTCACCGATTCTGTTCGTTCACAATATTCACCATCGATTTTAGCTCATGCGGCTTCACCTCCACTTTACTTTCAGGTCTTCATAACATTATTGGAAAATAAATTGCTCAGGATCAGAAAAGCCACCCTGAACCGGCTCTGGTTTTGGAAACAACCGCTTCATTTCCAATCTGTTTTCTCTCACCAAACACCATGACTGTTTTGTCACCTCGCAATTCCGTGCCAATTTTGACAGAAACTCCATGTTTGCATTTTCCAATCAGATTCCCGCCCCTGCCACAGCAGTGAAGGAGCCATGACTACAGCTGACATCCCCGTTGACCGTGTTTCTCTTGTCCTCCACCACCTGTCTGCGGCCTTTGACGCAGCCAACCACAGCTTCCTCCTGCAAAGCCTCTCCTTCAGTGTCCAATCAAGTTGGACTGCTCACGACTGGTTCCAGTCACATCTATCAAATCAATGCCAGAGCATCTCCAGCAACGGCTTATTTGCCTGCCCCGCACATTTTGGTCTAGTTTCTCCCTCAGATAAATCCTCAGCTCTCTCGGATTGCTCATCTACATGCTCTCCTTTGGCAACATCATCTGGAAACAAGGAGTCATCTTCCACAAGTACGCTGACGACACCAATCTCTACGGCTCCACCACCTCTCTCGATCTCTCCACTGCCGCTGTGCTGTCAGATTATCGGAGGATTTTACAGCGCTGGATGAACGCAAATTCTTCGTTAATCATTGGGAAATCCGGGACCATCGTCTTCTCCCCTTGTCCCAAACACTGTGCCCTGGCCCCTGAGGCAACTTGTATTGTCCAACCTCTGTCTGTGGTTGAACCCGGATGTTCACAGTTTCGTGGTCTATTGCATTTCTAGGCGAGCATGTGACAGTATAACGTTTCCTTCACTTCCTCCTCTGCAGCATTGCCCTGCTGCCTCCCTATCTCAGCCCATCTGCTACTGAACCCTCATCTGTGTCTTTTCCAACTTCAGTCCCTGCTATTACAAAGCTCTCATGGCTGGCATTCCCCAAGCGCAGCAAATCTGAACCCATTTAATCCTCTGCTGCACTTTTCCAAAGTCCCTATTACCCAATGTTGCTGTCATGCGACAACTCCAATTTAAAATATTCATCATGTCCTTGCTGCTCCCTCTCTCTGTTACCTCCTCCTGCCTTAGAACTCAACCACTCAAATCTCGGCTCCCTATCCATGCTCCACTGTCGCCTTAATATTGGCGACCCTGCCTGCAGCCGCCCACGCACCATGCTCTGAATTTCCCTCCCTAAACTTTCCGCCTGTCCATCTTCTTTTCCTCCTTTGAGATCCTCCCTAAAACACGGACCTCCAGCAAAATGTTCAGTCGCCCCGCCGAATGTTTACTTTTAGTTTTGTTGCAGCTTCCGCTTCTGTTCGATGACGAATCTGTGATTTACATAGTTAATGTCATTTTACTGTAAATTACGATACCAATCTTAGTTTTGATCTTGCAAACAATGTCCTCTTCGCATTTTTCCCCAAACATTATTTTTCAAAATAAACGGTTAATGATTGGTCCCAGAGATTGAAATATTTTCAACATTCTAACGATCTGTCTCTCCCTTCAGCAAAAAGATGTTTAGAATTTTAACTGAGCGATTGTGCAAACATTGCGATTTCGAATTAGATTTCCCTTTCTTATCGCGCTAAATCTTCGACACCATTGACTTCGGCCGTGGTGGACATAGGCGGCTGATTCGATTTCGTCCATGTGCACATTGATTTACACTTAAAATGTGTCCATTTGTGTGGATGCAGCAGTCAGCAGCCTTTTAACAGCGAGATATGGAGTCTGTGGCCATATCTGATCGATGATTCAGAAAGTGAGAGGACCAATCACATGGCGTCAAACGGAAACAAGAGCTGACCTCCATGTCGACGTTTAATCATCATTCACCAGACCTGGCTGGATCCCATTGAGACATATAGGGCCTCGGTGTCCTCTGTAACAATTGCCTATTACACCAGGATCAATCTGCGGAGCAAAGACAAAGCCTGGCTTATTTTCTCCACTGGCAGATATCTGCTTAAATCACCTCCCCTTGATAATTCCATCATCACTTCTAACAGCAAGTGTGAGCAGTGCACAGGCATATCTCTGAAAGTGACAGAACAAGTTGTAAAAGCTTCAAAAAAAACATCTGAACCAGTAGGAGTTGTAAACAGGGCGATAGGCTACAAGGCAAAGATGAAACGGGACAACTGTGTCAAATGGATTTCAATAATGGCGAGAGTGAGGGCATCAACTCTGGAGCTGGAAAGGAAAGAACAGTTTCTTTTCTAAATGGTGAAAATCTAAAAAAACTGGAGGTCCAAAGAGACTTAGGAGTTCATGTACACAGATCATTAAATGTCATGGACAGGTACAGAAGATATTCAAAAAAGACGAATGGAATGTTGGATTTGTATCTATAGGACTAGAAATCAATGTGTTAGAGATCATGCTACAGCTGTACAAAGCCCTGGTTAGAAAACACCTGGAGCACTGGGAGCAGTTCTGGGCACCACACCTTAGGAAGGATATTTCGGCCTTGAGGGAGTGAGTACAGATTTACTAGAATGATACCTGAACTCAAAGGGTTCAAGTACCGGGAGAGATTACACAAACTAGGGTGGCATTCCCTGGGATTTAGCAGATTACGGGGTTATTTGATAGAATAAATCAAGATATTGAAGGGAACAGAAAGGGTACAGAGTGAAAAACTATTTCCGCTGGTTGTCGATTATAGGGCTTGGGGCCATAACTTAAATATTATAGCCAGACCTTACCGGAGTGAAGTTAGCAAACACTGCTACACACAAATGGTGGTAGATGTTGGAAACTCTCTTCCACAAATGGCAGTCGATTCTGCGTCAATTTTTCATTTTAAACATGAGTTTGATATATTTCAGTTAACCAAAGTTAACAACGAACACGGAACAAAGGCGGTTATATGAAGTTAAGTCACAGAACGGCCATTATTTCATTGTTTGGCGGAACAGGCTCCAAGGGCTCAATGGCCGACTGCTGTTCCTATGAGAGACGTAGAGACCATTTTACCTTTGAGGAGAAGACCAGAATTAGGGGTCACACATATGAGACAGTCACTATTAAATCCAACAGAGAATTCAGGAGCAAGCAATTTACCCAGAGTCTAGTTAGAATGTGGAACTCCTTACCACGGAGTGTAGTTGATCGATTAGAATAGATGGCGGCAAAGGGTAGCTAGGAATGTACGTCAAGGAGAAAGGAATCGACGGGTATGTTGATGAGGTGAGATAGAGGGCTGGGATTTCGCTCGTCTGGGGCATAAACACTACATGGCCCTATTGAGTCGAAAGGCCAGTTTCTGTGTTTCAAATATGTTTTAATGCTGTGTAATACCTTGAAGTTTCCACCCATCAATCACTGGAACCATTCCTGTTAAGCTTGGGTAAATAATTTAGTCTTTGGGTATTTTTGATTGAGGAGCGAATATAAAAATTGCAGTGTAGTTCAGACATAGTTAACAACAATTCTTTAAATCACCAGGTATCTAAGTAGTTTATTTTAAGTTTATATTTAGAGTGGAGCGACAGCTACGACCCGTAGCCTGCAATTCCTGCGCCATGTGGGAACCTCAGGACGCTTCATGAGTCCCTGATTCCAATGTTTGCAGGATGAGCCTCCAGCTGTTCGAACTCACGCTGAGGGTTTCTGAGCTTGAGCGCCAGCTGGATTCGCTGCAGGGCATACAGGTGGCTGATGTGTCCTGGATCGCAGGTTCCAGGAGGTGGATACTGCACTGTCAGATGGAATTCAGAATGGCAATTGGGTGGCCACTCACAACGGTGGGGCGAGGTAGGCAGTGCAGGTATCCTCCGGGAGTGTGGCACTCTCAAACCGATATTCCCCATTGGTTACTGATGAGGGTGTCTACAAATCAAAGACTTGCAATGCCGAGCCTGGCACCGTGAGCCAAAGGACTGTACAGGGGCTACAGCAAAGTGTAGGAATGCAGTATTAATTTTGGATTCGACAGTCAGGGTGACGGACAGGCAGTTCTGCTACCGTCGACGTGAGACCCGTATGGTATGTTGCCTGCCTGCTGCTAGGGTAAGGGACATCACGGAGAGGTTGCAGAACATTCTTCGGGGGGAAGGGAAAGGGCCAGACGGGTTGGTCCATGTCAGAACCAACGACATATGCAGAAAGAGGGTTGAGGTCCTGCAGTCGGAGTTTATAAGGAGCCAGGGAGGAAGTTAAAAAGCACAACCTCAAAGATGGCAATCTCTGGATTACTCCCAGTGACAGGGTGGCAAGTGAAATTAGAAAAAGAAAGATATGGAAGATTAATGCGTGGCTAGAGACATTGTGCAGGAGATTCCTGGGACATTGGGACCAGTTCTGTGGCACATCATACATGGACGGGAGGAAGACTCGGTGGACATGAGACAGACCTCAATATCCCTCTTCTATGCGTCTGGAGAATGCGTATTTCCCTGGGGCAAGTGCAAGTAAAAAGGAGTGGAGGCTCGTGATGCTGTCCCTCCAACTCAGTTATTCGCAAAGCTTCCCCTGGGGAGTGTGGTGGACCCTCTGTGACCACAACATGCACAGATATTGTCATGGGAGGGAGGTAAGGGACAGGTTAACAGTAGTGCCTCGCAGGTAATAATCTCAATAGCCTTTGTAGTTGCTCCCCTCTGATCGAGATTTCTGAAAATGATTGGAAATAAGAAAAGGAGGCCTAAAACGATAAGTGGGAATGATCTCGTTACAGGAATTCATGAGATTTTTGGTGTTGTCTAAACAGCATTCCGAATCCTCCAGACCCCAGTATGGTCAGCTGCAGTAAAGGCAAAGTACTCACACATTTCACATTCCCTGACACACTGAAACCAGACACTCACATTTTAGTGTGGAATAGATTCCATTCCTTTTTAGGTGCAAACATCTTCTGTTCCACATTATTCCAACTCCATTTATTTTATGCTCCTACATTAGAGTTTTAGACATTATCACAAAGATGTGTGGCGTTTTGTGTTAGATTTTGCACCAAATCAGGCTGATTCATTACATCCCCGGAGGGTGCTGGACCCATCACTATTCTGACCCTTTCTGTTCTACAGATACTGACCTGGCATTTGAACAAACATTCAATGGAAAACCTCCAGGAGGTGGATACTGCACTGTCAGATGGAATTCAGAATGGCAAGTGTCTGGCCACTCACAAAGGTGGGACGAGGCAGGCAGAGCAGGTATCCGCCGGGAGTGTGGCACTCTCAAACCAATATTTACCATTGGTTACTGGTGAGGGTGACGGCACCTCAAAGAAGGGCAGTGCCGATGCTGGCACCGTGAGGCAAAGGACTGCACAGAGGTAAAAGCAAAGTGAAGGAAAGCAGTAGTTATTTAGGAATTCGACAGTCAGGGTGACGGACAGGCATTTCTGCTACCGTCGACGTGAGACCCGTCCGCTATGTTGCCTCCCTGGTGCTCGAGTAAGGGACATCACGGA
>JASTWF010001683.1:15000-65369 GCA_030390025.1 Squalus acanthias | reverse complement strand
ACAGAGTAACAGAGAGAGGATACAGAGTGATGTGAGACAGAGAGAGAGTAACAGAGAGAGGATACAGAGTGATGTGAGACAGAGAGAGAGAGTAACAGAGAGAGGATACAGAGTGATGTGAGACAGAGAGAGAGTAACAGAGAGAGGATACAGAGTGATGTGAGACAGAGAGAGAGAGTAACAGAGAGAGGATACAGAGTGATGTGAGACAGAGAGAGAGAGTAACAGAGAGAGGATACAGAGTGATGTGAGAAGAGACAGAGAGAGTAACAGAGAGCGGATACAGAGTGATGTGAGACAGAGAGAGAGTAACAGAGAGAGGATACAGAGTGATGTGAGACAGAGAGAGAGGAACAGAGAGAGGATACAGAGTGATGTGAGACAGAGAGAGAGTAACAGAGAGAGGATACAGAGAGATGTGTGACAGAGAAGAGAAGTAACAGAGAGAGGATACAGAGTGATGTGAGACAGAGAGAGAGAGAGTAACAGAGAGAGGATACAGAGTGATGTGAGAAGAGAGAGAGAGTAACAGAGAGAGGATACAGAGTGATGTGAGACAGAGAGAGAGTAACAGAGAGAGGATACAGAGTGATGTGAGACAGAGACAGAGAGAGTAACAGAGAGAGGAAATACAGAGTGACTGTTGAGACAGAGAGAGAGAGTAACAGAGAGAGGATACAGAGTGATGTGAGACAGAGAGAGAGAGTAACAGAGAGAGGATACAGGATGATGTGAGACAGAGAGAGAACAGAGAGAGGGAACAGAGTGATGTGAGACAGAGAGAGAGTACAGGAGAGGATACAGAGGATGGAGACAGAGAGTAACAGAGAGAGGATACAGAGTGATGTGAGACAGAGAGAGAGAGTAACAGAGAGAGGATACAGAGTGATGTGAGACAGAGAGAGGTAACAGAGAGAGGATACAGAGTGATGTGAGACAGAGAGCAGCAGAGTAACAGAGAGAGGATACAGAGTGATGTGAGACAGAGAGAGGAGTAACAGAGAGAGGATACAGAGTGATGTGAGACAGAGAGAGAGTAACAGAGAGAGGATACAGAGTGATGTGAGACAGAGAGAGAGAGTAACAGAGAGAGAATACAGAGTGATGTGAGACAGAGACAGAGAGTAACAGAGAGAGGATACAGAGTGATGTGAGACAGAGAGCAGAGTAACAGAGAGAGGATACAGAGTGATGTGAGACAGAGACAGAGAGTACAGAGAGAGGATACAGAGTGATGTGAGACAGAGACGAGAGTAACAGAGAGAGGATACAGAGTGATGTGAGACAGAGAGAGAGAACAGAGAGAGGATACAGAGTGATGTGAGACAGAGAGAGAGAGTAACAGAGAGAGGATAAGAGTGATGTGAGACAGAGAGAGAGAGTAACAGAGAGAGGATACAGAGTGATGTGAGACAGAGAGAGAGTAACAGAGAGAGGATACAGAGTGATGTGAGACAGAGAGAGAGTAACAGAGAGAGGATACAGAGTGATGTGAGACAGAGAGAGAGTAACAGAGAGAGGATACAGAGTGATGTGAGACAGAGAGAGAGTAACAGAGAGAGGATACAGAGTGATGTGAGACAGAGAGAGAGTAACAGAGAGAGGATACAGAGTGATGTGAGACAGAGAGAGAGTAACAGAGAGAGGATACAGAGTGATGTGAGACAGAGAGAGAGAGTAACAGAGAGAGGATACAGAGTGATGTGAGACAGAGAGAGAGAGTAACAGAGAGAGGATACAGAGTGATGTGAGACAGAGAGAGAGTAACAGAGAGAGGATACAGAGTGATGTGAGACAGAGAGAGAGTAACAGAGAGAGGATACAGAGTGATGTGAGACAGAGAGAGAGAACAGAGAGAGGATACAGAGTGATGTGAGACAGAGAGAGAGTAACAGAGAGAGGATACAGAGTGATGTGAGACAGAGAGAGAGAGTAACAGAGAGAGGATACAGAGTGATGTGAGACAGAGAGAGAGAGTAACAGAGAGAGGATACAGAGTGATGTGAGACAGAGACAGAGTAACAGAGAGAGGATACAGAGTGATGTGAGACAGAGAGAGAGAGTAACAGAGAGAGGATACAGAGTGATGTGAGACAGAGAGAGAGTAACAGAGAGAGGATACAGAGTGATGTGAGACAGAGACACAGAGTAACAGAGAGAGGATACAGAGTGATGTGAGACAGAGAGAGAGAGTAACAGAGAGAGGGATACAGAGTGATGTGAGACAGAGAGAGAGTAACAGAGAGAGGATACAGAGTGATGTGAGACAGAGAGAGAGTAACAGAGAGAGGATACAGAGTGATGTGAGACAGAGAGAGAGAGTAACAGAGAGAGGATACAGAGTGATGTGAGACAGAGAGAGAGAGTAACAGAGAGAGGATACAGAGTGATGTGAGACAGAGAGAGAGAGTAACAGAGAGAGGATACAGAGTGATGTGAGACAGAGAGAGAGAGTAACAGAGAGAGGATACAGAGTGATGTGAGACAGAGAGAGAGTAACAGAGAGAGGATACAGAGTGATGTGAGACAGAGAGAGAGAGTAACAGAGAGAGGATACAGAGTGATGTGAGACAGAGAGAGAGTAACAGAGAGAGGATACAGAGTGATGTGAGACAGAGAGAGAGAGTAACAGAGAGAGGATACAGAGTGATGTGAGACAAGAAGAGAGTAACAGAGAGAGGATACAGAGTGATGTGAGACAGAGAGAGAGAGTAACAGAGAGAGGATACAGAGTGATGTGAGACAGAGAGAGAGTAACAGAGAGAGGATACAGAGTGATGTGAGACAGAGAGAGAGAGTAACAGAGAGAGGATACAGAGTGATGTGAGACAGAGAGAGAGTAACAGAGAGAGGATACAGAGTGATGTGAGACAGAGAGACAGAGTAACAGAGAGAGGATACAGAGTGATGTGAGACAGAGAAGAGAGTAACAGAGAGAGGATACAGAGTGATGTGAGACAGAGAGAGAGTAACAGAGAGAGGATACAGAGTGATGTGAGAGAGAGACAGAGAGTAACAGAGAGAGGATACAGAGTGATGTGAGACAGAGAGAGAGAGTAACAGAGAGAGGATACAGAGTGATGTGAGACAGAGAGAGAGAGTAACAGAGAGAGGATACAGAGTGATGTGAGACAGGAGAGAGTAACAGAGAGAGAGCAGAGTGATTGAGACAGAGAGTAACAGAGAGAGGATACAGAGTGATGTGAGACAGAGGAGAGAGTAACAGAGAGAGGATACAGAGTGATGTGAGACAGAGAGAGAGAGTAACAGAGAGAGGATACAGAGTGATGTGAGACAGAGACAGAGAGTAACAGAGAGAGGATACAGAGTGATGTGAGACAGAGAGAGAGTAACAGAGAGAGGATACAGAGTGATGTGAGACAGAGAGAGAGTAACAGAGAGAGGATACAGAGTGATGTGAGACAGAGAGAGAGAGTAACAGAGAGAGGATACAGAGTGATGTGAGACAGAGAGAGAGAGTAACAGAGAGAGGATACAGAGTGATGTGAGACAGAGAGAGAGAGTAACAGAGAGAGGATACAGAGTGATGTGAGACAGAGAGAGAGTAACAGAGAGAGGATACAGAGTGATGTGAGACAGAGAGAGAGTAACAGAGAGAGGATACAGAGTGATGTGAGACAGAGAGAAGAGTAACAGAGAGAGGATACAGAGTGATGTGAGACAGAGAGAGAGAGTAACAGAGAGAGGATACAGAGTGATGTGAGACAGAGAGAGAGTAACAGAGAGAGGATACAGAGTGATGTGAGACAGAGAGAGAGTAACAGAGAGAGGATACAGAGTGATGTGAGACAGAGAGAGAGAGTAACAGAGAGAGGATACAGAGTGATGTGAGACAGAGAGAGAGTAACAGAGAGAGGATACAGAGTGATGTGAGACAGAGACACAGAGTAACAGAGAGAGGATACAGAGTGATGTGAGACAGAGAGAGAGAGTAACAGAGAGAGGATACAGAGTGATGTGAGACAGAGAGAGAGTAACAGAGAGAGGATACAGAGTGATGTGAGACAGAGAGAGAGTAACAGAGAGAGGATACAGAGTGATGTGAGACAGAGAGAGAGTAACAGAGAGAGGATACAGAGTGATGTGAGACAGAGAGAGAGAGTAACAGAGAGAGGATACAGAGTGATGTGAGACAGAGAGAGAGTAACAGAGAGAGGATACAGAGTGATGTGAGACAGAGAGAGAGTAACAGAGAGAGGATACAGAGTGATGTGAGACAGAGAGAGAGAGTAACAGAGAGAGGATACAGAGTGATGTGAGACAGAGAGAGAGAGTAACAGAGAGAGGATACAGAGTGATGTGAGACAGAGAGAGAGTAACAGAGAGAGGATACAGAGTGATGTGAGACAGAGAGAGAGTAACAGAGAGAGGATACAGAGTGATGTGAGACAGAGAGAGAGAGTAACAGAGAGAGGATACAGAGTGATGTGAGACAGAGAGAGAGTAACAGAGAGAGGATACAGAGTGATGTGAGACAGAGAGAGAGAGTAACAGAGAGAGGATACAGAGTGATGTGAGACAGAGAGAGAGTAACAGAGAGAGGATACAGAGTGATGTGAGACAGAGAGAGAGAGTAACAGAGAGAGGATACAGAGTGATGTGAGACAGAGAGAGAGTAACAGAGAGAGGATACAGAGTGATGTGAGACAGAGAGAGAGAGTAACAGAGAGAGGATACAGAGTGATGTGAGACAGAGAGAGAGTAACAGAGAGAGGATACAGAGTGATGTGAGACAGAGAGAGAGAGTAACAGAGAGAGGATACAGAGTGATGTGAGACAGAGAGAGAGAGTAACAGAGAGAGGATACAGAGTGATGTGAGACAGAGAGAGAGTAACAGAGAGAGGATACAGAGTGATGTGAGACAGAGAGAGAGTAACAGAGAGAGGATACAGAGTGATGTGAGACAGAGAGAGAGTAACAGAGAGAGGATACAGAGTGATGTGAGACAGAGAGAGAGAGTAACAGAGAGAGGATACAGAGTGATGTGAGACAGAGAGAGAGAGTAACAGAGAGAGGATACAGAGTGATGTGAGACAGAGAGAGAGAGTAACAGAGAGAGGATACAGAGTGATGTGAGACAGAGAGAGAGTAACAGAGAGAGGATACAGAGTGATGTGAGACAGAGAGAGAGAGTAACAGAGAGAGGATACAGAGTGATGTGAGACAGAGAGAGAGAGTAACAGAGAGAGGATACAGAGTGATGTGAGACAGAGAGAGAGTAACAGAGAGAGGATACAGAGTGATGTGAGACAGAGAGAGAGAGTAACAGAGAGAGGATACAGAGTGATGTGAGACAGAGAGAGAGAGTAACAGAGAGAGGATACAGAGTGATGTGAGACAGAGAGAGAGTAACAGAGAGAGGATACAGAGTGATGTGAGACAGAGAGAGAGAGTAACAGAGAGAGGATACAGAGTGATGTGAGACAGAGAGAGAGTAACAGAGAGAGGATACAGAGTGATGTGAGACAGAGAGAGAGTAACAGAGAGAGGATACAGAGTGATGTGAGACAGAGAGAGAGTAACAGAGAGAGGATACAGAGTGATGTGAGACAGAGAGAGAGTAACAGAGAGAGGATACAGAGTGATGTGAGACAGAGAAGAGAGTAACAGAGAGAGGATACAGAGTGATGTGAGACAGAGAGAGAGAGTAACAGAGAGAGGATACAGAGTGATGTGAGACAGAGAGAGAGTAACAGAGAGAGGATACAGAGTGATGTGAGACAGAGACAGAGAGTAACAGAGAGAGGATACAGAGTGATGTGAGACAGAGAGAGAGTAACAGAGAGAGGATACAGAGTGATGTGAGACAGAGACAGAGAGTAACAGAGAGAGGATACAGAGTGATGTGAGACAGAGAGAGAGTAACAGAGAGAGGATACAGAGTGATGTGAGACAGAGAGAGAGAGTAACAGAGAGAGGATACAGAGTGATGTGAGACAGAGAGAGAGAGTAACAGAGAGAGGATACAGAGTGATGTGAGACAGAGAGAGAGTAACAGAGAGAGGATACAGAGTGATGTGAGACAGAGAGAGAGTAACAGAGAGAGGATACAGAGTGATGTGAGACAGAGAGAGAGTAACAGAGAGAGGATACAGAGTGATGTGAGACAGAGAGAGAGAGTACAGAGAGAGGATACAGAGTGATGTGAGACAGAGAGAGAGAGTAACAGAGAGAGGATACAGAGTGATGTGAGACAGAGAGAGAGTAACAGAGAGAGGATACAGAGTGATGTGAGACAGAGAGAGAGAGTAACAGAGAGAGGATACAGAGTGATGTGAGACAGAGAGAGAGAGTAACAGAGAGAGGATACAGAGTGATGTGAGACAGAGAGAGAGTAACAGAGAGAGGATACAGAGTGATGTGAGACAGAGAGAGAGAGTAACAGAGAGAGGATACAGAGTGATGTGAGACAGAGAGAGAGAGTAACAGAGAGAGGATACAGAGTGATGTGAGACAGAGAGAGAGAGTAACAGAGAGAGGATACAGAGTGATGTGAGACAGAGAGAGAGTAACAGAGAGAGGATACAGAGTGATGTGAGACAGAGAGAGAGTAACAGAGAGAGGATACAGAGTGATGTGAGACAGAGAGAGAGTAACAGAGAGAGGATACAGAGTGATGTGAGACAGAGAGAGAGTAACAGAGAGAGGATACAGAGTGATGTGAGACAGAGAGAGAGAGTAACAGAGAGAGGATACAGAGTGATGTGAGACAGAGAGAGAGAGTAACAGAGAGAGGATACAGAGTGATGTGAGACAGAGAGAGAGTAACAGAGAGAGGATACAGAGTGATGTGAGACAGAGAGAGAGAGTAACAGAGAGAGGATACAGAGTGATGTGAGACAGAGACAGAGAGTAACAGAGAGAGGATACAGAGTGATGTGAGACAGAGAGAGAGAGTAACAGAGAGAGGATACAGAGTGATGTGAGACAGAGAGAGAGTAACAGAGAGAGGATACAGAGTGATGTGAGACAGAGAGAGAGAGTAACAGAGAGAGGATACAGAGTGATGTGAGACAGAGAGAGAGAGTAACAGAGAGAGGATACAGAGTGATGTGAGACAGAGAGAGAGAGTAACAGAGAGAGGATACAGAGTGATGTGAGACAGAGAGAGAGAGTAACAGAGAGAGGATACAGAGTGATGTGAGACAGAGAGAGAGTAACAGAGAGAGGATACAGAGTGATGTGAGACAGAGAGAGAGAGTAACAGAGAGAGGATACAGAGTGATGTGAGACAGAGAGAGAGTAACAGAGAGAGGATACAGAGTGATGTGAGACAGAGAGAGAGTAACAGAGAGAGGATACAGAGTGATGTGAGACAGAGAGAGAGAGTAACAGAGAGAGGATACAGAGTGATGTGAGACAGAGAGAGAGAGTAACAGAGAGAGGATACAGAGTGATGTGAGACAGAGAGAGAGTAACAGAGAGAGGATACAGAGTGATGTGAGACAGAGAGAGAGAGTAACAGAGAGAGGATACAGAGTGATGTGAGACAGAGAGAGAGTAACAGAGAGAGGATACAGAGTGATGTGAGACAGAGAGAGAGTAACAGAGAGAGGATACAGAGTGATGTGAGACAGAGAGAGAGTAACAGAGAGAGGATACAGAGTGATGTGAGACAGAGAGAGAGAGTAACAGAGAGAGGATACAGAGTGATGTGAGACAGAGAGAGAGTAACAGAGAGAGGATACAGAGTGATGTGAGACAGAGAGAGAGAGTAACAGAGAGAGGATACAGAGTGATGTGAGACAGAGAGAGAGTAACAGAGAGAGGATACAGAGTGATGTGAGACAGAGACACAGAGTAACAGAGAGAGGATACAGAGTGATGTGAGACAGAGAGAGAGTAACAGAGAGAGGATACAGAGTGATGTGAGACAGAGAAGAGAGTAACAGAGAGAGGATACAGAGTGATGTGAGACAGAGAGAGAGTAACAGAGAGAGGATACAGAGTGATGTGAGACAGAGACAGAGTAACAGAGAGAGGATACAGAGTGATGTGAGACAGAGAGAGAGAGTAACAGAGAGAGGATACAGAGTGATGTGAGACAGAGAGAGAGAGTAACAGAGAGAGGATACAGAGTGATGTGAGACAGAGAGAGAGTAACAGAGAGAGGATACAGAGTGATGTGAGACAGAGAGAGAGAGTAACAGAGAGAGGATACAGAGTGATGTGAGACAGAGAGAGAGTAACAGAGAGAGGATACAGAGTGATGTGAGACAGAGAGAGAGTAACAGAGAGAGGATACAGAGTGATGTGAGACAGAGAGAGAGAGTAACAGAGAGAGGATACAGAGTGATGTGAGACAGAGAGAGAGAGTAACAGAGAGAGGATACAGAGTGATGTGAGACAGAGAGAGAGAGTAACAGAGAGAGGATACAGAGTGATGTGAGACAGAGAGAGAGAGTAACAGAGAGAGGATACAGAGTGATGTGAGACAGAGAGAGAGTAACAGAGAGAGGATACAGAGTGATGTGAGACAGAGAGAGAGAGTAACAGAGAGAGGATACAGAGTGATGTGAGACAGAGAGAGAGTAACAGAGAGAGGATACAGAGTGATGTGAGACAGAGAGAGAGAGTAACAGAGAGAGGATACAGAGTGATGTGAGACAGAGAGAGAGAGTAACAGAGAGAGGATACAGAGTGATGTGAGACAGAGAGAGAGAGTAACAGAGAGAGGATACAGAGTGATGTGAGACAGAGAGAGAGTAACAGAGAGAGGATACAGAGTGATGTGAGACAGAGAGAGAGTAACAGAGAGAGGATACAGAGTGATGTGAGACAGAGAGAGAGTAACAGAGAGAGGATACAGAGTGATGTGAGACAGAGAGAGAGTAACAGAGAGAGGATACAGAGTGATGTGAGACAGAGACACAGAGTAACAGAGAGAGGATACAGAGTGATGTGAGACAGAGAGAGAGAGTAACAGAGAGAGGATACAGAGTGATGTGAGACAGAGAGAGAGTAACAGAGAGAGGATACAGAGTGATGTGAGACAGAGAGAGAGTAACAGAGAGAGGATACAGAGTGATGTGAGACAGAGAGAGAGAGTAACAGAGAGAGGATACAGAGTGATGTGAGACAGAGAGAGAGTAACAGAGAGAGGATACAGAGTGATGTGAGACAGAGAGAGAGTAACAGAGAGAGGATACAGAGTGATGTGAGACAGAGAGAGAGAGTAACAGAGAGAGGATACAGAGTGATGTGAGACAGAGAGAGAGTAACAGAGAGAGGATACAGAGTGATGTGAGACAGAGAGAGAGAGTAACAGAGAGAGGATACAGAGTGATGTGAGACAGAGAGAGAGAGTAACAGAGAGAGGATACAGAGTGATGTGAGACAGAGAGAGAGTAACAGAGAGAGGATACAGAGTGATGTGAGACAGAGAGAGAGAGTAACAGAGAGAGGATACAGAGTGATGTGAGACAGAGAGAGAGTAACAGAGAGAGGATACAGAGTGATGTGAGACAGAGAGAGAGAGTAACAGAGAGAGGATACAGAGTGATGTGAGACAGAGAGAGAGTAACAGAGAGAGGATACAGAGTGATGTGAGACAGAGAGAGAGAGTAACAGAGAGAGGATACAGAGTGATGTGAGACAGAGAGAGAGTAACAGAGAGAGGATACAGAGTGATGTGAGACAGAGAGAGAGAGTAACAGAGAGAGGATACAGAGTGATGTGAGACAGAGAGAGAGAGTAACAGAGAGAGGATACAGAGTGATGTGAGACAGAGAGAGAGAGTAACAGAGAGAGGATACAGAGTGATGTGAGACAGAGAGAGAGAGTAACAGAGAGAGGATACAGAGTGATGTGAGACAGAGAGAGAGAGTAACAGAGAGAGGATACAGAGTGATGTGAGACAGAGAGAGAGTAACAGAGAGAGGATACAGAGTGATGTGAGACAGAGAGAGAGTAACAGAGAGAGGATACAGAGTGATGTGAGACAGAGAGAGAGTAACAGAGAGAGGATACAGAGTGATGTGAGACAGAGAGAGAGTAACAGAGAGAGGATACAGAGTGATGTGAGACAGAGACACAGAGTAACAGAGAGAGGATACAGAGTGATGTGAGACAGAGAGAGAGTAACAGAGAGAGGATACAGAGTGATGTGAGACAGAGAGAGAGTAACAGAGAGAGGATACAGAGTGATGTGAGACAGAGAGAGAGTAACAGAGAGAGGATACAGAGTGATGTGAGACAGAGAGAGAGTAACAGAGAGAGGATACAGAGTGATGTGAGACAGAGAGAGAGTAACAGAGAGAGGATACAGAGTGATGTGAGACAGAGAGAGAGAGTAACAGAGAGAGGATACAGAGTGATGTGAGACAGAGAGAGAGTAACAGAGAGAGGATACAGAGTGATGTGAGACAGAGAGAGAGAGTAACAGAGAGAGGATACAGAGTGATGTGAGACAGAGAGAGAGTAACAGAGAGAGGATACAGAGTGATGTGAGACAGAGAGAGAGTAACAGAGAGAGGATACAGAGTGATGTGAGACAGAGAGAGAGAGTAACAGAGAGAGGATACAGAGTGATGTGAGACAGAGAGAGAGAGTAACAGAGAGAGGATACAGAGTGATGTGAGACAGAGAGAGAGAGTAACAGAGAGAGGATACAGAGTGATGTGAGACAGAGAGAGAGAGTAACAGAGAGAGGATACAGAGTGATGTGAGACAGAGAGAGAGAGTAACAGAGAGAGGATACAGAGTGATGTGAGACAGAGAGAGAGTAACAGAGAGAGGATACAGAGTGATGTGAGACAGAGAGAGAGAGTAACAGAGAGAGGATACAGAGTGATGTGAGACAGAGAGAGAGTAACAGAGAGAGGATACAGAGTGATGTGAGACAGAGAGAGAGAGTAACAGAGAGAGGATACAGAGTGATGTGAGACAGAGAGAGAGAGTAACAGAGAGAGGATACAGAGTGATGTGAGACAGAGAGAGAGAGTAACAGAGAGAGGATACAGAGTGATGTGAGACAGAGAGAGAGTAACAGAGAGAGGATACAGAGTGATGTGAGACAGAGAGAGAGTAACAGAGAGAGGATACAGAGTGATGTGAGACAGAGAGAGAGTAACAGAGAGAGGATACAGAGTGATGTGAGACAGAGAGAGAGTAACAGAGAGAGGATACAGAGTGATGTGAGACAGAGAGAGAGAGTAACAGAGAGAGGATACAGAGTGATGTGAGACAGAGAGAGAGAGTAACAGAGAGAGGATACAGAGTGATGTGAGACAGAGAGAGAGTAACAGAGAGAGGATACAGAGTGATGTGAGACAGAGAGAGAGAGTAACAGAGAGAGGATACAGAGTGATGTGAGACAGAGAGAGAGTAACAGAGAGAGGATACAGAGTGATGTGAGACAGAGAGAGAGAGTAACAGAGAGAGGATACAGAGTGATGTGAGACAGAGAGAGAGTAACAGAGAGAGGATACAGAGTGATGTGAGACAGAGAGAGAGAGTAACAGAGAGAGGATACAGAGTGATGTGAGACAGAGAGAGAGAGTAACAGAGAGAGGATACAGAGTGATGTGAGACAGAGAGAGAGTAACAGAGAGAGGATACAGAGTGATGTGAGACAGAGAGAGAGTAACAGAGAGAGGATACAGAGTGATGTGAGACAGAGAGAGAAACAGAGAGAGGATACAGAGTGATGTGAGACAGAGAGAGAGTAACAGAGAGAGGATACAGAGTGATGTGAGACAGAGAGAGAGTAACAGAGAGAGGATACAGAGTGATGTGAGACAGAGAGAGAGTAACAGAGAGAGGATACAGAGTGATGTGAGACAGAGAGAGAGTAACAGAGAGAGGATACAGAGTGATGTGAGACAGAGAGAGAGAGTAACAGAGAGAGGATACAGAGTGATGTGAGACAGAGACAGAGAGTAACAGAGAGAGGATACAGAGTGATGTGAGACAGAGACAGAGAGAGTAACAGAGAGAGGATACAGAGTGATGTGAGACAGAGAGAGAGTAACAGAGAGAGGATACAGAGTGATGTGAGACTGAGACAGAGAGAGTAACAGAGAGAGGATACAGAGTGATGTGAGACAGAGAGAGAGAGTAACAGAGAGAGGATACAGAGTGATGTGAGACAGAGAGAGAGAGTAACAGAGAGAGGATACAGAGTGATGTGAGACAGAGAGAGAGAGTAACAGAGAGAGGATACAGAGTGATGTGAGACAGAGAGAGAAACAGAGAGAGGATACAGAGTGATGTGAGACAGAGAGAGAGTAACAGAGAGAGGATACAGAGTGATGTGAGGAGAGAGAGAGTAACAGAGAGAGGATACAGAGTGATGTGAGACAGAGAGAGAGTAACAGAGAGAGGATACAGAGTGATGTGAGACAGAGAGAGAGAGTAACAGAGAGAGGATACAGAGTGATGTGAGACAGAGAGAGAGTAACAGAGAGAGGATACAGAGTGAGGTGAGACAGAGAGAGAGAGTAACAGAGAGAGGATACAGAGTGATGTGAGACAGAGAGAGAGTAGACAGAGAGAGGATACAGAGTGATGTGAGACAGAGAGAGAGAGTAACAGAGAGAGGATACAGAGTGATGTGAGACAGAGAGAGAGAGTAACAGAGATAGATACAGTGTGATGTGAGACAGAGAGAGAGAGTAACAGAGAGAGGATACAGAGTGATGTGAGACAGAGAGAGAGAGTAACAGAGAGAGGATACAGAGTGATGTGAGACAGAGAGAGAGTAACAGAGAGAGGATACAGAGTGATGTGAGACAGAGAGAGAGTAACAGAGAGAGGATACAGAGTGATGTGAGACAGAGAGAGAAACAGAGAGAGGATACAGAGTGATGTGAGACAGAGAGAGAGTAACAGAGAGAGGATACAGAGTGATGTGAGACAGAGAGAGAGTAACAGAGAGAGGATACAGAGTGATGTGAGACAGAGAGAGAGAGTAACAGAGAGAGGATACAGAGTGATGTGAGACAGAGAGAGAGTAACAGAGAGAGGATACAGAGTGATGTGAGACAGAGAGAGAGAGTAACAGAGAGAGGATACAGAGTGATGTGAGACAGAGACAGAGAGAGTAACAGAGAGAGGATACAGAGTGATGTGAGACAGAGACAGAGAGAGTAACAGAGAGAGGATACAGAGTGATGTGAGACAGAGAGAGAGTAACAGAGAGAGGATACAGAGTGATGTGAGACAGAGACGAGAGAGTAACAGAGAGAGGATACAGAGTGATGTGAGACAGAGAGAGAGAGTAACAGAGAGAGGATACAGAGTGATGTGAGACAGAGAGAGAGAGTAACAGAGAGAGGATACAGAGTGATGTGAGACAGAGAGAGAGAGTAACAGAGAGAGGATACAGAGTGATGTGAGACAGAGAGAGAGAACAGAGAGAGGATACAGAGTGATGTGAGACAGAGAGAGAGTAACAGAGAGAGGATACAGAGTGATGTGAGACAGAGAGAGAGTAACAGAGAGAGGATACAGAGTGATGTGAGACAGAGACAGAGTAACAGAGAGAGGATACAGAGTGATGTGAGACAGAGAGAGAGAGTAACAGAGAGAGGATACAGAGTGATGTGAGACAGAGACACAGAGTAACAGAGAGAGGATACAGAGTGATGTGAGACAGAGAGAGAGAGTAACAGAGAGAGGATACAGAGTGATGTGAGACAGAGAGAGAGAGTAACAGAGAGAGGATACAGAGTGATGTGAGACAGAGAGAGAGTAACAGAGAGAGGATACAGAGTGATGTGAGACAGAGACAGAGAGAGTAACAGAGAGAGGATACAGAGTGATGTGAGACAGAGAGAGAGAGTAACAGAGAGAGGATACAGAGTGATGTGAGACAGAGAGAGAGAGTAACAGAGAGAGGATACAGAGTGATGTGAGACAGAGAGAGAGAGTAACAGAGAGAGGATACAGAGTGATGTGAGACAGAGAGAGAGAACAGAGAGAGGATACAGAGTGATGTGAGACAGAGAGAGAGTAACAGAGAGAGGATACAGAGTGATGTGAGAGAGAGAGAGAGTAACAGAGAGAGGATACAGAGTGATGTGAGACAGAGAGAGAGTAACAGAGAGAGGATACAGAGTGATGTGAGACAGAGAGAGAGAGTAACAGAGAGAGGATACAGAGTGATGTGAGACAGAGAGAGAGAGTAACAGAGAGAGGATACAGAGTGATGTGAGACAGAGAGAGAGAGTAACAGAGAGAGGATACAGAGTGATGTGAGACAGAGAGAGAGAGTAACAGAGAGAGGATACAGAGTGATGTGAGACAGAGAGAGAGTAACAGAGAGAGGATACAGAGTGATGTGAGACAGAGAGAGAGTAACAGAGAGAGGATACAGAGTGATGTGAGACAGAGAGAGAAACAGAGAGAGGATACAGAGTGATATGAGACAGAGAGAGAGTAACAGAGAGAGGATACAGAGTGATGTGAGACGAGAGAGAGTAACAGAGAGAGGATACAGAGTGATGTGAGACAGAGAGAGAGAGTAACAGAGAGAGGATACAGAGTGATGTGAGACAGAGAGAGAGTAACAGAGAGAGGATACAGAGTGATGTGAGACAGAGAGAGAGAGTAACAGAGAGAGGATACAGAGTGAGGTGAGACAGAGACAGAGAGAGTAACAGAGAGAGGATACAGAGTGATGTGAGACAGAGACAGAGAGAGTAACAGAGACAGGATACAGAGTGATGTGAGACAAAGAGAGAGTAACAGAGAGAGGATACAGAGTGAGGTGAGACTGAGACAGAGAGAGTAACAGAGAGAGGATACAGAGTGATGTGAGACAGAGAGAGAGAGTAACAGAGAGAGGATACAGAGTGATGTGAGACAGAGAGAGAGAGTAACAGAGAGAGGATACAGAGTGATGTGAGACAGAGAGAGAGAGTAACAGAGAGAGGATACAGAGTGATGTGAGACAGAGAGAGAGTAACAGAGAGAGGATACAGAGTGATGTGAGACAGAGAGAGAGTAACAGAGAGAGGATACAGAGTGATGTGAGACAGAGACAGAGTAACAGAGAGAGGATACAGAGTGATGTGAGACAGAGAGAGAGAGTAACAGAGAGAGGATACAGAGTGATGTGAGACAGAGAGACAGAGTAACAGAGAGAGGATACAGAGTGATGTGAGACAGAGAGAGAGTAACAGAGAGAGGATACAGAGTGATGTGAGACAGAGACACAGAGTAACAGAGAGAGGATACAGAGTGATGTGAGACAGAGAGAGAGTAACAGAGAGAGGATACAGAGTGATGTGAGACAGAGACACAGAGTAACAGAGAGAGGATACAGAGTGATGTGAGACAGAGAGAGAGAGTAACAGAGAGAGGATACAGAGTGATGTGAGACAGAGAGAGAGAGTAACAGAGAGAGGATACAGAGTGATGTGAGACAGTGAGAGAGAGTAACAGAGAGAGGATACAGAGTGATGTGAGACAGAGAGAGAGTAACAGAGAGAGGATACAGAGTGATGTGAGACAGAGAGAGAGAGAGTAACAGAGAGAGGATACAGAGTGATGTGAGACAGAGAGAGAGAGTAACAGAGAGAGGATACAGAGTGATGTGAGACAGAGAGAGAGAGTAACAGAGAGAGGATACAGAGTGATGTGAGACAGAGAGAGAGTAACAGAGAGAGGATACAGAGTGATGTGAGACAGAGAGAGAGTAACAGAGAGAGGATACAGAGTGATGTGAGACAGAGAGAGAGTAACAGAGAGAGGATACAGAGTGATGTGAGACAGAGAGAGAGTAACAGAGAGAGGATACAGAGTGATGTGAGACAGAGACACAGAGTAACAGAGAGAGGATACAGAGTGATGTGAGACAGAGAGAGAGAGTAACAGAGAGAGGATACAGAGTGATGTGAGACAGAGAGAGAGTAACAGAGAGAGGATACAGAGTGATGTGAGACAGAGAGAGAGAGTAACAGAGAGAGGATACAGAGTGATGTGAGACAGAGAGAGAGTAACAGAGAGAGGATACAGAGTGATGTGAGACAGAGAGAGAGTAACAGAGAGAGGATACAGAGTGATGTGAGACAGAGAGAGAGAGTAACAGAGAGAGGATACAGAGTGATGTGAGACAGAGAGAGAGTAACAGAGAGAGGATACAGAGTGATGTGAGACAGAGAGAGAGTAACAGAGAGAGGATACAGAGTGATGTGAGACAGAGAGAGAGTAACAGAGAGAGGATACAGAGTGATGTGAGACAGAGAGAGAGTAACAGAGAGAGGATACAGAGTGATGTGAGACAGAGACACAGAGTAACAGAGAGAGGATACAGAGTGATGTGAGACAGAGAGAGAGAGTAACAGAGAGAGGATACAGAGTGATGTGAGACAGAGAGAGAGTAACAGAGAGAGGATACAGAGTGATGTGAGACAGAGAGAGAGAGAGTAACAGAGAGAGGATACAGAGTGATGTGAGACAGAGAGAGAGTAACAGAGAGAGGATACAGAGTGATGTGAGACAGAGAGAGAGAGTAACAGAGAGAGGATACAGAGTGATGTGAGACAGAGAGAGAGAGTAACAGAGAGAGGATACAGAGTGATGTGAGACAGAGAGAGAGTAACAGAGAGAGGATACAGAGTGATGTGAGACAGAGAGAGAGAGTAACAGAGAGAGGATACAGAGTGATGTGAGACAGAGAGAGAGAGTAACAGAGAGAGGATACAGAGTGATGTGAGACAGAGAGAGAGTAACAGAGAGAGGATACAGAGTGATGTGAGACAGAGAGAGAGTAACAGAGAGAGGATACAGAGTGATGTGAGACAGAGAGAGAGTAACAGAGAGAGGATACAGAGTGATGTGAGACAGAGAGAGAGAGTAACAGAGAGAGGATACAGAGTGATGTGAGACAGAGAGAGAGAGTAACAGAGAGAGGATACAGAGTGATGTGAGACAGAGAGAGAGTAACAGAGAGAGGATACAGAGTGATGTGAGACAGAGAGAGAGTAACAGAGAGAGGATACAGAGTGATGTGAGACAGAGAGAGGATACAGAGAGAGGATACAGAGTGATGAGACAGAGAGAGAGTAACAGAGAGAGGATACAGAGTGATGTGAGACAGAGAGAGAGTAACAGAGAGAGGATACAGAGTGAGGTGAGACAGAGACAGAGAGTAACAGAGAGAGGATACAGAGTGATGTGAGACAGAGAGAGAGAGTAACAGAGAGAGGATACAGAGTGATGTGAGACAGAGAGAGAGTAACAGAGAGAGGATACAGAGTGATGTGAGACAGAGACAGAGAGTAACAGAGAGAGGATACAGAGTGATGTGAGACAGAGAGAGAGAGTAACAGAGAGAGGATACAGAGTGATGTGAGACAGAGAGAGAGAGTAACAGAGAGAGGATACAGAGTGATGTGAGACAGAGAGAGAGTAACAGAGAGAGGATACAGAGTGATGTGAGACAGAGAGAGAGAGTAACAGAGAGAGGATACAGAGTGATGTGAGACAGAGACACAGAGTAACAGAGAGAGGATACAGAGTGATGTGAGACAGAGCGAGAGTAACAGAGAGAGGATACAGAGTGATGTGAGACAGAGACACAGAGTAACTGAGAGAGGATACAGAGTGATGTGAGACAGAGAGAGAGAGTAACAGAGAGAGGATACAGAGTGATGTGAGACAGAGAACAGAGAGGATACAGAGTGATGTGAGACAGAGAGAGAGTAACAGAGAGAGGATACAGAGTGATGTGAGACAGAGAGAGAGAGTAACAGAGAGAGGATACAGAGTGATGTGAGACAGAGAGAGAGAGTAACAGAGAGAGGATACAGAGTGATGTGAGACAGAGAGAGAGAGTAACAGAGAGAGGATACAGAGTGATGTGAGACAGAGAGAGAGTAACAGAGAGAGGATACAGAGTGATGTGAGACAGAGAGAGAGAGTAACAGAGAGAGGATACAGAGTGATGTGAGACAGAGAGAGAGTAACAGAGAGAGGATACAGAGTGATGTGAGACAGAGAGAGAGAGTAACAGAGAGAGGATACAGAGTGATGTGAGACAGAGAGAGAGTAACAGAGAGAGGATACAGAGTGATGTGAGACAGAGAGAGAGTAACAGAGAGAGGATACAGAGTGATGTGAGACAGAGAGAGAGTAACAGAGAGAGGATACAGAGTGATGTGAGACAGAGAGAGAGTAACAGAGAGAGGATACAGAGTGATGTGAGACAGAGACACAGAGTAACAGAGAGAGGATACAGAGTGATGTGAGACAGAGAGAGAGAGTAACAGAGAGAGGATACAGAGTGATGTGAGACAGAGAGAGAGTAACAGAGAGAGGATACAGAGTGATGTGAGACAGAGAGAGAGAGAGTAACAGAGAGAGGATACAGAGTGAGGTGAGACAGAGAGAGAGTAACAGAGAGAGGATACAGAGTGATGTGAGACAGAGAGAAACAGAGAGAGGATACAGAGTGATGTGAGACAGAGAGAGAGAGTAACAGAGAGAGGATACAGAGTGATGTGAGACAGAGAGAGAGTAACAGAGAGAGGATACAGAGTGATGTGAGACAGAGAGAGAGAGTAACAGAGAGAGGATACAGAGTGATGTGAGACAGAGAGAGAGAGTAACAGAGAGAGGATACAGAGTGATGTGAGACAGAGAGAGAGTAACAGAGAGAGGATACAGAGTGAGGTGAGACAGAGAGAGAGAGAGTAACAGAAAGGATACAGAGTGATGGGAGACAGAGAGAGAGTAAGAGAGAGAGGATACAGAGTGATATGAGACAGAGAGAGAGTAACAGAGAGAGGATACAGAGTGATGTGAGACAGAGAGAGAGAGTAACAGAGAGAGGATACAGAGTGATGTGAGACAGAGAGAGAGAGAGTAACAGAGAGAGGATACAGAGTGATGTGAGACAGAGAGAGAGTAACAGAGAGAGGATACAGAGTGATATGAGACAGAGAGAGAGTAACAGAGAGAGGATACAGAGTGATGTGAGACAGAGAGAAACAGAGAGAGGATACAGAGTGATATGAGACAGAGAGAGAGTAACAGAGAGAGGATACAGAGTGATGTGAGACAGAGAGAGAGAGAGGAACAGAGAGAGGATACAGAGTGATGTGAGACAGAGAGAGAGTAACAGAGAGAGGATACAGATTGAGGTGAGACAGAGACAGAGAGAGTAACAGAGAGAGGATACAGAGTGACGTGAGACAGAGAGAGAGAGTAACAGAGAGAGGATACAGAGTGATGTGAGACAGAGAGAGAGAGTAACAGAGAGAGGATACAGATTGAGGTGAGACAGAGACAGAGAGAGTAACAGAGAGAGGATACAGAGTGACGTGAGACAGAGAGAGAGAGTAACAGAGAGAGGATATAGAGTGATGTGAGACAGAGAGAGAGAGGAACAGAGAGAGGATACAGAGTGATGTGAGACAGAGAGAGAGAAACAGAGAGAGGATACAGAGTGATGTGAGACAGAGAGAGAGAGTAACAGAGACAGGATACAGAGTGATGTGAGACAGAGAGAGAGAGTAACAGAGAGAGGATACAGAGTGATGTGAGACAGAGAGAGAGAGTAACAGAGACAGGATACAGAGTGATGTGAGACAGAGAGAGAGTAACAGAGGGAGGATACAGATTGAGGTGAGACAGAGACAGAGAGAGTAATAGAGAGAGGATACAGAGTGACGTGAGACAGAGAGAGAGTTACAGAGAGAGGATACAGAGTGATGTGAGACAGAGAGAGAGAGTAACAGAGAGAGGATACAGATTGAGGTGAGACAGAGACAGAGAGAGTAACAGAGAGAGGATACAGAGTGATGTGAGACAGAGAGAGAGAGAGGAACAGAGAGAGGATACAGAGTGATGTGAGACAGAGAGAGAGTAACAGAGAGAGGATACAGAGTGATGTGAGACAGAGAGAGAGAGTAACAGAGAGAGGATACAGAGTGATGTGAGACAGAGAGAGAGAGTAACAGAGAGAGGATACAGAGTGATGTGAGACAGAGAGAGAGAGTAACAGAGAGAGGATACAGAGTGATGTGAGACAGAGAGAGAGTAACAGAGAGAGGATACAGAGTGATGTGAGACAGAGAGAGAGAGTAACAGAGAGAGGATACAGAGTGATGTGAGACAGAGAGAGAGAGTAACAGAGAGAGGATACAGAGTGATGTGAGACAGAGACACAGAGTAACAGAGAGAGGATACAGAGTGATGTGAGACAGAGAGAGAGAGTAACAGAGAGAGGATACAGAGTGATGTGAGACAGAGAGAGAAACAGAGAGAGGATACAGAGTGATGTGAGACAGAGAGAGAGTAACAGAGAGAGGATACAGAGTGATGTGAGAGAGAGAGAGAGTAACAGAGAGAGGATACAGAGTGATGTGAGACAGAGAGAGAGTAACAGAGAGAGGATACAGAGTGATGTGAGACAGAGACACAGAGTAACAGAGAGAGGATACAGAGTGATGTGAGACAGAGAGAGAGTAACAGAGAGAGGAAACAGAGTGATGTGAGACAGAGAGAGAGTAACAGAGAGAGGATACAGAGTGATGTGAGACAGAGAGAGAGTAACAGAGAGAGGATACAGAGTGATGTGAGACAGAGAGAGAGTAACAGAGAGAGGATACAGAGTGATGTGAGACAGAGAGAGAGAGTAACAGAGAGAGGATACAGAGTGATGTGAGACAGAGAGAGAGAGAAACAGAGAGAGGATACAGAGTGATGTGAGACAGAGAGAGAGAGTAACAGAGAGAGGATACAGAGTGATGTGAGACAGAGAGAGAGAGTAACAGAGAGAGGATACAGAGTGATGTGAGACAGAGAGAGAGAGTAACAGAGAGAGGATACAGAGTGATGTGAGACAGAGAGAGAGTAACAGAGAGAGGATACAGAGTGATGTGAGACAGAGAGAGACAGTAACAGAGAGAGGATACAGAGTGATGTGAGACAGAGAGAGAGAGTAACAGAGAGAGGATACAGAGTGATGTGAGACAGAGAGAGAGAGTAACAGAGATTGGATACAGAGTGATGTGAGACAGAGAGAGAGAGTAACAGAGAGAGGATACAGAGTGATGTGAGACAGAGAGAGAGAGTAACAGAGAGAGGATACAGAGTGATGTGAGACAGAGAGAGAGTAACAGAGAGAGGATACAGAGTGATGTGAGACAGAGACACAGAGTAACAGAGAGAGGATACAGAGTGATGTGAGACAGAGAGAGAGTAACAGAGAGAGGATACAGAGTGATGTGAGACAGAGAGAGAGTAACAGAGAGAGGATACAGAGTGATGTGAGACAGAGAGAGAGTAACAGAGAGAGGATACAGAGTGATGTGAGACAGAGAGAGAGTAACAGAGAGAGGATACAGAGTGATGTGAGACAGAGAGACAGAGTAACAGAGAGAGGATACAGAGTGATGTGAGACAGAGAGAGAGAGTAACAGAGAGAGGATACAGAGTGATGTGAGACAGAGAGAGAGTAACAGAGAGAGGATACAGAGTGATGTGAGACAGAGAGAGAGTAACAGAGAGAGGATACAGAGTGATGTGAGACAGAGAGAGAGAGTAACAGAGAGAGGATACAGAGTGATGTGAGACAGAGAGAGAGTAACAGAGAGAGGATACAGAGTGATGTGAGACAGAGAGAGAGAGTAACAGAGAGAGGATACAGAGTGATGTGAGACAGAGAGAGAGAGTAACAGAGAGAGGATACAGAGTGATGTGAGACAGAGAGAGAGAGTAACAGAGAGAGGATACAGAGTGATGTGAGACAGAGAGAGAGAGTAACAGAGAGAGGATACAGAGTGATGTGAGACAGAGAGAGAGAGTAACAGAGAGAGGATACAGAGTGATGTGAGACAGAGAGAGAGTAACAGAGAGAGGATACAGAGTGATGTGAGACAGAGAGAGAGAGTAACAGAGAGAGGATACAGAGTGATGTGAGACAGAGAGAGAGTAACAGAGAGAGGATACAGAGTGATGTGAGACAGAGAGAGAGTAACAGAGAGAGGATACAGAGTGAGGTGAGACAGAGAGAGAGTAACAGAGAGAGGATACAGAGTGATGTGAGACAGAGAGAGAGAGTAACAGAGAGAGGATACAGAGTGATGTGAGACAGAGAGAGAGAGAAACAGAGAGAGGATACAGAGTGATGTGAGACAGAGAGAGAGAGTAACAGAGAGAGGATACAGAGTGATGTGAGACAGAGAGAGAGTAACAGAGAGAGGATACAGAGTGATGTGAGACAGAGAGAGAGAGTAACAGAGAGAGGATACAGAGTGAGGTGAGACAGAGAGAGAGTAACAGAGAGAGGATACAGAGTGATGTGAGACAGAGAGAGAGAGTAACAGAGAGAGGATACAGAGTGATGTGAGACAGAGAGAGAGAGTAACAGAGAGAGGATACAGAGTGATGTGAGACAGAGAGAGAGAGTAACAGAGATTGGATACAGAGTGATGTGAGACAGAGAGAGAGAGTAACAGAGAGAGGATACAGAGTGATGTGAGACAGAGAGAGAGAGTAACAGAGAGAGGATACAGAGTGATGTGAGACAGAGAGAGAGTAACAGAGAGAGGATACAGAGTGATGTGAGACAGAGAGAGAGTAACAGAGAGAGGATACAGAGTGATGTGAGACAGAGAGAGAGTAACAGAGAGAGGATACAGAGTGATGTGAGACAGAGAGAGAGTAACAGAGAGAGGATACAGAGTGATGTGAGACAGAGAGAGAGTAACAGAGAGAGGATACAGAGTGATGTGAGACAGAGAGAGAGTAACAGAGAGAGGATACAGAGTGATGTGAGAGAGAGACACAGAGTAACAGAGAGAGGATACAGAGTGATGTGAAACAGAGAGAGAGAGTAACAGAGAGAGGATACAGAGTGATGTGAGACAGAGAGAGAGAGTAACAGAGAGAGGATACAGAGTGATGTGAGACAGAGAGAGAGTAACAGAGAGAGGATACAGAGTGATGTGAGACAGAGAGAGAGAGTAACAGAGAGAGGATACAGAGTGAGGTGAGACAGAGAGAGAGTAACAGAGAGAGGATACAGAGTGATGTGAGACAGAGAGAGAGAGTAACAGAGAGAGGATACAGAGTGATGTGAGACAGAGAGAGAGAGTAACAGAGAGAGGATACAGAGTGATGTGAGACAGAGAGAGAGAGTAACAGAGAGAGGATACAGAGTGATGTGAGACAGAGAGAGAGAGTAACAGAGAGAGGATACAGAGTGATGTGAGACAGAGAGAGAGAGTAACAGAGAGAGGATACAGAGTGATGTGAGACAGAGAGAGAGTAACAGAGAGAGGATACAGAGTGAGGTGAGACAGAGAGAGAGAGAGTAACAGAGAAAGGATACAGAGTGATGGGAGACAGAGAGAGAGTAAGAGAGTGAGGATACAGAGTGATGTGAGACAGAGAGAGAGAGTAACAGAGAGAGGATACAGAGTGATGTGAGACAGAGAGAGAGAGTAACAGAGAGAGGATACAGAGTGATGTGAGACAGAGAGAGAGAGTAACAGAGAGAGGATACAGAGTGATGTGAGACAGAGAGAGAGTAACAGAGAGAGGATACAGAGTGATGTGAGACAGAGAGAGAGTAACAGAGAGAGGATACAGAGTGATGTGAGACAGAGAGAGAGTAACAGAGAGAGGATACAGAGTGATGTGAGACAGAGAGAGAGTAACAGAGAGAGGATACAGAGTGATGTGAGACAGAGACACAGAGTAACAGAGAGAGGATACAGAGTGATGTGAAACAGAGAGAGAGAGTAACAGAGAGAGGATACAGAGTGATGTGAGACAGAGAGAGAGAGTAACAGAGAGAGGATACAGAGTGATGTGAGACAGAGAGAGAGTATCAGAGAGAGGATCCAGAGTGATGTGAGACAGAGAGAGAGAGAGTAACAGAGAGAGGATACAGAGTGAGGTGAGACAGAGAGAGAGTAACAGAGAGAGGATACAGAGTGATGTGAGACAGAGAGAGAAACAGAGAGAGGATACAGAGTGATGTGAGACAGAGAGAGAGAGTAACAGAGAGAGGATACAGAGTGATGTGAGACAGAGAGAGAGTAACAGAGAGAGGATACAGAGTGATGTGAGACAGAGAGAGAGAGTAACAGAGAGTGGATACAGAGTGATGTGAGACAGAGAGAGAGAGTAACAGAGAGAGGATACAGAGTGATGTGAGACAGAGAGAGAGTAACAGAGAGAGGATACAGAGTGAGGTGAGACAGAGAGAGAGAGAGTAACAGAGAAAGGATACAGAGTGATGGGAGACAGAGAGAGAGTAAGACAGAGAGGATACAGAGTGATGTGAGACAGAGAGAGAGAGTAACAGAGAGAGGATACAGAGTGATGTGAGACAGAGAGAGAGTAACAGAGAGAGGATACAGAGTGATGTGAGACAGAGAGAGAGAGTAACAGAGAGAGGATACAGAGTGAGGTGAGACAGAGAGAGAGTAACAGAGAGAGGATACAGAGTGATGTGAGACAGAGAGAGAGAGTAACAGAGAGAGGATACAGAGTGATGTGAGACAGAGAGAGAGAGTAACAGAGAGAGGATACAGAGTGATGTGAGACAGAGAGAGAGAGTAACAGAGAGAGGATACAGAGTGATGTGAGACAGAGAGAGAGAGTAACAGAGAGAGGATACAGAGTGAAGTGAGACAGAGAGAGAGAGTAACAGAGAGAGGCTACAGAGTGATGTGAGACAGAGAGAGAAACAGAGAGAGGATACAGAGTGATGTGAGACAGAGAGAGAGTAACAGAGAGAGGATACAGAGTGATGTGAGAGAGAGAGAGAGTAACAGAGAGAGGATACAGAGTGATGTGAGACAGAGAGAGAGTAACAGAGAGAGGATACAGAGTGATGTGAGACAGAGACACAGAGTAACAGAGAGAGGATACAGAGTGATGTGAGACAGAGAGAGAGTAACAGAGAGAGGATACAGAGTGATGTGAGACAGAGAGAGAGTAACAGAGAGAGGATACAGAGTGATGTGAGACAGAGAGAGAGTAACAGAGAGAGGATACAGAGTGATGTGAGACAGAGAGAGAGTAACAGAGAGAGGATACAGAGTGATGTGAGACAGAGACACAGAGTAACAGAGAGAGGATACAGAGTGATGTGAGACAGAGAGAGAGAGTAACAGAGGGAGGATACAGAGTGATGTGAGACAGAGAGAGAGTAACAGAGAGAGGATACAGAGTGATGTGAGACAGAGAGAGAGAGTAACAGAGAGAGGATACAGAGTGAGGTGAGACAGAGAGAGAGTAACAGAGAGAGGATACAGAGTGATGTGAGACAGAGAGAGAGAGTAACAGAGAGAGGATACAGAGTGATGTGAGACAGAGAGAGAGAGTAACAGAGAGAGGATACAGAGTGATGTGAGACAGAGAGAGAGAGTAACAGAGAGAGGATACAGAGTGATGTGAGACAGAGAGAGAGAGCAACAGAGAGAGGATACAGAGTGATGTGAGACAGAGAGAGAGAGTAACAGAGAGAGGATACAGAGTGATGTGAGACAGAGAGAGAGAGTAACAGAGAGAGGATACAGAGTGATGTGAGACAGAGAGAGAGTAACAGAGAGAGGATACAGAGTGAGGTGAGACAGAGAGAGAGAGTAACAGAGAAAGGATACAGAGTGATGGGAGACAGAGAGAGAGTAAGAGAGTGAGGATACAGAGTGATGTGAGACAGAGAGAGAGAGTAACAGAGAGAGGATACAGAGTGATGTGAGACAGAGAGAGAGTAACAGAGAGAGGATACAGAGTGATGTGAGACAGAGAGAGAGAGTAACAGAGAGAGGATACAGAGTGAGGTGAGACAGAGAGAGAGTAACAGAGAGAGGATACAGAGTGATGTGAGACAGAGAGAGAAACAGAGAGAGGATACAGAGTGATGTGAGACAGAGAGAGAGAGTAACAGAGAGAGGATACAGAGTGATGTGAGACAGAGAGAGAGTAACAGAGAGAGGATACAGAGTGATGTGAGACAGAGAGAGAGAGTAACAGAGAGAGGATACAGAGTGATGTGAGACAGAGAGAGAGAGTAACAGAGAGAGGATACAGAGTGATGTGAGACAGAGAGAGAGTAACAGAGAGAGGATACAGAGTGAGGTGAGACAGAGAGAGAGAGAGTAACAGAGAAAGGATACAGAGTGATGGGAGACAGAGAGAGAGTAAGACAGAGAGGATACAGAGTGATGTGAGACAGAGAGAGAGAGTAACAGAGAGAGGATACAGAGTGATGTGAGACAGAGAGAGAGAGTAACAGAGATTGGATACAGAGTGATGTGAGACAGAGAGAGAGAGTAACAGAGAGAGGATACAGAGTGATGTGAGACAGAGAGAGAGAGTAACAGAGAGAGGATACAGAGTGATGTGAGACAGAGAGAGAGTAACAGAGAGAGGATACAGAGTGATATGAGACAGAGAGAGAGTAACAGAGAGAGGATACAGAGTGATGTGAGACAGAGAGAGAAACAGAGAGAGGATACAGAGTGATATGAGACAGAGAGAGAGTAACAGAGAGAGGATACAGAGTGATGTGAGACGAGAGAGAGTAACAGAGAGAGGATATAGAGTGATGTGAGACAGAGAGAGAGAGTAACAGAGAGAGGATACAGAGTGATGTGAGACAGAGAGAGAGTAACAGAGAGAGGATACAGAGTGATGTGAGACAGAGAGAGAGAGTAACAGAGAGAGGATACAGATTGAGGTGAGACAGAGACAGAGAGAGTAACAGAGAGAGGATACAGAGTGATGTGAGACAGAGACAGAGAGAGTAACAGAGACAGGATACAGAGTGATGTGAGACAAAGAGAGAGTAACAGAGAGAGGATACAGAGTGAGGTGAGACTGAGACAGAGAGAGTAACAGAGAGAGGATACAGAGTGATGTGAGACAGAGAGAGAGAGTAACAGAGAGAGGATACAGAGTGATGTGAGACAGAGAGAGAGAGTAACAGAGAGAGGATACAGAGTGATGTGAGACAGAGAGAGAGAGTAACAGAGAGAGGATACAGAGTGATGTGAGACAGAGAGAGAAACAGAGAGAGGATACAGAGTGATGTGAGACAGAGAGAGAGTAACAGAGAGAGGATACAGAGTGATGTGAGGGAGAGAGAGAGTAACAGAGAGAGGATACAGGGTGATGTGAGACAGAGACAGAGTAACAGACAGAGGATACAGAGTGATGTGAGACAGAGAGAGAGAGTAACAGAGAGAGGATACAGAGTGATGTGAGACAGAGAGAGAGTAACAGAGAGAGGATACAGAGTGAGGTGAGACAGAGAGAGAGAGTAACAGAGAAAGGATACAGAGTGATGGGAGACAGAGAGAGAGTAAGACAGAGAGGATACAGAGTGATGTGAGACAGAGAGAGAGAGTAACAGAGAGAGGATACAGAGTGATGTGAGACAGAGAGAGAGAGTAACAGAGATTAGATACAGTGTGATGTGAGACAGAGAGAGAGAGTAACAGAGAGAGGATACAGAGTGATGTGAGACAGAGAGAGAGAGTAACAGAGAGAGGATACAGAGTGATGTGAGACAGAGAGAGAGTAACAGAGAGAGGATACAGAGTGATATGAGACAGAGAGAGAGTAACAGAGAGAGGATACAGAGTGATGTGAGACAGAGAGAGAAACAGAGAGAGGATACAGAGTGATATGAGACAGAGAGAGAGTAACAGAGAGAGGATACAGAGTGATGTGAGACGAGAGAGAGTAACAGAGAGAGGATACAGAGTGATGTGAGACAGAGAGAGAGAGAGTAACAGAGAGAGGATACAGAGTGATGTGAGACAGAGAGAGAGTAACAGAGAGAGGATACAGAGTGATGTGAGACAGAGAGAGAGAGTAACAGAGAGAGGATACAGATTGAGGTGAGACAGAGACAGAGAGAGTAACAGAGAGAGGATACAGAGTGATGTGAGACAGAGACAGAGAGAGTAACAGAGACAGGATACAGAGTGATGTGAGACAAAGAGAGAGTAACAGAGAGAGGATACAGAGTGAGGTGAGACTGAGACAGAGAGAGTAACAGAGAGAGGATACAGAGTGATGTGAGACAGAGAGAGAGAGTAACAGAGAGAGGATACAGAGTGATGTGAGACAGAGAGAGAGAGTAACAGAGAGAGGATACAGAGTGATGTGAGACAGAGAGAGAGAGTAACAGAGAGAGGATACAGAGTGATGTGAGACAGAGAGAGAAACAGAGAGAGGATACAGAGTGATGTGAGACAGAGAGAGAGTAACAGAGAGAGGA
The DNA here is from genome assembly GCA_030390025.1 of Squalus acanthias. NCBI lineage: Eukaryota > Metazoa > Chordata > Chondrichthyes > Squaliformes > Squalidae > Squalus > Squalus acanthias. The sequence continues at coordinate 37,152 of JASTWF010001683.1, read as the reverse complement.
TACAGAGTGATGTGAGGGAGAGAGAGAGTAACAGAGAGAGGATACAGGGTGATGTGAGACAGAGACAGAGTAACAGACAGAGGATACAGAGTGATGTGAGACAGAGAGAGAGAGTAACAGAGAGAGGATACAGAGTGATGTGAGACAGAGACACAGAGTAACAGAGATTGGATACAGAGTGATGTGAGACAGAGAGAGAGAGTAACAGAGAGAGGATACAGAGTGATGTGAGACAGAGAGAGAGAGTAACAGAGAGAGGATACAGAGTGATGTGAGACAGAGAGAGAGTAACAGAGAGAGGATACAGAGTGAGGTGAGACTGAGACAGAGAGAGTAACAGAGAGAGGATACAGAGTGATGTGAGACAGAGAGAGAGTAACAGAGAGAGGATACAGAGTGATGTGAGACAGAGAGAGAGAGTAACAGAGAGAGGATACAGAGTGATGTGAGACAGAGAGAGAGAGTAACAGAGAGAGGATACAGAGTGATGTGAGACAGAGAGAGAAACAGAGAGAGGATACAGAGTGATGTGAGACAGAGAGAGAGTAACAGAGAGAGGATACAGAGTGATGTGAGGGAGAGAGAGAGTAACGGAGAGAGGATACAGGGTGATGTGAGACAGAGACAGAGTAACAGACAGAGGATACAGAGTGATGTGAGACAGAGAGAGAGAGTAACAGAGAGAGGATACAGAGTGATGTGAGACAGAGAGAGAGAGTAACAGAGATTGGATACAGAGTGATGTGAGACAGAGAGAGAGAGTAACAGAGAGAGGATACAGAGTGATGTGAGACAGAGAGAGAGAGTAACAGAGAGAGGATACAGAGTGATGTGAGACAGAGAGAGAGTAACAGAGAGAGGATACAGAGTGATATGAGACAGAGAGAGAGTAACAGAGAGAGGATACAGAGTGATGTGAGACAGAGAGAGAAACAGAGAGAGGATACAGAGTGATATGAGACAGAGAGAGAGTAACAGAGAGAGGATACAGAGTGATGTGAGACAGAGAGAGAGTAACAGAGAGAGGATACAGAGTGATGTGAGACAGAGAGAGAGAGAGTAACAGAGAGAGGATACAGAGTGATGTGAGACAGAGAGAGAGTAACAGAGAGAGGATACAGAGTGATGTGAGACAGAGAGAGAGAGTAACAGAGAGAGGATACAGATTGAGGTGAGACAGAGACAGAGAGAGTAACAGAGAGAGGATACAGAGTGATGTGAGACAGAGACAGAGAGAGTAACAGAGACAGGATACAGAGTGATGTGAGACAAAGAGAGAGTAACAGAGAGAGGATACAGAGTGAGGTGAGACTGAGACAGAGAGAGTAACAGAGAGAGGATACAGAGTGATGTGAGACAGAGAGAGAGAGTAACAGAGAGAGGATACAGAGTGATGTGAGACAGAGAGAGAGAGTAACAGAGAGAGGATACAGAGTGATGTGAGACAGAGAGAGAGAGTAACAGAGAGAGGATACAGAGTGATGTGAGACAGAGAGAGAAACAGAGAGAGGATACAGAGTGATGTGAGACAGAGAGAGAGTAACAGAGAGAGGATACAGAGTGATGTGAGGAGAGAGAGAGTAACAGAGAGAGGATACGAGGTGATGTGAGACAGAGAGAGAGTAACAGAGAGAGGATACAGAGTGATGTGAGACAGAGAGAGAGAGTAACAGAGAGAGGATACAGAGTGATGTGAGACAGAGACACAGAGTAACAGAGAGTGGATACAGAGTGATGTGAGACAGAGAGAGAGAGTAACAGAGAGAGGATACAGAGTGATGTGAGACAGAGAGAGAGTAACAGAGAGAGGATACAGAGTGATGTGAGACAGAGAGAGAGTAACAGAGAGAGGATACAGAGTGAGGTGAGACTGAGACAGAGAGAGTAACAGAGAGAGGATACAGAGTGATGTGAGACAGAGAGAGAGAGTAACAGAGAGAGGATACAGAGTGATGTGAGACAGAGAGAGAGAGTAACAGAGAGAGGATACAGAGTGATGTGAGACAGAGAGAGAGAGTAACAGAGAGAGGATACAGAGTGATGTGAGACAGAGAGAGAAACAGAGAGAGGATACAGAGTGATGTGAGACAGAGAGAGAGTAACAGAGAGAGGATACAGAGTGATGTGAGGCAGAGAGAGAGTAACGGAGAGAGGATACAGAGTGATGTGAGACAGAGACAGAGTAACAGAGAGAGGATACAGAGTGATGTGAGACAGAGAGAGAGAGTAACAGAGAGAGGATACAGAGTGATGTGAGACAGAGAGAGAGAGTAACAGAGAGTGGATACAGAGTGATGTGAGACAGAGAGAGAGTAACAGAGAGAGGATACAGAGTGATGTGAGACAGAGAGAGAGAGTAACAGAGAGAGGATACAGAGTGATGTGAGACAGAGAGAGAGTAACAGAGAGAGGATACAGAGTGATGTGAGACAGAGAGAGAGTAACAGAGAGAGGATACAGAGTGATGTGAGACAGAGAGAGAAACAGAGAGAGGATACAGAGTGATATGAGACAGAGAGAGAGTAACAGAGGAGGATACAGAGTGATGTGAGACGAGAGAGAGTAACAGAGAGAGGATACAGAGTGATGTGAGACAGAGAGAGAGAGTAACAGAGAGAGGATACAGAGTGATGTGAGACAGAGAGAGAGTAACAGAGAGAGGATACAGAGTGATGTGAGACAGAGAGAGAGAGTAACAGAGAGAGGATACAGAGTGATGTGAGACAGAGAGAGAGAGTAACAGAGAGAGGATACAGAGTGATGTGAGACAGAGACAGAGAGAGTAACAGAGAGAGGATACAGAGTGATGTGAGACAAGAGAGAGTAACAGAGAGAGGATACAGAGTGAGGTGAGACTGAGACAGAGAGAGTAACAGAGAGAGGATACAGAGTGATGTGAGACAGAGAGAGAGAGTAACAGAGAGAGGATACAGAGTGATGTGAGACAGAGAGAGAGAGTAACAGAGAGAGGATACAGAGTGATGTGAGACAGAGAGAGAGAGTAACAGAGAGAGGATACAGAGTGATGTGAGACAGAGAGAGAGTAACAGAGAGAGGATACAGAGTGATGTGAGACAGAGAGAGAGTAACAGAGAGAGGATACAGAGTGATGTGAGGAGAGAGAGAGTAACAGAGAGAGGATACAGAGTGATGTGAGACAGAGAGAGAGTAACAGAGAGAGGATACAGAGTGATGTGAGACAGAGAGAGAGAGTAACAGAGAGAGGATACAGAGTGATGTGAGACAGAGAGACAGAGTAACAGAGAGAGGATACAGAGTGATGTGAGACAGAGAGAGAGTAACAGAGAGAGGATACAGAGTGATGTGAGACAGAGAGAGAGAGTAACAGAGAGAGGATACAGAGTGATGTGAGACAGAGAGAGAGTAACAGAGAGAGGATACAGAGTGATGTGAGACAGAGACACAGAGTAACAGAGAGAGGATACAGAGTGATGTGAGACAGAGAGAGAGAGTAACAGAGAGAGGATACAGAGTGATGTGAGACAGAGAGAGAGAGTAACAGAGAGAGGATACAGAGTGATGTGAGACAGTGAGAGAGAGTAACAGAGAGAGGATACAGAGTGATGTGAGACAGAGAGAGAGTAACAGAGAGAGGATACAGAGTGATGTGAGACAGAGAGAGAGAGTAACAGAGAGAGGATACAGAGTGATGTGAGACAGAGAGAGAGTAACAGAGAGAGGATACAGAGTGATGTGAGACAGAGAGAGAGAGTAACAGAGAGAGGATACAGAGTGATGTGAGACAGAGAGAGAGTAACAGAGAGAGGATACAGAGTGATGTGAGACAGAGAGAGAGTAACAGAGAGAGGATACAGAGTGATGTGAGACAGAGAGAGAGTAACAGAGAGAGGATACAGAGTGATGTGAGACAGAGAGAGAGTAACAGAGAGAGGATACAGAGTGATGTGAGACAGAGACAGAGAGTAACAGAGAGAGGATACAGAGTGATGTGAGACAGAGAGAGAGAGTAACAGAGAGAGGATACAGAGTGATGTGAGACAGAGAGAGAGTAACAGAGAGAGGATACAGAGTGATGTGAGACAGAGAGAGAGAGTAACAGAGAGAGGATACAGAGTGAGGTGAGACAGAGAGAGAGTAACAGAGAGAGGATACAGAGTGATGTGAGACAGAGAGAGAGAGTAACAGAGAGAGGATACAGAGTGATGTGAGACAGAGAGAGAGAGTAACAGAGAGAGGATACAGAGTGATGTGAGACAGAGAGAGAGTAACAGAGAGAGGATACAGAGTGATGTGAGACAGAGAGAGAGAGTAACAGAGAGAGGATACAGAGTGATGTGAGACAGAGAGAGAGAGTAACAGAGAGAGGATACAGAGTGATGTGAGACAGAGAGAGAGTAACAGAGAGAGGATACAGAGTGAGGTGAGACAGAGAGAGAGAAACAGAGAAAGGATACAGAGTGATGGGAGACAGAGAGAGAGTAACAGAGAGAGGATACAGAGTGATGTGAGACAGAGAGAGAGAGTAACAGAGAGAGGATACAGAGTGATGTGAGACAGAGAGAGAGAGAGTAACAGAGAGAGGATACAGAGTGATGTGAGACAGAGAGAGAGTAACAGAGAGAGGATACAGAGTGATGTGAGACAGAGAGAGAGTAACAGAGAGAGGATACAGAGTGAGGTGAGACAGAGAGAGAAACAGAGAGAGGATACAGAGTGATGTGAGACAGAGAGAGAGAGAGAACAGAGAGAGGATACAGAGTGATGTGAGACAGAGAGATGGTAACAGAGAGAGGATACAGATTGAGGTGAGACAGAGACAGAGAGAGTAACAGAGAGAGGATACAGAGTGACGTGAGACAGAGAGAGAGAGTAACAGAGAGAGGATACAGAGTGATGTGAGACAGAGAGAGTAACAGAGAGAGGATACAGATTGAGGTGAGACAGAGACAGAGAGAGTAACAGAGAGAGGATACAGAGTGATGTGAGACAGAGAGAGAGAGTAACAGAGAGAGGATACAGAGTGATGTGAGACAGAGAGAGAGAGTAACAGAGAGAGGATACAGAGTGATGTGAGACAGAGAGAGAAACAGAGAGAGGATACAGAGTGATGTGAGACAGAGAGAGAGTAACAGAGAGAGGATACAGAGTGATGTGAGGAGAGAGAGAGTAACAGAGAGAGGATACAGTGTGATGTGAGACAGAGACAGAGTAACAGACAGAGGATACAGAGTGATGTGAGACAGAGAGAGAGAGTAACAGAGAGAGGATACAGAGTGATGTGAGACAGAGAGAGAGAGTAACAGAGATTGGATACAGAGTGATGTGAGACAGAGAGAGAGAGTAACAGAGAGAGGATACAGAGTGATGTGAGACAGAGAGAGAGAGTAACAGAGGGAGGATACAGAGTGATGTGAGACAGAGAGAGAGTAACAGAGAGAGAGGATACAGAGTGATATGAGACAGAGAGAGAGTAACAGAGAGAGGATACAGAGTGATGTGAGACAGAGAGAGAAACAGAGAGAGGATACAGAGTGATATGAGACAGAGAGAGAGTAACAGAGAGAGGATACAGAGTGATGTGAGACGAGAGAGAGTAACAGAGAGAGGATACAGAGTGATGTGAGACAGAGAGAGAGAGAGTAACAGAGAGAGGATACAGAGTGATGTGAGACAGAGAGAGAGTAACAGAGAGAGGATACAGAGTGATGTGAGACAGAGAGAGAGAGTAACAGAGAGAGGATACAGAGTGATGTGAGACAGAGACAGAGAGAGTAACAGAGAGAGGATACAGAGTGATGTGAGACAGAGAGAGAGAGTAACAGAGAGAGGATACAGAGTGATGTGAGACAGAGAGAGAGTAACAGAGAGAGGATACAGAGTGATGTGAGACAGAGACAGAGAGAGTAACAGAGAGAGGATACAGAGTGATGTGAGACAGAGAGAGAGTAACAGAGAGAGGATACAGAGTGATGTGAGACAGAGAGAGAGAGTAACAGAGAGAGGATACAGAGTGATGTGAGACAGAGAGAGAGAGTAACAGAGAGAGGATACAGAGTGATGTGAGACAGAGAGAGAGAACAGAGAGAGGATACAGAGTGATGTGAGACAGAGAGAGAGTAACAGAGAGAGGATACAGAGTGATGTGAGACAGAGAGAGAGTAACAGAGAGAGGATACAGAGTGATGTGAGACAGAGACAGAGTAACAGAGAGAGGATACAGAGTGATGTGAGACAGAGAGAGAGAGTAACAGAGAGAGGATACAGAGTGATGTGAGACAGAGACAGAGAGTAACAGAGAGAGGATACAGAGTGATGTGAGACAGAGAGAGAGTAACAGAGAGAGGATACAGAGTGATGTGAGACAGAGACAGAGAGTAACAGAGAGAGGATACAGAGTGATGTGAGACAGAGAGAGAGTAACAGAGAGAGGATACAGAGTGATGTGAGACAGAGAGAGAGAGTAACAGAGAGAGGATACAGAGTGATGTGAGACAGAGAGAGAGAGTAACAGAGAGAGGATACAGAGTGATGTGAGACAGAGAGAGAGAGTAACAGAGAGAGGATACAGAGTGATGTGAGACAGAGAGAGAGTAACAGAGAGAGGATACAGAGTGAGGTGAGACAGAGAGAGAGAGTAACAGAGAGAGGATACAGAGTGATGTGAGACAGAGAGAGAGTAACAGAGAGAGGATACAGAGTGATGTGAGACAGAGAGAGAGAGTAACAGAGAGAGGATACAGAGTGATGTGAGACAGAGAGAGAGTAACAGAGAGAGGATACAGAGTGATGTGAGACAGAGAGAGAGTAACAGAGAGAGGATACAGAGTGATGTGAGACAGAGAGAGAGTAACAGAGAGAGGATACAGAGTGATGTGAGACAGAGAGAGAGAGTAACAGAGAGAGGATACAGAGTGATGTGAGACAGAGACACAGAGTAACAGAGAGAGGATACAGAGTGATGTGAGACAGAGAGAGAGAGTAACAGAGAGAGGATACAGAGTGATGTGAGACAGAGAGAGAGTAACAGAGAGAGGATACAGAGTGATGTGAGACAGAGAGAGAGAGTAACAGAGAGAGGATACAGAGTGATGTGAGACAGAGAGAGAGTAACAGAGAGAGGATACAGAGTGATGTGAGACAGAGAGAGAGAGTAACAGAGAGAGGATACAGAGTGATGTGAGACAGAGAGAGAGAGTAACAGAGAGAGGATACAGAGTGATGTGAGACAGAGAGAGAGTAACAGAGAGAGGATACAGAGTGATGTGAGACAGAGAGAGAGAGTAACAGAGAGAGGATACAGAGTGATGTGAGACAGAGAGAGAGAGTAACAGAGAGAGGATACAGAGTGATGTGAGACAGAGAGAGAGTAACAGAGAGAGGATACAGAGTGATGTGAGACAGAGAGAGAGTAACAGAGAGAGGATACAGAGTGATGTGAGACAGAGAGAGAGTAACAGAGAGAGGATACAGAGTGATGTGAGACAGAGAGAGAGAGTAACAGAGAGAGGATACAGAGTGATGTGAGACAGAGAGAGAGAGTAACAGAGAGAGGATACAGAGTGATGTGAGACAGAGAGAGAGTAACAGAGAGAGGATACAGAGTGATATGAGACAGAGAGAGAGTAACAGAGAGAGGATACAGAGTGATGTGAGACAGAGAGAGAAACAGAGAGAGGATGCAGAGTGATGTGAGACAGAGAGAGAGAGAGGAACAGAGAGAGGATACAGAGTGATGTGAGACAGAGAGATGGTAACAGAGAGAGGATACAGATTGAGGTGAGACAGAGACAGAGAGAGTAACAGAGAGAGGATACAGAGTGACGTGAGACAGAGAGAGAGAGTAACAGAGAGAGGATACAGAGTGATGTGAGACAGAGAGAGTAACAGAGAGAGGATACAGATTGAGGTGAGACAGAGACAGAGAGAGTAACAGAGAGAGGATACAGAGTGACGTGAGACAGAGAGACAGAGTAACAGAGAGAGGATACAGAGTGATGTGAGACAGAGAGAGAGAGAGGAACAGAGAGAGGATACAGAGTGATGTGAGACAGAGAGAGAGTAACAGAGAGAGGATACAGAGTGATGTGAGACAGAGAGAGAGAGTAACAGAGAGAGGATACAGAGTGATGTGAGACAGAGACACAGAGTAACAGAGAGAGGATACAGAGTGATGGGAGACAGAGAGAGAGTAACAGAGAGAGGATACAGAGTGATGTGAGACAGAGAGAGAGAGTAACAGAGAGAGGATACAGAGTGATGTGAGACAGAGAGAGAGAGAGTAACAGAGAGAGGATACAGAGTGATGTGAGACAGAGAGAGAGTAACAGAGAGAGGATACAGAGTGATATGAGACAGAGAGAGAGTAACAGAGAGAGGATACAGAGTGATGTGAGACAGAGAGAGAAACAGAGAGAGGATACAGAGTGATGTGAGACAGAGAGAGAGAGAGGAACAGAGAGAGGATACAGAGTGATGTGAGACAGAGATGGTAACAGAGAGAGGATACAGATTGAGGTGAGACAGAGACAGAGAGAGTAACAGAGAGAGGATACAGAGTGACGTGAGACGGAGAGAGAGAGTAACAGAGAGAGGATACAGAGTGATGTGAGACAGAGAGAGTAACAGAGAGAGGATACAGATTGAGGTGAGACAGAGACAGAGAGAGTAACAGAGAGAGGATACAGAGTGACGTGAGACAGAGAGAGAGAGTAACAGAGAGAGGATACAGAGTGATGTGAGACAGAGAGAGAGAGAGGAACAGAGAGAGGATACAGAGTGATGTGAGACAGAGAGAGAGTAACAGAGAGAGGATACAGAGTGATGTGAGACAGAGAGAGAGAGTAACAGAGAGAGGATACAGAGTGATGTGAGACAGAGACACAGAGTAACAGAGAGAGGATACAGAGTGATGTGAGACAGAGCGAGAGTAACAGAGAGAGGATACAGAGTGATGTGAGACAGAGACACAGAGTAACTGAGAGAGGATACAGAGTGATGTGAGACAGAGAGAGAGAGTAACAGAGAGAGGATACAGAGTGATGTGAGACAGAGAGAGAGAGTAACAGAGAGAGGATACAGAGTGATGTGAGACAGAGAGAGTAACAGAGAGAGGATACAGATTGAGGTGAGACAGAGACAGAGAGAGTAACAGAGAGAGGATACAGAGTGACGTGAGACAGAGAGAGAGAGTAACAGAGAGAGGATACAGAGTGATGTGAGACAGAGAGAGAGAGGAACAGAGAGAGGATACAGAGTGATGTGAGACAGAGAGAGAGTAACAGAGAGAGGATACAGAGTGATGTGAGACAGAGAGAGAGAGTAACAGAGAGAGGATACAGAGTGATGTGAGACAGAGACAGAGAGTAACAGAGAGAGGATACAGAGTGATGTGAGACAGAGAGAGAGTAACAGAGAGAGGATACAGAGTGATGTGAGACAGAGAGACAGAGTAACAGAGAGAGGATACAGAGTGATGTGAGACAGAGAGAGAGAGTAACAGAGAGAGGATACAGAGTGATGTGAGACAGAGAGAGAGTAACAGAGAGAGGATACAGAGTGATGTGAGACAGAGAGAGAGAGTAACAGAGAGAGGATACAGAGTGATGTGAGACAGAGAGAGAGAGTAACAGAGAGAGGATACAGAGTGATGTGAGACAGAGAGAGAGAGTAACAGAGAGAGGATACAGAGTGATGTGAGACAGAGAGAGAGTAACAGAGAGAGGATACAGAGTGAGGTGAGACAGAGAGAGAGAGAGTAACAGAGAAGGATACAGAGTGATGGGAGACAGAGAGAGAGTAACAGAGAGAGGATACAGAGTGATGTGAGACAGAGAGAGAGAGTAACAGAGAGAGGATACAGAGTGATGTGAGACAGAGAGAGAGTAACAGAGAGAGGATACAGAGTGATGTGAGACAGAGAGAGAGTAACAGAGAGAGGATACAGAGTGATGTGAGACAGAGAGAGAGTAACAGAGAGAGGATACAGAGTGATGTGAGACAGAGAGAGAGTAACAGAGAGAGGATACAGAGTGATGTGAGACAGAGACACAGAGTAACAGAGAGAGGATACAGAGTGATGTGAGACAGAGAGAGAGAGTAACAGAGAGAGGATACAGAGTGATGTGAGACAGAGAGAGAGTAACAGAGAGAGGATACAGAGTGATGTGAGACAGAGAGAGAGAGAGTAACAGAGAGAGGATACAGAGTGAGGTGAGACAGAGAGAGAGTAACAGAGAGAGGATACAGAGTGATGTGAGACAGAGAGAGAGAGTAACAGAGAGAGGATACAGAGTGATGTGAGACAGAGAGAGAGAGTAACAGAGAGAGGATACAGAGTGATGTGAGACAGAGAGAGAGTAACAGAGAGAGGATACAGAGTGATGTGAGACAGAGAGAGAGAGTAACAGAGAGAGGATACAGAGTGATGTGAGACAGAGAGAGAGAGTAACAGAGAGAGGATACAGAGTGATGTGAGACAGAGAGAGAGTAACAGAGAGAGGATACAGAGTGAGGTGAGACAGAGAGAGAGAAACAGAGAAAGGATACAGAGTGATGGGAGACAGAGAGAGAGTAACAGAGAGAGGATACAGAGTGATGTGAGACAGAGAGAGAGAGTAACAGAGAGAGGATACAGAGTGATGTGAGACAGAGAGAGAGAGTAACAGAGAGAGGATACAGAGTGATGTGAGACAGAGAGAGAAACAGAGAGAGGATACAGAGTGATGTGAGACAGAGAGAGAGAGAGGAACAGAGAGAGGATACAGAGTGATGTGAGACAGAGAGATGGTAACAGAGAGAGGATACAGATTGAGGTGAGACAGAGACAGAGAGAGTAACAGAGAGAGGATACAGAGTGACGTGAGACAGAGAGAGAGAGTAACAGAGAGAGGATACAGAGTGATGTGAGACAGAGAGAGAGAGTAACAGAGAGAGGATACAGATTGAGGTGAGACAGAGACAGAGAGAGTAACAGAGAGAGGATACAGAGTGACGTGAGACAGAGAGAGAGAGTAACAGAGAGAGGATACAGAGTGATGTGAGACAGAGAGAGAGAGGAACAGAGAGAGGATACAGAGTGATGTGAGACAGAGAGAGAGTAACAGAGAGAGGATACAGAGTGATGTGAGACAGAGAGAGAGAGTAACAGAGACAGGATACAGAGTGATGTGAGACAGAGAGAGAGAGTAACAGAGAGAGGATACAGAGTGATGTGAGACAGAGAGAGAGTAACAGAGAGAGGATACAGAGTGATGTGAGACAGAGAGAGAGAGTAACAGAGAGAGGATACAGAGTGATGTGAGACAGAGAGAGAGAGTAACAGAGAGAGGATACAGAGTGATGTGAGACAGAGACACAGAGTAACAGAGAGAGGATACAGAGTGATGTGAGACAGAGAGAGAGAGCTACAGAGAGAGGATACAGAGTGATGTGAGACAGAGAGAGAGTAACAGAGAGAGGATACAGAGTGATGTGAGACAGAGAGAGAGTAACAGAGAGAGGATACAGAGTGATGTGAGAGAGAGAGAGAGAAACAGAGAGAGGACACAGAGTGATGTGAGACAGAGACACAGAGTAACAGAGAGAGGATACAGAGTGATGTGAGACAGAGAGAGAGTAACAGAGAGAGGATACAGAGTGATGTGAGACAGAGAGAGAGTAACAGAGAGAGGATACAGAGTGATGTGAGACAGAGAGAGAGTAACAGAGAGAGGATACAGAGTGATGTGAGACAGAGAGAGAGTAACAGAGAGAGGATACAGAGTGATGTGAGACAGAGACACAGAGTAACAGAGAGAGGATACAGAGTGATGTGAGACAGAGAGAGAGTAACAGAGAAGGATACAGAGTGATGTGAGACAGAGAGAGAGAGTAACAGAGAGAGGATACAGAGTGATGTGAGACAGAGAGAGAGTAACAGAGAGAGGATACAGAGTGATGTGAGACAGAGAGAGAGAGTAACAGAGAGAGGATACAGAGTGATGTGAGACAGAGAGAGAGAGTAACAGAGAGAGGATACAGAGTGCTGTGAGACAGAGAGAGAGAGTAACAGAGAGAGGATACAGAGTGATGTGAGACAGAGAGAGAGAGTAACAGAGAGAGGATACAGAGTGATGTGAGACAGAGAGAGAGAGTAACAGAGAGAGGATACAGAGTGATGTGAGACAGAGAGAGAGAGTAACAGAGAGAGGATACAGAGTGATGTGAGACAGAGAGAGAGTAACAGAGAGAGGATACAGAGTGATGTGAGACACAGAGAGAGAGAGTAACAGAGAAAGGATACAGAGTGATGGGAGACAGAGAGAGAGTAAGAGAGAGAGGATACAGAGTGATGTGAGACAGAGAGAGAGAGTAACAGAGAGAGGATACAGAGTGATGTGAGACAGAGAGAGAGTAACAGAGAGAGGATACAGAGTGATGTGAGACAGAGAGAGAGTAACAGAGAGAGGATACAGAGTGATGTGAGACAGAGAGAGAGTAACAGAGAGAGGATACAGAGTGATGTGAGACAGAGAGAGAGTAACAGAGAGAGGATACAGAGTGATGTGAGACAGAGACACAGAGTAACAGAGAGAGGATACAGAGTGATGTGAGACAGAGAGAGAGTAACAGAGAGAGGATACAGAGTGATGTGAGACAGAGAGAGAGAGAGTAACAGAGAGAGGATACAGAGTGAGGTGAAACAGATAGTAACAGAGAGAGGATACAGAGTGATGTGAGACAGAGAGAGAGAGTAACAGAGAGAGGATACAGAGTGATGTGAGACAGAGAGAGAGAGTAACAGAGAGAGGATACAGAGTGATGTGAGACAGAGAGAGAGTAACAGAGAGAGGATACAGAGTGATGTGAGACAGAGAGAGAGTAACAGAGAGAGGATACAGAGTGAGGTGAGACAGAGAGAGAGAGAGTAACAGAGAAAGGATACAGAGTGATGGGAGACAGAGAGAGAGTAAGAGAAAGAGGATACAGAGTGATGTGAGACAGAGAGAGAGAGTAACAGAGAGAGGATACAGAGTGATGTGAGACAGAGAGAGAGAGTAACAGAGATTGGATACAGAGTGATGTGAGACAGAGAGAGAGAGCAACAGAGAGAGGTTACAGAGTGATGTGAGACAGAGAGAGAGAGTAACAGAGAGAGGATACAGAGTGATGTGAGACAGAGAGAGAGAGAGTAACAGAGAGAGGATACAGAGTGATGTGAGACAGAGAGAGAGTAACAGAGAGAGGATACAGAGTGATATGAGACAGAGAGAGAGTAACAGAGAGAGGATACAGAGTGATGTGAGACAGAGAGAGAAACAGAGCGAGGATACAGAGTGATATGAGACAGAGAGAGAGTAACAGAGAGAGGATACAGAGTGATGTGAGACAGAGAGAGAGAGAGTAACAGAGAGAGGATACAGAGTGATGTGAGACAGAGAGAGAGAGTAACAGAGAGAGGATACAGAGTGATGTGAGACAGAGAGAGAGAGAGTAACAGAGAGAGGATACAGAGTGATGTGAGACAGAGAGAGAGTAACAGAGAGAGGATACAGAGTGATGTGAGACACAGAGAGAGAGTAACAGAGAGAGGATACAGATTGAGGTGAGACAGAGACAGAGAGAGTAACAGAGATCGGATACAGAGTGATGTGAGACAGAGAGACAGAGAGTAACAGAGACAGGATACAGAGTGATGTGAGACAAAGAGAGAGTAACAGAGAGAGGATACAGAGTGAGGTGAGACTGAGACAGAGAGAGTAACAGAGAGAGGATACAGAGTGATGTGAGACAGAGAGAGAGAGTAACAGAGAGAGGATACAGAGTGATGTGAGACAGAGAGAGAGAGTAACAGAGAGAGGATACAGAGTGATGTGAGACAGAGAGAGAAACAGAGAGAGGATACAGAGTGATGTGAGACAGAGAGAGAGTAACAGAGAGAGGATACAGAGTGATGTGAGGGAGAGAGAGAGTAACAGAGAGAGGATACAGAGTGATGTGAGACAGAGACAGAGTAACAGACAGAGGATACAGAGTGATGTGAGACAGAGAGAGAGAGTAACAGAGAGAGGATACAGAGTGATGTGAGACAGAGACACAGAGTAACAGAGAGAGGATACAGAGTGATATGAGACAGAGAGAGAGTAACAGAGAGAGGATACAGAGTGATGTGAGACAGAGAGAGAGTAACAGAGAGAGGATACAGAGTGATGTGAGACAGAGACACTGAGTAACAGAGAGAGGATACAGAGTGATGTGAGACAGAGAGAGAGAGTAACAGAGAGAGGATACAGAGTGATGTGAGACAGAGAGAGAGAGTAACAGAGAGAGGATACAGAGTGATGTGAGACAGAGAGAGAGTAACAGAGAGAGGATACAGAGTGATGTGAGACAGAGAGAGAGAGTAACAGAGAGAGGATACAGAGTGATGTGAGACAGAGACACAGAGTAACAGAGAGAGGATACAGAGTGATGTGAGACAGAGAGAGAGTAACAGAGAGAGGATACAGAGTGATGTGAGACAGAGAGAGAGAGAGTAACAGAGAGAGGATACAGAGTGAGGTGAAACAGATAGTAACAGAGAGAGGATACAGAGTGATGTGAGACAGAGAGAGAGAGTAACAGAGAGAGGATACAGAGTGATGTGAGACAGAGAGAGAGAGTAACAGAGAGAGGATACAGAGTGATGTGAGACAGAGAGAGAGTAACAGAGAGAGGATACAGAGTGATGTGAGACAGAGAGAGAGTAACAGAGAGAGGATACAGAGTGAGGTGAGACAGAGAGAGAGAGAGTAACAGAGAAAGGATACAGAGTGATGGGAGACAGAGAGAGAGTAAGAGAAAGAGGATACAGAGTGATGTGAGACAGAGAGAGAGAGTAACAGAGATTGGATACAGAGTGATGTGAGACAGAGAGAGAGAGCAACAGAGAGAGGTTACAGAGTGATGTGAGACAGAGAGAGAGAGTAACAGAGAGAGGATACAGAGTGATGTGAGACAGAGAGAGAGAGAGTAACAGAGAGAGGATACAGAGTGATGTGAGACAGAGAGAGAGTAACAGAGAGAGGATACAGAGTGATATGAGACAGAGAGAGAGTAACAGAGAGAGGATACAGAGTGATGTGAGACAGAGAGAGAAACAGAGCGAGGATACAGAGTGATATGAGACAGAGAGAGAGTAACAGAGAGAGGATACAGAGTGATGTGAGACAGAGAGAGAGAGTAACAGAGAGAGGATACAGAGTGATGTGAGACAGAGAGAGAGAGAGTAACAGAGAGAGGATACAGAGTGATGTGAGACAGAGAGAGAGTAACAGAGAGAGGATACAGAGTGATGTGAGACAGAGAGAGAGAGTAACAGAGAGAGGATACAGATTGAGGTGAGACAGAGACAGAGAGAGTAA
The DNA here is from genome assembly GCA_030390025.1 of Squalus acanthias. Lineage (NCBI taxonomy): Eukaryota > Metazoa > Chordata > Chondrichthyes > Squaliformes > Squalidae > Squalus > Squalus acanthias. Next base: position 21,790 of record JASTWF010001683.1, on the reverse strand, counting down.
CAGAGATAGGATACAGAGTGATGTGAGACAGAGAGAGAGAGAGTAACAGAGACAGGATACAGAGTGATGTGAGACAAAGAGAGAGTAACAGAGAGAGGATACAGAGTGAGGTGAGACTGAGACAGAGAGAGTAACAGAGAGAGGATACAGAGTGATGTGAGACAGAGAGAGAGAGTAACAGAGAGAGGATACAGAGTGATGTGAGACAGAGAGAGAGAGTAACAGAGAGAGGATACAGAGTGATGTGAGACAGAGGGAGAAACAGAGAGAGGATACAGAGTGATGTGAGACAGAGAGAGAGTAACAGAGAGAGGATACAGAGTGATGTGAGGGAGAGAGAGAGTAACAGAGAGAGGATACAGAGTGATGTGAGACAGAGACAGAGTAACAGACAGAGGATACAGAGTGATGTGAGACAGAGAGAGAGAGTAACAGAGAGAGGATACAGAGTGATGTGAGACAGAGACACAGAGTAACAGAGAGAGGATACAGAGTGATATGAGACAGAGAGAGAGTAACAGAGAGAGGATACAGAGTGATGTGAGACAGAGAGAGAGTAACAGAGAGAGGATACAGAGTGATGTGAGACAGAGACACTGAGTACCAGAGAGAGGATAGAGAGTGATGTGAGACAGAGAGAGAGAGTAACAGAGAGAGGATACAGAGTGATGTGAGACAGAGAGAGAGAGTAACAGAGAGAGGATACAGAGTGATGTGAGACAGAGAGAGAGTAACAGAGAGAGGATGCAGAGTGATGTGAGACAGAGAGAGAGAGTAACAGAGAGAGGATACAGAGTGATGTGAGACAGAGCGAGAGTAACAGAGAGAGGATACAGAGTGATGTGAGACAGAGACACAGAGTAACTGAGAGAGGATACAGAGTGATGTGAGACAGAGACACAGAGTAACAGAGAGAATATACAGAGTGATGTGAGACAGAGACACAGAGTAACAGAGAGAGGATACAGAGTGATGTGAGACAGAGAGAGAGTAACAGAGAGAGGATACAGAGTGATGTGAGACAGAGAGAGAGTAACAGAGAGAGGATACAGAGTGATGTGAGACAGAGAGAGAGAGAGTAACAGAGAGAGGATACAGAGTGATGTGAGACAGAGAGACAGAGTAACAGAGAGAGGATACAGAGTGATGTGAGACAGAGAGAGAGAGTAACAGAGAGAGGATACAGAGTGATGTGAGACAGAGAGAGAGAGTAACAGAGAGAGGATACAGAGTGATGTGTGACAGAGACACAGAGTAACAGAGAGAGGATACAGAGTGACGTGAGACAGAGACACTGGAGTCTGAGATTGATGTCGGTGATATATCAGCGACTGGGTTAAATTTCTCTCTCCTCTATTTTAACAGAAATTTTAACCCATTAAAATGAACGAGGTCAGCACCTTCTGTTAACAGAGAACGCATTGGAATCTGAAAAGAACACGGCAAGCATTCGGAAAATAAGATTAACAAACAAGAATTGCAGACGGCACAGACAGACAGAGAGAGAGAGCGAGAGACCAGTGAGGGAGCCCGGGAATAGAGAGACTGACAGATCGAGAGCGACAGAGCGAGTGTCCTGGGGGAGTTTGCGACAGGCATTCCAGGTCAAGGCTTCACAACAGTTTTGTTGTTTGCGAGCAGAGTTGTCGAGAGCGAGACAGCACCCCGGATTCCGGTGCGGGAAATACAAACCCCAGTGGGTTGCAAGGGGTGTTGGGTGGGTGCCGTCATGTCCCGATTATCAGTCGCTCCCCCACAATCAGCAACCGGAAGAGGCAGGAATAGGAATCCATTCCAATAGGATGCACTCCTCGCAGAGACACACTCAGGCTCAAAGTCAGCAATAAACACCAACCATTGGAGTCTCAAGGGGATGTTGCTGGAAATTGTGATGCCCTTCACGATACATCATCTCACCAACGCTCACCGTCCAGGTTCCCACACAAAGTATAGGGACCAGGGGGAGGCAACAAAGAACTGACGGCTCCTGTGGAACCCGTACCCCAGTGAGAGTCACTGTCTGTGGGACCCGTACCCCAGTGAGAGTCAGTGTCTGTGGAACTGTACCCCAGTGAGAGTCAGTGTCTGTGGAACTGTACCCCAGTGAGAGTCAGTGTCTGTGGAACAATACCCCAGTGAGAGTCAGTGTGTGTGGAACTGTACCCCAGTGAGAGTCAGTGTCTGTGGAACTGTACCCCAGTGGGAGTCAGTGCCTGTGGAACTGTACCCCAGTGAGAGTCAGTGTCTGTGGAACTGTATCCCTGTGAGAGTCAGTGTCTGTGGAACTGTACCCCAGAGAGAGTCAGTGTGTGTGGAACTGTAACCCAGTGAGAGTCAGTGTCTGTGGAACTGTACCCCAGTGAGAGTCAGTGTCTGTGGAACTGTACCCCAGTGAGAGTCAGTGTGTGTGGAACTGTACCCCAGTGGGAGTCAGTGCCTGTGGAACTGTACCCCAGTGAGAGTCAGTGTCTGTGGAACTGTACCCCAGTGAGAGTCAGTGTCTGTGGAACTGTACCCCAGTGGGAGTCAGTGTCTGTGGAACTGTACCCCAGTGAGAGTCAGTGTCTGTGGAACTGTACCCCAGTGAGAGTCAGTGTCTGTGGAACTGTATCCCAGTGAGAGTCAGTGTGTGTGGAACTGTACCCCAGTGAGAGTCAGTGTCTGTGGAACTGTACCCCAGTGAGAGTCAGTGTGTGTGGAACTGTACCCCAGTGAGAGTCAGTGTCTGTGGAGCTGTACCCCAGTGAGAGTCAGTGTCTGTGGAACTGTACCCCAGTGAGAGTCAGTGTGTGTGGAACTGTACCCCAGTGAGAGTCAGTGTCTGTGGAACTGTACCCCAGTGAGAGTCAGTGCCTGTGGAACTGTATCCCAGTGAGAGTCAGTGCCTGTGGAACTGTACCCCAGTGAGAGTCAGTGTGTGTGGAACTGTACCACAGTGAGAGTCAGTGTCTGTGGAACTGTACCCCAGTGAGAGTCAGTGTCTGTGGAACTGTATCCCAGTGAGAGTCAGTGTCCGTGGAACTGTACCCCAGTGAGAGTCAGTGTCTGTGGAACTGTCCCCCAGTGAGAGTCAGTGTCTGTGGAACTGTCCCCCAGTGAGAGTCAGTGTGTGTGGGAGAAGAAGGGGATTGGAGCGTGGGAACAGGATGGCCAGAATTCCAATATTATGTTGCCTGTTTAGCATCAAGTCGCTCCGAAAGGTAGACGGGCGAGATTAAGGGGGTGAATCTGGGTGCCTTTGTGCCTCCCGTTAGCTCCCGGGCGGCGTTAACGCGGCGCAAATGGCTTTGCGACCAGGCGCAGCGCTGACCTCGACTCCCGCCATATCTGGTGGGCGTGTTTTGCGGCGGCACTACGGCGTTGCGCCCCGATCTCCTTCGCCCAGAGACCGTGACGTCATCGGCGTGCGCATCGCCCCGGTAGCGCCCCGGACCCGATGCTGACTACCGCCCCCTGCAGCAGCGCCGGACCAAAACACCGACAGCTGCAGGAGGCGTGCGTCGTGCGGGCGGCCACTTCAGGGGCGATGATTAAAGTCGAGGCGGCCGAGGTAAGTGGGGAAAAAAATTACCTTTCCTCTTCTAGTTTTTTTTCGCGGGTTCCTGCCCGCGATCGATCAGCCCGGCACGTTGCCTGAGCGCTGGGCTGATCGCGCGGGATCACGGCTGCCTTGGTGGTCCAGGTAGGTACTCGTGGAGCGCTTTCATTCGGTCAGTGCCCAGGTGGTGTTAGCTCCCCAAAACGGTCGAGACCGAATTTTTTCCCATCGAGTTCGTTGCACGTTATGCTGCACAGATCAATCCTCCTCCTCCATTTCCCAGCTCTCCGGGCTCTCCACTCTCCTAATCCTGTTCCTCACCCAGGACGATCTCAGAAAGCCCCGGGCTTCCCACCAAACCTTCGCTCTTCAGCACCCTCCAGCTCCTGCCAAGGGCAGCGCACCGACTCCAAGGTTGGGGAGCAAAGGTCAGCGAAAGCGTCTGGTGCAGTTCTGGATTAGCATCTCCACTGTGGGAATTTCATTAACTTTGAAAGTGCATGATGCGAAGAGCGCAGTATTTTTTGAGCAACGCATCGATGCCTTGTGAAGGAAGTTTAATTACAAGGTGTCTCTGGGTCAGTGAAGATCCAAACTCTAATTAATGCATCATTACTGGGATTGCAATTTATAATTAGCTCTGATGATTAGCAGATTTCCCACTCGACTCCCGCTCACGGTCCAGTGCCTGTTCTTGAGAACTACCAGGGGGCTTCAGTGTAAATGAGGTGTCCTGACCCGCAGCGACTCTCCCTGGTTCCACCCCAGTGCCTCCGTAGATTCATTCACTGGCTGATGTGGGACTGAACCATTCACATCAACTCCCAGCAACAACCTTCACCTCAACTCCCAGCAACAACCTTCACATCAACTCCCAGCAACAACCTTCACATCAACTCCCAGCAACAACCTTCACCTCAACTCCCAGCAACAACCTTCACATCAACTCCCAGCAACAACCTTCAGCTCAACTCCCAGCAACAACCTTCACCTCAACTCCCAGCAACAACCTTCACCTCAACTCCCAGCAACAACCTTCACCTCAACTCCCAGCAACAACCTTCACATCAACTCCCAGCAACAACCTTCACATCAACTCCCGGCAACAACCTTCAGCTCAACTCCCAGCAACAACCTTCACCTCAACTCCCAGCAACAACCTTCACCTCAACTCCCGGCAACAATCTTCAGTCTCAATTGAGCCAACAGAGCTCCGTCTGGGCTAGTGTCCCAATTGGGTTAGCCCCTGGGCTGGGGCAGGGGAAGAGAATAGGCCCACACACTCAAAATCTGAACTGCCCTTCTCTACAGGAATCCTGCTCCCAATTCTCACGACCTTTAATTCATACATGCCCCCTATCTGTAACGAGAGCACATCTTTCTCCCAGTTTCTCTCTTTTTAGTTCATACTGTACTTTCTCTCAGTCACATAATAAGCTCACTTTATTTCTCTGTCTCTCAGCATGCTGCACTTTCTCTCAGTCACTCTATCATCTCTCTGTCGCTCAGCATGTTACACTTTCTCTCAGTCACTCTATAATCTCTCTGTCTCCCAGCATGCTGCACTTTCAGTCACTCTATAATCTCTCTGTCTCCCAGCATGCTGCACTTTCGCTCAGTCACTCTATAATCTCTCTCCCTCTGTCTCTTAGCATGCTGCACTTTCTCTCAGTCACTCTATAATCTCTGTGTCTCCCAGCATGCAGCACTTTCTCTCAGTCACTCTATAATCTCTCTGTCTCTCAGCATGCTGCACTTTCTCTCAGTCACTCTATAATCTCTCTCTGTGTCTCCCAGCATGCTGTACTTTCTCTCAGTCACTCTATAATCTCTCTCTCTGTCTATCAGCATGCTGCACTTTCTCTCAGTCACTCTCTATAAGCTCACTCTCTGAGTGTGTGTCTCCCAGTCTCCCTCTATTTTTATCTCATACCCCATCTCCCTCAGTTATGAGGAGAGATCAGATTCGAGATGTTCACCTGAAAAGGAGGCGTGTTTGAGGTGATCTTATAGAGCGATAGGGGATGGAAATGCTGAATTCAGAAGTTCACTTTAAATTGAACTGCCAGAGTAGAACTGGGGACACGGGTTCAAACTAGTAAATGGAAAATTGAAACAGATAGTAAGAAATTGTTCTCCAGACAGGGACTGATCTGGGTGGTGGAATAAAGCCCCAGATAATGTATTGGAGGCAGAAACCCGGATTCATTTAAGAAACAATAGGATTTTGTTGGATGGACGAATTAGGGCCAAAACTAGAGGCCATCAAAATAAGACAGTCACTGATAAATCCAATCGGGAATTCAGGAGAAACTTCTTTACCCTAGAGAGTGGTGAGAATGTGGAACTCGCTACCACAGGGAGTGGTTGAGGCGAATAGCAGAGATGCATTTAAGGGGAAGCTGGATAATCACATGAGGGAGAAAGGAATAGAAGGATATGGTGATAGGGTGAGATGGAGAGGGGTGGGAGGAGGCTCGTGTGGAGCAGAAACACCGGCACGGAGCAGTGGGGCCGAATGGGCTCTTGCTGTGCTGTATGTAATTAAGAGGGGCCAAAGGGCCTCCTCGTCCCTACGTGTGCCTTGTGATCTTGTGAGGATTCACAGCTTCCTCACATTACAACAGCGCGCACACTTCAAAAAGTACTTGATTGGCTGTGAAGTGCGTCGGGACGGCCCCGAGGCTAGTACAATGCAAGTGCACTCTTTCCCCGCCCCCCCATCCCGACAGAGCCAAGGTGACCGGATCGACAAAAGTTGCAGGCGTCCCTGCCAACAGAAAAGGAGACATGAAAGATAGAGGAAGTAGGTCAGAGGAGCAGATGGGAGGACAGAAGAAGCAGCCTTTGTGTAAACCAAGACGAGAGGAAAGGAAATCTGTGACAACAGGCCTGTTTTTGTAGGACAACATAGGGCATCGCACAGCGCCGAGACTCACTTCTGGGATTCAACTAACCTTACCAAACACTGAGAGGCAGAGATGGAAAAAATTGAATACTACCGCGGGACTGCAGGGTCGGCCGTCACTGTTGCACGACATTCATCCTTCATTTTTCAACTCGACAGTCAAATCTCCAAATCACAGAAATGACAGCACAGACAGAGGCCACTCGGGTCCATTGCCCCCAACCTTGCCAGGAGGAGGAACAGGCCGGCATAGCGTCGGTTAAAGAGACAGGGAAGGCTGTGAATGGGGGCCGGGGGAGAAGGAGAGAGTTTGGAGGCTACAATCATAGAAATGACAGACCATT
>JASTWF010001683.1:0-5000 GCA_030390025.1 Squalus acanthias | reverse complement strand
TTGTTGCAGTTGACAGGACTGAGAGCGATAAGAATCACTGAGTGTCTAACTGCACCATCAAAACAGGCTTCAAAGTTGGCTGCGAGCATTCAACAGCCTTTAACGTGCCCCTGATTGCCAATATGGAAAGCACCCGAGCGAGTGGCGTGAGGACAGAATCGCGCACAGAGATGGAGCCCCCTCAATAGCAAGACTGAAAGAATCAATTCTTTACATAGGATTACACCGGATATACGGCACAGAAACAGGCCATTCGGCCCAACCAGTCCATGCCAGCGTTTATGCTCCACTCGAGCCTCCTCCCGTCTTTCCTCATCTAACTCTATCAGCATAACCCTCTGTTTACCTTCTCCCTCATATGCTTGTCCAGCCTCCCCTTAAATGCATCTATACTATTCGCTTCAACCACTCCCTGTGGTAGCGAGTTCCACATTCTCACCACTCTCTGGGGAAAGAAGTTTCTTCTGAATTCCCTATTGAATTTCATGGTGACTATCTTATATTGATGTCCTCTAGTTATGCTCTTCCCCACAAGTGGAAACATTCTCTCTGTATCCACTCTATCAAAACTTTTCATAATTTTAAAGACCTCTATTAGGTCACCCCTCAGCCTTCTCTTTTCAAGAGAAAAGAGACCCAGCCTGTCCATCCTTTCCTGATATGTATACCTTCGCATTTCTGGTATCATCCTTGTCAATCTTCTCTGCACCCTCTCCAGTGCCTCTATATCCTTTTTATAATATGGCGACCAGAACTGTATGCAGTACTCTAAGTGTGCTCTAACCAAGGTTCGATACACGTTTAGCATAACTTCCCTACTTTTCAATTCTATTCCTCTAGAAATAAACCCTAGTGCTTGGTTTGCCTTTATGGCCTTGTTAACCTGTGTCGCAACTTTTAGTGATTTGTGTATTTGTACTCCGAGATTCCTTTGTTCCTCTACCCCACCCAGACTCGCACCCTCCAAGTGATAAGTGACCTCCCTATTCTTCTTACCAAAATGTAATACCTCAAATTTATCTGTGTTGAATTTCATTTGCCAATTATTTGCCCATTCTGCAAGTTTATTAATGTCCTCCTGTAATTTGTTGCAGTCCTCCTCAGTATTGACTATCCCCCCCAATTAGGTGTCGTCCGCAAATTTAGAAATTGTGTTTTTGATTCCAAAGTCTAAATTGTTAATATAAATTGTGAACAACCGTGGTCCCAGCACTGATCCTTGTGGAACACCACTACCCACCTTCTGCCACTGTGAATAGTTACCCTTTACTCCGACTCTCTGCTTTCTGAGTTGAAGCCAGCCAGCAATCCATTCTGCTACTTGTCCCCTGACTCTGCATTCTCTGACCTTGTTGTACCTTATCAAAGGCCTTTTGAAAATCTAGATAAATTACATCTACTGCATTACCCTTGTCTATTCTCTCTGTTACCTCTTCAAAAAATTCAATGAGGTTGGTCAAGCAAAACTTTCCCTTTTGAAATCCATGCTGACTATTCATTATTATATTTTTGGCTTCTAGATGTTCTTCTATTTTCTCCTTTCATCCTGAGCTTCCGACCACATATCTGTGGCTTAACTAAGACCGCCTATTTCCACCTCCGTAACATCGCCCAACTCCGTCCCTGCCTCAGCTCATCTGCTGCTGAAACTCTCCTCCATGCCTTTGTTACCTCTGGACTTGACTATTCCAACGCACTCCTGGCTGGCCTCCCACAGTCTACCCTACGTAAACTTGAGGTCATCCAAAACTCGGCTGCCCGTGTCCTAACTCGCACCAAGTCCCGTTCACCCATCACCCCCTGTGCTCACTGACCTACATTGGCTCCCGGTTAAGCAGCGCCTCGATTTCAAAAATTCTCATCCTTGTTTTCAAATCCCTCCATGGCCTCGCCCCCTCCCTATCTCTGTAATCTCTTTGGCCCTCCAACCCTCCGAGATCTCTGCGCTCCTCCAATTCTGCCCTCTTGAGCATCCCCCGATTTTAACCGCTCCACCATTGGCGGCCGTGCCTTCAGCTGCCTGGGCCCTAAGCTCTGGAATTCCTTCCCTAAACCTCTCCGCCTCTCTCTCCCCTCCTTTAAGACGCTCCTTAAAACCTACCTCTTTGACCAAGCTTTTGGTGATCTGCCCTAATTTCTTCTGTGGCCTGGTGTCAATTTCTTTCGCCTTAACACTGCTGTGAAGCGCCTTGGGACGTTTTACTACATTAAAGGCGCTATATAAATCAAGTTGTTGTTGTTGTTTAGTAAGGGTTCCATTATTTTTCCCACCTCCGATGTTAAGCTGACTGGTCTACAATTCCCTGGATTTGTTCTATCTCCCTTCTTAAATATAGGTATTACGTTAGCTGTCCGCCAGTCCTCTGGCACTACACCTTTTTCTAACGAATTATTAAATATGTGTAGTAATGCCTTTGCTATCTCTTCCCTAGATTCTTTTAAAATGCGTGGATGCAATCCATCCAGACCAGTGGTTTTATCCTCTTTGAGTTTGATTAGTTTATTTAATATATCCCCTCTTTTTATTTTAAACACACTTATCTCATTCCTAATCTCATGATCCAATGTCATGTCCACCTGTTCTATCACCCTGGTAAATACTGAAGCAAAGTAATTATTTAATATGCCTGCCATCTCTCTATCGCTGCCTGTGGTATTATCCTGTCCATCCCTCAGTGGCCCTACTCACATCCCGACCTTCCTTCTTTTATTGATTCTTGAAATCCTCGGAGTGAAGGCTGATGGTGTCTTGCTTAGAAAAAGAGAGATGGCTTCAGATCGCATCACGTCAAGCGGAGATGGACTTGGGGCAGGAGAAGACCTCAAAATCTTTTTGGATTCGCTGAGTCTGATGAGCGCAGACTGCGTCAGAGACGGCTGAGGGTGGGAGCAGGGGGCGGGGGGGATGGAATAGATGGTATGCAAGATAGAATTCCTCGTGCATTGTATTTCTCCTGTAAGTGAAGGGGCTTGAGGCGTTTTCAAGCCCGTGTGTCAGGACAGTTTAGGTCCACTTCACTGAACATTCACAGTGGGACCACATTCCTCGCTGCAGGTCACATCGATCTAAATGGACAGTGCGATGCTTCCTGTGTCGCAGATCTAAACTGAAATCCAGTTAATTACCGACCAGTCCCTACGGTGTCTGTTCGGGCCCTGGAGACCAGGGTCCACCTAACGATTCGTGTCCCCCGCCCCCCCCCCCACTATTCCCCCACCATCCATTAGCTCAATATTGGGCAGTGAGGAGGAGGAGGATGGGGTGGCAAGAAGGAAGGAACAGGGGGAGGGGTGGGTAATCGTGTCGCCCACATCAGGGTCACTGAGCTTGACATCACTGGTTGACACCCGCTGGAAGCAAACGGAAGGAAGATATCGAAGAGGACAGCGAACCGAGATTGGGGAGAGAGAGAGAGAGAGAGAGAGAGAATTGGCAGGCATTGTAAGACTGCCAGACGAACGGTTCAGGGTAATTAACGGGACTGGGCGAAGGGAGAGACAACAGGCGGCACGGCGATAAGGAATGGAAGAGGCACTCAGAGAAATTATTCATTGGGTACTGAGGCAAACAAACTTAAAGGTCCGGGGTTGAAACCCGCGCTCTGCTATTAAACCCAACACAGCCAGCTGATGATAACACTCCCCCCCCGCCCCCCCCCACCCCCATCTCCCACGATTCCTGTAGTAATAATGATTCTGATTAAATGAAACATTGGAATGCGGAACAAGAGAGGGCAGAGGGACCCCATGTGATGGAGGCAGAGTCTGTAGTGGAGCACTGAAGGAATTGTAAAGGTGCTTGAAAGCATGGCGCCCTCCCTTTCTCTCTCCCCCGCCGCCCACCCTCGCCCTGCGTCTCGCAGTCGACAGATGCTATTCAAGGGACGCTGAGCATGTCGCCTGCAGTCCGTCAGCTCGCTTCACTCCCAGTCACCCGTCTCTGCGGCCCTCGATGCTTCCTCCGAGCTCAGGCCCCTCACAAATGCCAAGGCTTTGCAGCGTCGAATGGAATCAATTAACAATCCACCCCCCACCCTGCCCCCCCCGCTGAGAGAGGGGCTCATTCCTCGCCGCCAGAAACTCCTCGTCGACCTCCATGTCGGGTCAAGGGTCACAGATGACTTGTGTGAATGTTTTAACCTCCTCACCTGCAATTGTTTCAATCATCTTCTGTCCTCTGGGTACTAAGGGGGGGGGCCCCCGTCTCCTGGAATAACTTGCTTTTAGCTAAATATTTATTTTAAAGAGGCTTTCCCTGTGCTGGTTCGAGAGCTGACCCATGTACCCGTGTCTCAGGCTTCACTGCACACTAGGCCCGAGACTGCAGAGAATCCTCGGGGGTGCAGGAGCACGCAAGGCGGATTGAAAACTACCTCCACACAGGCTGCAGGGCAGCCGTTAGGCCTCAAACATGGAAACGGGGGTAGAGAGAGAGAGAGAGATGGAGAGAGAGATGGTGAGAGGGAGAGAGAGATGGGGAGAGGGAGAGAGAGATGGAGAGAGAGATGGTAAGAGGGAGAGAGAGATGGGGAGAGGGAGAGAGAGAGAGATGGAGAGAGAGATGGTGAGAGGGAGAGACAGATGGGGAGAGGGAGAGATGGTGAGAGGGAGCGAGAGAGAGATGGAGAGAGAGATGGTGAGAGGGAGAGAGAGATGGGGAGAGGGCGAGAGAGAGAGATGGAGAGAGAGATGGTGAGAGGGAGAGAGAGATGGTGAGAGGGAGAGAGAGATGGGGAGAGGGTGAGAGAGAGAGATGGAGAGAGAGATGGTGAGAGAGAGATGGAGAGATGGGGAGAGGGAGAGAGAGAGAGATGGAGAGAGAGATGGTGAGAGGGAGAGAGAGATGGGGAGAGGGTGAGAGAGAGAGATGGAGAGAGAGATGGTGAGAGGGAGAGAGAGATGGAGAGATGGGAAGAGGGAGAGAGAGAGAGATGGAGAGAGAGATGGTGAGAGGGAGAGAGAGATGGGGAGAGGGCGAGAGATGGAGAGATGGGGAGAGG
>JASTWF010001682.1:0-65479 GCA_030390025.1 Squalus acanthias | reverse complement strand
ACACTCCTAGGGCAGGTACAGCACGGGTTAGATACAGAGTAAAGCTCCCTCTACACTGTCCCATCAAACACTCCCAGGGCAGGTACAGCACGGGTTAGATACAGAGTAAAGCTCCCTCTACACTGTCCCATCAAACACTCCCAGGGTAGGTACAGCACGGGTTAGATGCAGATTAAAGCTCCCTCTACTCTGTCCCATCAAACACTCCCAGGGCAGGTACAGCACGGGTTAGATACAGAGTAAAGCTCCCTGTACGCTGTCCCATCAAACAGTCCCAGGGCAGGTGCAGCACAGGTTAGATACAGAGTAAAGCTCACTTTCGACTATCCCATCAGACACTCCCAGGACAGGTTCCGCACGGGTTCGATACAGAGTAACGCTCGATCTGCATTGTCCCTCCGAACACTCCCAGGGCAGGTACAGCACGGGTTAGAAACAGAGTAAAGCTCGCTCTATACTGTCCCATCAAACACTCCCAGGGGAGGTACAGTACGGGGTTAGATACAGAGTAAAGCTCCCTCTACACTGTCCCATCAAACACTCCCAGGGCAGGTACAGCACGGGTTAGATAAAAAGTAAAGCTCCCTCTACACTGTCCCATCAAACACTCCCAGGGCTGGTACAGCACGGGTTAGATACAGAGTAAAGCTCCCTCTACACTCTCCCATCAAACACTGCCAGCCCATAATGAGCAGGGCTCAGGGAGGTTGGTTGGTAGGCACTGCAGTGATGTCATAAAGCAGGGCCATTCAGCCCAGCTGGTCGTCTCCTTGTCCCTTTAAAGGTGGAGAGCGGGGACACCCTGTCTCAAAACACACCCCACCTGTTCATACTGAGAATCCCCGGGCAAGGCCCAAGGCCCAGAGTGTGGAACACACCCCGGGGAAAAGAGGTGGAGAGCGGGGACACCCTGTCTCAAAACACACCCCACCTGTTCATACTGAGAATCCCCGGGCAAGGCCCAAGGCCCAGAGTGTGGACACACCCCGGGGGAAAGAGGTGGAGAGAAGGGGATGAGTAGGGACTGAGGGACACCAAGCTTCAGTTTTAGAGCCTGTAGACTTCAGGAGGGAAGACTGAGTTCAGTAGTTTTCGGATCCAGGGAGAGAACAAGGAGCAGATGGGGAGACTGATGTGGATTCCAGCACAGTGAGGATGTAGGAGGAGGGAGATTGTGTCGGGCTGTGTATTATGGGTGTAGGAGGGACAAGAGAGGAAAGGTCAGAGGAGCAATTACTGCAGCAGTGTCCATGAATAGTGAGAGAGAGAGAAGGTGGGGGTTAGAGTGGACCAGGGGCAGTCTGTTAAACTGTCTGTTCCCTGTGACTACACAGGACTACACAGGATATACGGCACAGAAACAGGCCATTCGGCCCAACCAGTCCATGCCAGCGTTTATGCTCCACTCGAGCCTCCTCCCGTCTTTCTCCATCTAACTCTATCAGCATAACCCTCTATTCCCTTCTCCCTCATATGCTTATCTAACCGCCCCTTAAATGTATCTATACTATTCGCTTCAACCACTCCCTGTGGTAGCGAGTTCCACATTCTCACCACTCTCTGGGTAAAGAAGTTTCTCCTGAATTTCCTATTGGATTTCTTGGTGACTATCTTATATTGATGGCCTCTAGTTATGCTCTTCCCCACAAGTGGAAACATTCTCTCTGTATCTACTCTGTCAAAACCTTTCATCATTTTAAAGACCTCTATTAGGTCACCCCTCAGCCTTTTTTCAAGAGAAAAGAGACCCAGCCTGTCCATCCTTTCCTGACAGGTATACCCTCTCATTTCTGGTATCATCCTTGTAAATCTTCTCTGCACCCTCTCCAGTGCCTCTATATCCTTTTTATAATATGGCGACCAGAATTGTACGCAGTGCTCCAAGTGTGGTCTAACCAAGGTTCGATACAAGTTTAGCAGAACTTCACTACTTTTCCTTTCTATAACAATTCAATTCTATAACAATCGATCCCAATAATTGAACCCAATAGGTTAAAGTCTTAAGTCCAATTTTGTCAGCACGCTGCGACATTCGATGTCTGCAGATAACGGGAGATAAATTCTTAAAACTGCTGGATCTCTTGTTCTGCCATCAACCTCTTATCAAACTGGAGCTGGCATTGCCTAATATGGTCGTCTCTGGCTACTGCACAGTCCAGAGACACAAGTCTGCATTTTCTTCAACACACATCAACAACATTAGAAGCAGGTAAAAACACTGTGGCCTTCCTGTGGCAGCACAAACCACCAGTCTCCAGACTTTCCTTATCCCAACATCATATTTCTGATCGAAACATTCTATGATGAAAATATCCAAGGCCAGTTGGTTGCAAACACCAGCGGTTGCTCAGTGAAATCTCTCTCTCTCTCTCTAATGATACCAACCACATTCTCCCCGATATCGAATGAACTAAACATGAACACCTTTCAGAAGCTGAATTAACCGAGGTCCATATGCCAACACCCCTCTCATCTTCCATTCACTTCAATTGAAAGGAAACCGACAGATTGGACCAGTCAGGATTTGAAAGATATTTACAACAGATTCTAGATGTTCTTAGAGTTGGGATCTTTCTCTATTCTGTCCACTCGAGGAGTTAGATAACAGACTTTCTCCTGTGAATATAGAGCTGGGGTATTGGGCCGTGATGTGTTCACTTGTTCATCTTGTTGACTCTAAACCTTTGCCAATTATTTGATGTGATCTGTTTACTTGTACATATTTTTTAAATACACTTGCTGAGTGGATTCAAATTGAAATTGAAAGCAGGTTTGCAGGCGTGATGCTCTATTCACACATCGAAGGTGAGAGAGATGCTGTGGGACACACGCTAAGTCCAGTAGCTGAAAGTGATTAACAGACTGGGTTTTGTGTTTCGTGATCCCGGGCGTGTTACCGAGACCTTCCCTGGATACCAAGGCTAGGAGAGGCACTCTGGAAGGTATGGGGAGCTGGGACTTGTCCATGAGAGTAACCGAAGGTACGAGAACTGAAATAATCTCGAGTTAGAAAGGAGAAAAGGCCCACAAATGGAGCAGTCGGTAACAGGACATCATTAAGTCTCCTCTTAACTTGGAGACATCAAATATCGACACACTATGTTATTTCAAATATCAAAATATTAAACTCCAGCCCAGTTACAGGGGTTATTAACATCAGCAGGAAGAAACTCCACCTGTCAGAATGAAGACGATTCAGTCTGGGATGTAATTAACAGCAGCAATAACAGCAGAATCCAACCCCTGCAGTCACTTGTGAACTCGTTGAAGTCTCAGCAGGTTGGATGACTGAGTGAATCCCTTCCCACACTCAGACCAGGTGAACGGCCTCTCCCCGGTGTGAACTCGCTGGTGTTTCAGCAGCCTGGATGATGAAGGGAATTCCTTCCCACACAGGGAGCAGGTGAACGGCCTCTCCCCAGTGTGAACTCGCTGGTGTTTCAGCAGCCTGGATGATGAAGGGAATTCCTTCCCACACTCAGAGCAGGTGAATGGCCTCTCCCCGGTGTGAACTCACTGATGTGTCAGCAAGTCAGGTGATCGAGTGAATCCCTTCCCACATATGGAGCAGGTGAACGGCCTCTCCCCGGTATGAATGCGATGATGAATTTCCAGCTCAGACGGGTAATTGAATCCCTTCCCACAGTCCCCACATTTCCATGGTTTCTCCGTGGTGCGGGTGTCACTGTATCTTTCCAGGTTGGACGATCAGTTGAAGCCTTGTCCACACACAGAACACGTGTACGGTTTCTCCCCGCTGTGAATGGTGCGATGTTTTTTCAGGCTGTGTAACTGGTTAAAGCTCTTTCCACAGTCAGTGCACTGGAACACTCTCACTCGGGTGTGTGTGTCTCGGTGCTTTCCCAGTCATACTGTTCTTTGAAATCTTTTCCCACAGACAGAACAGACAAACATTTCTCCTTCCACATTCAAAGGCCGATGATATTCAGGTCCTGAGTAAACGAGTGACTGTCAGATTTTGACATGATGTTTGGTTTGAGTTTCCCATCTGCAAATCCTCCCGTTCTAATACCCTGTAAAAGGAGTTGACAAAATTCACCACTGTAAGTACAGGACAGAAATTCAGAACAGACAATTTTAGTTTCTATCGAACATTCTTTCATCTCTTCTTCCTCCAAAGCTGTAAATCCCCGTCCCACATATTGTCCCTCCTCCCTGTACTAAAATCCAAAGACGTCTCAAGATAGTTTGTCCTCCGTGCCCAGTTTTCAGTATGATCAGTTCTACACTCACTGGTTCTCCTCCCCCGAAGGTGCTGACTCTGGCTGGGTTCAGTTCTTCACTCACTGGTTCCCCTCCCTCTCCTCCCCTGAAGGTGCTGACTCTGGCTGGGTTCAGTTCCTCACTCACTGGTTCCCCTCCCTCTCCTCCCCTGAAGGTGCTGACTCTGGCTGGGTTCAGTTCACTCACTGGTTCCTCTCCCTCTCCTCCCCTCCCCTGAAGGTGCTGACTCTGGCTGGGTTCAGTTCACTCACTGGTTCCTCTCCCTCTCCTCCCCTGAAGGTGCTGACTCTGGCTGGGTTCAGTTCTACACTCACTTGTTCCCCTCCCTCTCCTCCCCTGAAGGTGCTGACTCTGGCTGGGTTCAGTTCACTCACTGGTTCCCCTCCCTCTCCTCCCCTGAAGGTGCTGACTCTGGCTGGGTTCAGTTCTACACTCACTGGTTCCCCTCCCTCTCCTCCCCTGAAATTGCTGACTCTGGCTGTGTTCAGTTCTACACTCACTGGTTCCCCTCCCCTGAAGGTGCTGACTCTGGCTGGGTTCAGTTCTACACTCACTGGTTCCCCTCCCTCTCCTCCCCTGAAGCTGCTGACTCTGGCTGGGTTCAGTTCCACACTCACTGGTTCCCCTCCCTCTCCTCCCCTGAAGGTACTGATTCTGGCTGGGTTCAGTTCTACACTCACTGGTTCCCCTCCCTCTCCTCCCCTGAAGGTGCTGACTCTGGCTGGGTTCAGTTCTACACTCACTGGTTCCCCTCCCCTGAAGGTGCTGACTCTGGCTGGGTTCAGTTCCACACTCACTGGTTCCCCTTCCTCTCCTCCCCTGAAGGTACTGATTCTGGCTGGGTTCAGTTCTACACTCACTAGTTCCTCTCTCTCCTCCCCTGAAGGTGCTGACTCTGGCTGGGTTCAGTTCTACACTCACTGGTTCCCCTCCCTGTCCTCCCCTGAAGGTGCTGACTCTGGCAGGGTCACTACCACACTCAAGGGGACCCTGAGGCCCTGCCCACGTTTTGGTCCTTTACAAAGATGGCCGTGTGAATCAAGATGGCGGTGAACAAAGACATTGCTTTCCTTTACAAAGATGGCCGCCCTTAGCCTAGGCCTGTTACCGGGAAAAAGCGCCGGAGCAGCAAACGCGGAACCTGTTGGTTCTCATTCGGGGCTTGCGGCCTGCACCAGGTGTTTATGAAGCTCACCCGCCGGGTGCGTTACCTCCCTGCGCCCCGGTGATTCGTAATCGGCGCAAAAAACCGCGTCTCCCAACTCGGCCCGCTCCCTGCACTCGCCGGGCTCTGATCACAGTGGCACTGCGCATGCTCCAAATACAGGCGGGAAATGCGCCTGCGCACCTGGCTCCTCCTGTTTGAATGGGCACATTCTCCCCCGCGGGGCATGCTGGGGAACATTGAAAGCCCCAATTTGTGAATGGAGAATGAGTTTCTGTGATCCCATTGAGAGAAAATTCTTCAATAATTCGCACAGAAACGACAGTGCACGGGCACTCTGCCATGGTTCAGTCCTGGATGTGATTAATAACAGATTCCAAACCCCTGCAGTCACCTGTGAACTCACTGGAGTCTCAGCAGGTGGGGTGAATTTCTTCCCACACACAGGATATTGAATCAGCCTCTCTCCAGCATCAATGCGCTGATCGTGCATCAGCTGCTTTGAACTTTGAAATCTTTTCTCACAGTCAGAGTATTCAAAGCAACTGTTCTCAATGTGGACACTCTGGAGTGTCAACAGGTGGGAGAACGGAGTCAATCCCTTCCCACACGTGAAGTATCTAAACGGTCTCTCTCCGGTGTGACTGTGCTGGTGTGTCAGTAAATGGGATGGTCTATAGAATCCCTTTCCACATACAGAGCAGTGACCGGATTCTCCCCATTATGAACATGTCCGTGTGCTAATAGGTGAGATGAGTGAGTGAATCTCTTTCCACACTCAACTGGTGAATGGCCTCTCCCTGGTGTGACTGTATCCATGAGTTTCCACCTCAGACGGGCAACTGAATCCATTCCTACTGTCTAAAAACATTAATTACACCATCTGGGATTTTGTTTCTCCCCTTCTCTCCAGAAGGTGCTGAATCTGGCTGTGTGCCATTCCACAGACATTAGTTAATCTCGAGTACCTCACCGTCAGCCGACTCAGTGAGTGTCAGCAGCATTTCCACTGTGGTAGGCATCACAGCCGAGTCCAATCATGTCCTCAATTGACAGTCATACACTTCCCAGTTCAGGTCACTGGATCGCCATCAAGAGCAGGGGCAGTGGCTGATTTTTACACTTAGCCCAGTGGTACTGAGGCCAATTATGGCCCCTGAACTGCTGCCTTGGTTGAGATCAACTAACAGCCCAGATCAAGGAATGAATTTGTGACCTTCCTAGTCAGTAGCTCAGAGTGTTTTAAAGTGGAAGGGGGAGGGTGAGAACAGAATATTTAGAAAGAAATATCACTCCACCTTCAAATGAAACCTTCGTCACACTGCAAAATTCTGAAGTCTTTCCAAATTAACCAAGCAAGTCAAATGGATCATCAAAAACAGTGAGACATTTTAGAAAGGCTCAAGTCACTGAAACAGACAGGTTTACAATCACTGCACAGTACAGAAGGGAGCGACTGTTCATGGGAGCTCTGTTAATGAAGTCCTCCGACACTCCAAAGATAAACGGGTCTGTCCCTTTAATTATAAATAGGCAGAGAAAGGGGAGTCCCTGTCCCTTTAAATATCTGGCCCATTGCCCCAGGCAGTGGGAGGAGGAACAGCGCGCGGTCTCTTTATATCCTGACCCAGCGGGCCCCGCCGGATGGGCTGCCGCAGGGTCCTAAAGGCGCGCACTTAGACAAATGATACGCACGCACGCATTCAGACATACATATTGGAACTTACACTCGATCAAACGAACGACCTCATGGGGTAGTGGTCGAACGAACGATTCGAGCGAACGCAAGCATGCATATTGGAACTTACACTCGAGCGAACGAATGATGGCGTGGTGAACGATCAAACGAACGATAATCGAGCGAACGCACGCAGGCGCGCACTTAGACAAATGATACGCATGCACTCATACATACATATTGGAACTTACGCTCGATCGAATGAACGAACGAACGCTTGAATGAACGAACGAACAATTGAATGAATGATCGAATGATCGAACGAACAATGCCAGTAGGACTGGCGTAAAACGGGTTTTTTCTTGGTTTATTGGAATAAGTGTTATCTGTAGCCTTTAATTGGATTATGATGGTGCTATGTGTTTGTACACTGGTGTTGAAATAGTTTTTGTTTTATGTGGAGTTAACTTTGAGATTTATTATTTTAAATCTAAAAAGTTGTGTGGTATTGTTTAAGGGTATTTGTACTGTAAACATTATTGATTATTTGTAAAATTAATCATTGCATTTATATTAACTATAAGGCTGTTTTTAAGGCTTTATTTTTTACTGTGATAGATGAATGTAATGGATTTACTATGTAATGGATTTACTATGTAATTGTTGATTTGTACAGGTATTATTGTATTTGAATAAAAATATCTTGTTCACGCTGGAGGAGCCTAGTGCGCAGGCGCAGTGCCCGCCCGTAGCTGGAGCATGCGCAGTGTCAGTGTGATCAGAGCCATGCGAGGGCAGGGAGCGGGCCGATTTGGGAGACGCGGTTTTTGATCCGATTACAAATCAGCGGGGCGCAAGGAGGTAACGTACCCGGCGGGTGAGCTTCATAAACACCTGGTGTAGGCCGCAAGCCCGGAATGAGAACCTACAGGTTCCGTGTTTGCAACTCGGAGGCTTTTTCCCGGCAATAATCCCGGTTTAACAGCCGCCATCTTTGTAAAGGAAGGCTGCGAGTTTGTGAGTCGCCATCTTCATTGAGTAGTAGAGCGAATGCGCGGCCATCTTTGTAAAGGAATCACCAGTGGGCGATACTTCAGGACGTGGCTTCAGGATCTCAGTGAGTGAACTGAACCCAGCCAGAGTCAGCACCTTCAGGGGAGGAGAGGGAGGGGAACCAGTGAGTGTAGAACTGAACCCAGCCAGAGTCAGCACCTTCAGGGGAGGAGAGGGAGGGGAACCAGTGAGTGTAGAACTGAACCCAGTGAGTGTAGAACTGAACCCAGCCAGAGTCAGCACCTTCAGTGTGTTGGAGATGGTGCGATGGGTTTGGATTTCAGCACAGGGAGGAGGGAGAGTGTGTTGGACGGAGATTTACAGCTTTGGGGGAACAAGAGAGGAAAGAATGTTCCATAGAAACTAGAATTGTCTGTTCTGAATTTCTATCCTCTACTCAGTGATGTCTTTAGTAAACTCCTTTTACAGGCTGTGAGAAGGGGAGGATTTACAGACAGGAAACTCAAACCAAACATCAGTTCAAGATCTGACAGAGTCACTCCATTCATCAGGACCTGAATATCATTGGCCTTTGAATGTGGAAGGAGAAATGTTTGTCTGTTTTGTCTGTGGGAAAAGATTTCAAACATCAGTGTGACTGGAAAAGCACCGAGACACACACACCCGAGTGAGAGTGTTCCAGTGCACTGCCTGTGAAAAAAGCTTTAACCAGTTACACAGTCTGAAAAAACATTGCACCGTTCACAGCGGGGAGAAACTGTACACGTGTTCTGTGTGTGACGAGGCTTCAACTGATCGTCCAACCCGAAGAGACACAAGGACACCCGCACCACGGAGAAACCGTGGAAATGTGGGGACTGTGGGCAGGGATTCAGTTACCCATCCCAGCTGGAAGCTCATCAACGCAGTCACACTGGGGAGAGACTGTTCACGTGCTCTGAGTATGGGAACAGATTCGCTCGGTCATCCCACCTGCTGACACACCGGCGACTTCACAGTGGGGAGAGGCCGTTCACCTGCTCTGTGTGTGGGAAGGAATTCACGAACTCCTCCAGCCTCACATCACACCAACGCGTTCACACTGATAAGAGAGCTTTTAAATGTTCTGAGTGTGAGAAGAACTTTAAAAGCACAAGGGATCTTCTGACACACCAGCGAGTTCACACTGGGGAGAGGCCGTTCACCTGCTCCCTGTGTGGAAACAGTTTTACTCAGCCATCCCAGCTGCTGACACACCAGCGAGTTCACACTGGAGAGAGGCCGTTCACCTGTTCCGTATGTGGGAAGGAATTCACTCGGTCATCCACCCTGCTGAGATACCAGCGAGTTCACAAGTGACAGCAGGGGTTAGATTCTGCTGTTTTTGCTGCTGTTAATCTCATCCAGGACTGAACCATGTTCATTCTGACAGTTGGAATTTGTTTCTGCTGATGATAATAACCCCTCTAACTGGGCTGGAGTTTAATATTTTGCTATTTCAAATAACAGTGTGTCGATATTTGATGTCTCCAAGATAAGAGGAGACTAAATAGATTTGTATCAAGCGAAGATATCGGTAACAGGTCCGTGTACCTGCCCTGGGATTGTTTGATGGGACAGTGTAGAGGGAGCTTTACTCTATCTAACCCGTGCTGTACCTGCCCTGGAATTGTTTGATGGGACAGTGTAGAGGGAGCTTTACTCTGTATCTAACCCGTGATGTATCTGCCCTGGGAGTGTTTGATGGGACAGTGTAGAGGGAGCTTTACTCTGTATCTAACCCGTGCTGTACCTGCCCTGGGTGTGTTTGATGGGACAGTGTCGATGGAGTTGTACTCTGTATCTAACCCGTGCTGTACCTGCCCGGAGAGTGTTTGATGGGACAGGAAAGAGGGAGTTTTAGGATGTATCTAACTCGTGCTGTACCTGTCTTGGGAGTATTTGATGGGATACTGTAGAGGGAGCTTTACTCTGTATCTAACACATGCTGTACCTGTCCAAGGAGTGTTTGATGGGACAGTGTAGAGGGAGCATTACTCTGTATCTAACCCGTGCTGTACCTGCCCTAGGAGTGTTTGATGGGACAGTACAGAGGGAGCTTTACTCTGTATCTAACCCGTGCTGTACCTGCCCTGGGAGTGTTTGATGGGACAGTATAGAGCGAGCTTTACTCTGTATCTAACCTGTGCTGTAGCTACCCCGGGAGTGCTGGTGGGACAATGTAGTGGGAGCTTTACTCTGTATCTAAACCATGCTGTACGTGCCCTAGGAGTGTTTGATGGGATAGTGTAAAGGGAGCTTTACTGTGTATCTAACCCCGTACTGTACGTTCCCTGGGAGTGTTTGATGGGACAGTGCAGTGGGAGCTTTACTCTGCATCTAACCCGTGCTGTACCTACACTGGGAGTGTTTGGTTGGACAATGTAGAGGGAGCTTTACTCTGTATCTAAACCATGCTGTACGAACCCAGGAGTGTTTGATTGGATAGTGTAACGGAAGCTTTACTCTGTTTCTAACCCCGTACTGTACCTACCCTGGGAGAGTTTGATGGGACAGTGTAGAGGGAGCTTTACTCTGTATCTAAACCATGCTGTACGAACCCAGGAGTGTTTGATTGGATAGTGTAACGGAAGCTTTACTCTGTATCTAACCCGTGCTGTACCTACCCTGGGAGAGTTTGATGGGAGAGTGTAGAGGGAGCTTTACTCTGTTTCTAACCCCGTACTGTACCTACCCTGGGAGAGTTTGATGGGACAGTGTAGAGGGAGCTTTACTCTGTATCTAACCCGTGCTGTACCTGCCCTGGGAGAGTTTGGTGGGACAGTGTATAGGGAGCTTTACTCTGTATCTAACCCGTGCTGTACCTGCCCTGGGAGTGTTTGATGGGACAGTGTAGAGGGAGCTTTACTCTGTATCTAACCCGTGCTGTACCTGCCCTAGGAGTGTCTGATGGGACAGTGTAGAGGGAGCTTTACTCTGCATCTAAACCGTGCTGTACCTGCCCTGGGAGTGTTTGATGGGACAGTGTAGAGGGAGCTTTGTGCTGTACCTGCCCTTGGAGTGTTTGATGGGACAGTGTAGAGGGAGCTATACTCTGTAACTAACCCCTGCTGTACCTGCCCTGGGAGTGTTTGATCGGACAGTGTCGAGGGAGCTTTACTCAGTATCTATCCCGTGCTGTACCTGCCCGGGGAGTGTTTGATGGGACAATCTCGAGCGAGCTTCACTCTGTATCTAACCCATGCTGCACCTGCCCTGGGAGTGATTGATGGGACATTGTAGAGGGGGCTTTACTTTGTATCTAACCCGTGCTGCACCTGCCCTGGGAGTGTTTGATGGGACAGTGTAGAGGGAGCTTTACTCTGTATCTAACCCGTGCTGTACCTGCCCTGAGAGTGTTTGATGGGATAGTGCAAAGGGAGCTTTACTCTGTATCTAACCCGTGCTGTACCTGCCCTGGGAGTGTTTGATGGGACAGTGCAGAGGGAGCTTTACTCTGTATCTAACCCCGTACTGTACCTACCCTGGGAGTGTTTGATGGACAGTGTAGAGGGAGCTTTACTCTGTATCTCACCCCTGCTGTGCCTGCCCTGGGAGTGATTGATGGGACAGTGTAGAGGGAGCCTTACTCTGTATCTAACCCATGCTGTACCTGCCCTGTGAGTGTTTGATGGGACCGTGTAGTGGGAGCTTTACTCTGTATGTAACCCGTGCTGCACCTGCCCTGGGACTGTTTGATGGGACAGTGTAGAGGGAGCTTTGCACTGTATCTAACCCGTGCGGTACCTGCCCTGGGAGTCTTTGATGGGATAGTCTGAAGGGAGCTTTACTCTGTATCTCACCCGTGCTGTACCTGCCCTCGGAGTGTTTGATGGGACAGTATAGAGCGAGCTTTACTCTGTATCTAACCCGTGCTGTACCTCCCCTGGGAGCATTTGGTGGGACAATGCAGAGGGAGCTTTTCTCTGTATCGAACCCGTGCTGTACCTGCCCTAGGAATGTTAGATGGAATAATGTCGAGGGAGTTTTACTCTGTATCTAACCTGTGCTGTGCCTGCCCTGGGAGTGTTTGCTGGGACAGTGTAGAGGGAGCTTTACTTTGTATGTAACCCGTGCTGTACCTGCCCTGGAAGTGTTTGATGGGACAGTGTAGAGGGAGCTTTACTCTGTCTCTAACCCCGTACTGTACCTACCCTGGGGATGTTTGATGGGACAGTATAGAGGGAGCTTTACTCTGTATCTAACCTGTGCTGTCCCTGCCCTGGAAGTGTTTGATGGGACAGTGTAGAGGGAGCTTTACTCTGCATCTAACCCGTGCTGCACCTACCCTGGGAGTGTTTGATGGGACAGTGTAGAGGGAGCTTTACTCTGTATCTAACCTGTGCTGTGCCTGCCCTGGAAGTGTTTGATGGGACAGTGTCGAGGGAGTTTTACTCTGTATCTAACCCGTGCTGTCCCTGCCCTGGGAGTGTTTGATGGGACAGTGTAGAGGGAGCTTTACTCTGTATCTAACCCGTGCTGTACCTGCCCTGGGAGTGTTTGATGGGACAGTGTAGAGGGAGCTTTACTCTGTATCTAACCCGTGCTGTACCTGCCCTGGGAGTGTTTGATGGGATAGTGTAGAGGTAGCTTTACTCTCTATCTAAACCGTGCTGTACCTGCCCTGGCAGTGTTTGATGGGACAGTGTAAGTTACTGTGGACACGCGGGACTTGCAAGTTTACTCTGATTGATGGATCAATGTAAGGTACGGTAGAGGACAGAGAATCTGCTCATCTTATATTTCTAATAAGGTATTAAAGTTGCTGACACGAGACTCTCGAACCTGCTAATGAATAAGACAAGGCATCAGCTGGAATCTTACGATAGCAAAATACTGCGGATGCTGGAAATCCGAAATAACAACAGAAAACGCTGGAAAAACTCAGCAGGCCAGGCAGCATCCGTGGAGAGAGAAAGAGAGTTAACGTTTCAGGTCGATGACCTTTCATCAGAACTGGGAAGAGCCGGAAATCAAATAGATTTAAGGCCAGGGTAAAGCTGGGAAAAGGGGGAGGGGATAAAGGAACAAAGGGGAAGATGAAGAGACATTAAGAGATATGCAAGGCTAGAGGTGGTGTTAATGTGACAGATTAAGGCTGAATGAAGTGTGAAATCCACTGGCAGAATGAAGGACAGCTGCCAGCTTCTAGGAGGAAAAAAAAGGTGGGGGGGACAAATAAAAGGGTGGATAAAATAAAATATAAATGTGATTGGAGCTGAGGTTATGATCTAAAATTGTTGAACTCGATATTGAGTCCAGAGGGCTGTAGCGTGCCTAAACGAAAGATGAGGTGCTGTTCCTCGAGCTTACGCTGAGCTTCTGTGGAACAGTGTAATAGGCCGAGGACGGTGAGGTCAGAGTGGGAGTGAAGCGGTGAATTAAAGTGACAGGCCACCGGGAGCTCGGGGTCCCCCTTACGGACTGAACGGAGGTGTTCCGCAAAGCGGTCACCCAATCTGCGTTTGGTCTCCCCAATGTAGAGGAGTCCACATCGTGAGCAGCGAATACAGTATACTAAATTGCAGGAAGTACAAGTAAATCGCTGTTTCACCTGGAAGGGGTGTTTGGGGCCCTGGACAGTGGGAAGAGGGGAGGTATAAGGGCATGTGTTGCATCTCCTGCGCGTGCACGGGAAGGTGCCGGGCGAAGGGGAAGGGGTGCTGGGGGTGGTAGAGGAGTGGACTAGGGTGTCGCGGAGGGAGCGGTCCCTACGGAATGCTGAAAGGGGAGGTGAGGGGAAGATGTGTTTGGTGGTGGGATCACGCTGGAGGTGGCGGAAATGGCGGAGGATGATCCGTTGAATGTGGAGGCTGGTGGAGTGAAAGGTGAGGACAAGGGGAACCCTATCGTGGTTCCGGGAGGGAGGGGCAGGGGTGAGGGCAGATGTGCGGGAGATAGAACGGACACGGTCGAGGGCCGTGTCGACCACGGTAGAGGGGAATCCTCGGTTGAGGAAAAAGGAAGACATGTCGGAAGCACTGGTATGGAAGGTGGCATCATCAGAGCAGATGCGGCGGAGACGGAGAAACTGGGAGAATGGAATAGAGTCCTTACAGGAGGCGGGGTGGGAGGAAGTGTAGTCCAGGTAGCTGTGGGAGTCGGTGGGCTTGTAGTGAATGTTAGTCAATAACCTATCCCCAGAGATGGAGATGGAGAAATCGAGGAAGGGAAGGGAAGAGTCGGAGATGGACCATGTGAAGGTGAGGGAAGGGTGGAAATTGGAAGCATAGTGAATGAAATGTTCTAGTTCAGGGCGAGAGCAGGAGATGGCACCGATACAGTCATCAATGTACCGGAAAAAGAGGTGAGGGAGGGGACCCGAGTAGGACTGGAACAAAGAGTGTTCCACATATCCCACGAAAAGGCAGGCATAGCTAGGACCCATGCGGGTACCCATAGCAACACCTTTAATTTGGAGGAAATGGGTAGAGTCAAAGGAGAAGTTGTTCAATGTGAGAACAAGTTCAGCCAGGCGGAGGAGGGTGGTGGTGGATGGGGACTGGTTGGGCCTCTGTTCAAGGAAGAAGCGGAGCGCCCTCAGGCCATCCTGGTGGGGAATGGAGGTGTAGCGGGATTGTACGTCCATAGTGAAGAGGAGACGGTTGGGGCCGGGAAACTGGAAACTGTTAAAATGGCAGAGGGCATCGGAAGAGTCGCGGATGTAGGTGGGAAGAGACTGGACAAGGGGAGAAAAAATAGAGTCGAGATAGGAAGAGATAAGTTCCGTGGGGCAAGAACAGGCTGAAACGATGGGTCTACCGGGGCAGTCCTGTTTGTGGATCTTGGGAAGGAGGTAGAAGCGGGCTGTGCGGGGTTGGGGAACTATGAGGTTGGCGGCCGTGGGGGGAAGATCTCCAGAGGAGATGAGGTCAGTGACAGTCTTGGACACGGTGGCTTGATGTTCGGTAGTGGGGTCATGGTCCAGGTGGAGGTAGGAGGAGGTGTCAGAGAGTTGGCGTTCAACTTCCGCTAGGTAGAGGTCGGTTCGCCAAACAACAACAGCGCCACCCTTGTCAGCAGGTTTAATGACAATGTCAGGGTTGGATCGGAGAGAATGGAGTGCTGCAAGTTCAGAGGGAGGTAGGTTGGAGTGAGTGAGGGGAGCAGAGAAATTGAGCTGGCTGATGTCACGGCGGCAGTTAGCAATGAAAAGATCAAGAGAGGGTAAGAGGCCAGAGGGAGGGGTCCAGGTGGAACGAGAATTCTGAAAGCGGGAGAAAGGGTCAGCCGTGCGGGGGGAAGACTCCTGGCCAGAGAAGTGGGCACGGAGACGGAGGCGGCGGAAAAAGAGCTCAGCATCGTGCCGAGCTCGAAATTCATTGAGATGGGGGCGTAAGGGGATGAAGGTCAGGCCTTTGCTGAGGACTGATCGTTCGGAGTCAGAGAGGGGAAGGTCAGAGGGGATAGTGAAAACACGGCAGGGAGTGAGATTGGGAGAAGGGGGGTCAGAGGAAAGTGAAGGGGAAGAAGGTTCCGGAGGGGCTTTAGTGTCCAAGAGTTGTTGAAGCTTGCGATCCTTGACATCGGAAAGGAAGAAGAAAAGTTTTTTGTTGAAGCGTCGGATGAGTCTAAGGATGAAATGGAACTGTGGACCCGGACAGCTTTGAGATAGAGTGCGTCGGTGCTGCTGAAGAGAGATGTCGAGAGTGTTCATGTGGCGCCGCATGGCGTTGAGCGTGGATCTCAAGATGCGGCGAGAGCAGTAGTTCGAGGAACGATGAATATCTTGGAGATATTTGTAATCCTGGGTGGATCCGAAACACGAAGGGTGGAAGTTTAGTTGGAATCCACGTGGGATAAGTCGGAACCGGAGACAGTTGCTGAGGAAAGTAATGTGGCTGTGAAACCGAGTCTTGGCAGATACCTGATCAAACACGAGAAGGGAAACTGAAATCAATGAAGATGAACAAGGTTGAAGAGCCAAACGGAAATCCCGTCGAAGAGAAGAGCAGAACTTCTTCAAGGTAGGCATTCCAAGAAGAGAGGTGGCAGTGAACCAAACACTAATACGATAGCAAAATACTGCGGATGCTGGAAATCCGAAATAACAACAGAAAACGCTGGAAAAACTCAGCAGGCCAGGCAGCATCCGTGGAGAGAGAAAGAGAGTTAACGTTTCAGGTCGATGACCTTTCATCAGAACTGGGAAGAGCCGGAAATCAAATAGATCTATTTGATTTCCGGCTCTTCCCAGTTCTGATGAAAGGTCATCGACCTGAAACGTTAACTCTCTTTCTCTCTCCACGGATGCTGCCTGGCCTGCTGAGTTTTTCCAGCGTTTTCAGCTGGAATCTTACACCTCTTTACTGTTCTGTTCCTCTATTCCTTTTAAACTTTTACCATTTAATGTAGATTCCTTACTTTTTTCTTCCTCCCAAAATGCATCACCTCATAATTCTCTGCATTAAATTTCAGCTGACATCTACCTGCCCCATTTACTAACCTGTGTATTCACACTGAAGTCACTTACAGTCCTCTTCACAGTTGGCCAGGGTCCCTATTTTGGACTCATCTGGAGATTTTGATCTTGTGCCCCACATACCCAAGCCCAGATCATTTCTCTATATTGAGAAGAGCAGTGGTCCCAACACTGACCCTGGGGGACACCACTGTGGACATCCCTCCAGTCTGAAGAACATCCATTAACCACTACTCTCTGTTTTCTGCCCTTTACCCAACTTCCTATCCACGCTGCCCCACTCCCTTTAATACCGTCAGCCTTCATTTGATCAACAAGCCTCCTGTCCGGCATCTTATCAAACACCTTTTGACAATCCATCTCCACAACATCCACTGCATTTCCTTTCTCACTGCACTGTGTTATTTCCTGAAATAATCCCTGCTGTCTGTCCTGAGTGAATCCATTTCACTGCCAAATGTTGCAGTCTTTGCTCCACCCCACAGGGTTCCATCTGTTCAAAGCCACAACAGAAACGTCCAGTTTTCTCCTGGAGTTTGAGAGAATTCAGCTTCAACAATGAGGCAGAGTTTCAGCCAATGAGAGAGATCCGGGCTCAGCCCCGCCCACTGGGTGCCGCAAGCCCCGCCCCTCACACACTCCGATTGCTGGGAGGACCAGCCGCCCGCTCGGTCCTCCAGCCCCGCCCCGCTCTTCCTATTGGTCCGCAGCTCCCGTCAATCACCTGGGCAGCGTGAGCTGAGCATGCGCGGGAGAGGCTCATTGTTGGGTAGTGGCGGAGACTTAGTGACCCGACAGGAGAAACAACAAGTGGCCTTGACACAGCAGAGGGAGCAACTCCGAGCCGGTTAGCATTAGGGTGGGCGGTGGATGTGGAACTCGCTCCGAGGCCTCCTGTGTAGGGCTTTCTTGTTGCATCAGTTTGAGCTGGAGTGGAGAGGGGGAGAAGCTGCTGGGTTTAACCCCCAGTACTTCTGAGCCCAGTGGGACCCAACAATTTCCAATGTGGGACTGTGAAGGGAGGTGGATTCCAGGGGAGATTAAGTTGCTAAACAGACCCTGTCCGTACAGTGTAAAAGATTATCGTTTTAGGAACAAGTATTTCTGTAGAGGCTTTCAATCCATTTTATATATACAGATTTTTTTAATTCATTCGTTGTGGGTGTCACTAGCAAGGCCAGCATATATTGCCAGTCCCTAGTTGCCCATTGAGAAGATGATGCTGGGCCTTCTTCTTGAACCTCTGCAGTCGTGTGGTGAAGGTACTCTCAGAATGCTGTTCGGTGAGGAGTTCCAGGATTTTCACCCAGCGACGATGTAGGAACGGCGATATATGCCCAAGTCAGGATAGTGTGTGACTTGGAGGGGAACTGGGAGGTGATGGTGTTCCCATGCACCTGCTGCCCTTGTCCTTCTAGGTGGTGGAGGTCGCGTGTTTGGGAGGTGCTGTCAAAGTTCTAGTCGAGTTGCAATTGTATAAAGTCACTCCTTCACCCCTCCCCCTCCCACCTCGCTCTCTCTCCTTCACCCCTCCCCCTCCCAACTCACTCTCTCTCCTCCCATAGAGACCAGAGTCTTGTGTCGGCCCAGACCGGGTGGCGAGTTCCCTTCCCTGAAGGACATTAGTGAACCAGTTGGGTTTTTACGACAATCCGGCAGCTTTCATGGTCACTTTTTTCTAGTGCCGGCCCCACAAATTCCCAGATTCATTCAGCTCAATTTCACAACCTGCCTGTGTGTTTTTGTGGGTTCTCTCTCACCCTCCCTTTTTCCTGTTTGAAATTCATTTTACAGGGTATTAGAAGGGGAGGATTTGCAGACGGTAATCTCAAACCAAACATCACTTCAAGATCTGACAGAGTCGCTCAATTCATTGAACATGGAAGTAGAAAGCACCGTTCAGAGCAGGGAGAAACCGTACACGTGTTCTGTGTGTGGACGAGGTTTCAGCTGATCCTCTGGCCTGTCGAGACACAAGCACAGTCACACCGGGGAGAAACCGTGTAAATGTGGGAAACAATTCAGTTACCCATCCCTGCTGGAAACTCATCGGCGCACACACACCGGAGAGAGGCCGTTCACCTGCTCTGAGTGTGGGAAGGGATTCACTCAGTCAACCAGCCTACTGACACACCAGCGAGTTCACACCGGAGAGAGGCCGTTCACCTGCTCCGTGTGTGGGAAGGGATTCACTCAGTCATCCAGCCTGCTGACACATCAGTGCATTCACACCGAGGGGAAACTGTTCACCTGCTCAGTGTGTGGGAAGGGATTCACTAATTCATCAAATCTGCTGAATCACTGGCGAGTTCACAGTGACGAGAGACCTTTTAAATGCCCGGACTGTGGAAAGTGCTGTAAAAGTTCCGGGGAACTGACGCGCCATCAACGTGTTCACACTGACAAGAGACCATTCAGGTGCTCTCATTGCGGGACTGGGTTCAGGCGATCATCTGAACTCACTGTGCACCAGCACACACACACCGGGGAGAGGCCATTCACCTGCTCAGTCTCACCAACCTGTTCACACCAATAAAAGACCTTTTAAATGTTCTGACTGTAAGAAGAGCTTTAAAGCCAAAAAGGATCTGCTGACACACCACCGCACTCACACTGGGGAGAGACCGTTCACCTGCTCTGAGTGTGGGAAGGCATTCACTGATTCATCCAACCTGCTGAAACACCAGCGAGTTCACACCGGGGAGAGGCCGTTCACCTGCTCCGTGTGTGGGAAGGGATTCACTCAGTCATCTCACCTGCTGAGACACCAGCGAGTTCACAAGTGACTGCAGGGGTTGGATTCTGTTGTTATTGCTGCTGTTAATTACATCCCGGACTGAATCGTGTTCACACTGACAGTTGGGGTTTATTTCTGCTGATGTTAATAACCCCTGTAACTGGGCTGGAGTTTAATATTCTGGATATATGTCAAATAAATCAGCTTTGCTTTAAACACATTGTTGTGTATTTTTGTCGTTCCCATCTGAGTGTTTAGCATCACCTGGCTGGAGCTCAGAAAGGACAATCTGGGGGGAGGATCGTACGGTGGGAACAGAACTACAGCCTGGACACAGTCCTTCAGGGCCACACTGAGAGGGGCAAATGGCACTTTGGTCTTTCTCGTCTCTCTTCACTGACAGCAATGTCCCCGTGCAGGTTAATCTTGAGGCCTGTAAGGAATGTGTCCCAGCCGCTCTCTCCCATGGGTCACAGCTCCTGGGCACGGAACAGAAGGCTCCTTTACAACTGTGTTTAGAGTCAGGAAGAACAATGGTGAATGCTGGAAACGTGCTGTCAAATCAGAGATTGGTGTCAAACTGCGATCTGTTCCTGACTGAAAGTGAAACGGCAGGGTTAAGTTTCCAGTCCAAAAATGACTGGTAATTATTCCACGAAGATTTAATATGTGTGTGTGAGACAGTCCTGAGTCTACCATTTTAAGGCAGGTGTTAGCTCATTTAAAATAAAGCCGTTTAAAATAAACTGGTTAAAGTCTGCATTAAAATAGCAGAGGGAGGAGTTCACAGGAGCCTGTAAACTGCTGGTACAATTATACAACAGACATTTGATCTCCAGATAAAGAAAGTCCTGCAGCGTGTTTCCAGGAATTCCCTGTTTTATTGATGTGTGCGTGTTAGACACCAGGATAACTAACTGACCCTGCACCAATCACCACCCACTGGAGGTTTATATCAGGAGCTTCTGTGTGATGGTGAGGTGATCACTGGACAATAAAGTGCAGAGACTGGTGGGTGGCTGCTCATTATCCTCGGTGTGATTTAATCCCCTTTCCCACTGAATACTGCGGACAGACAGGGTCACCTTGGGAACGGAATAGTCAGTGTGACATCACTTTCTAAACAAGAGCCCACAAGACAATGGGTTCTCAATAAATGTTAAAGGGATTCAACGCTCTGAAGTTACACTGTGAATAAAGGAAATAAAATGCTGATCAATAATTGGTGAAGATAATAACTTATCTCTGTGGAATGTGCTTGCACACATTAAGAATGATGAGTTTTGTTTACACACTCACACATATAACAAACACTTTGTGTGAGCTCTTTTCAGTTCTGTTTAACCAGATGGACTTTAGGACCCAGCGGCAGCCCATCCGGCGGGGCCCGCTGGGTCAGGATATAAAGAGACCGCGCGCTGTTCCTCCTCCCACTGCCTGGGGGAATGGGCCAGATATTTAAAGGAACAGGGACTCCCCTTTCTTTGCCTATTTATAGATAAAGGGACAGTCCTGTTTATCTCGGAGTGTCGGCGGACTTCACTAACAGAGTTCCCATGAACAGTCGCTCCCTTCTGTACTGTGCAGTGATTGTAAACCTGTCTGTTTCAGTGACTTGAGCCTTTCTAAAATGTCTCTGTTTTTGAAGATCCATTTGACTTGCTTGGTTAATTTGGAAAGACTTCAGAATTTTGCAGTGTGACGAAGGTTTCATTTAAAGGTGGAGTGATATTTATTTCTAAATATTCTGTTCTAAACCCCACCCCCCACGCTTTAAAACACTCTGAGCTACTGACTGGGAAGGTCACAAATTCAGTCCTTGATCTGGGCTATTAGTTGATCTCAACCAAGGCAGCAGTTCAGGGGCCATAATTGGCCTCAGTACCACTGGGCTAACTGTAAAAATCAGCCACTGCCCCTGCTCTTGATGGCGATCCAGTGACCTCAACTGGGAAGTGTATGACTGTCAATTGAGGACATGATTGGACTCGGCTATGATGCCTACCACAGTGGAAATGCTGCTGACACTCACTGAGTCGGCTGACGTTGAGGCACTCGAGATTAACTAATGTCTGTGGAATGGCACCCAGCCAGATTCAGCATCTTCTGGAGAGAAGGGGAGAAACAAAACCACAGATGGTGTAATTTATGTTTTTAGACAGTAGGAATGGATTCAGTTGCCCGTCTGAGGTGGAAACTCATGGATACAGTCACACCGGGGAGAGGCCGTTCACCAGCTGAGTGTGGAAAGAGATTCACTCACTCATCTCACCTATTAGCACACGGACATGTTCGTAATGGGGAGAATCCGTTCACTGCTCTGTATGTGGAAATGGATTCTATCGACCATCCCATTTACTGACACACCAGCACAGTCACACTGGAGAGAGACCGTTTAGATACTTCACGTGTGGGAAGGGATTCACTCCGTTGTCCCACCCGTTGACACTCCAGAGTGTCCACATTGAGAACAGATGCTTTAAATACTCTGACTGTGAGAAAAGCTTTCAAAGTTCAAAGCAGCTGATGCACGATCAGCGCATTGATACTGGAGAGAGGCTGTTTCAATATCCTGTGTGTGGGAAGAAATTCACCCCACCTGCTGAGACTCCAGTGAGTTCACATGTGTCTGCAGGGGTTTGGATTCTGTTATTAATCACATCCAGGACTAAACCATGGCAGAGTGCCCGTGCACGTGGGTTTCTGTGTGAATTATTGATGAATTTTCTCTCAATGGGATCACAGAAACTCATTCTCCATTCACTAATTGGGGCTTTCAATGTTCCCCAGCATGCCCCGCGGGGGAGAATGTGCCCCATTCACGCTGGAGGAGCCCAGTGCGCAGGCGCAGTACCCGCCTGTATTTGGAGCATGCGCAGTGTCAGTGTGATCAGAGCCAGGCGAGTGCTGGGAGCGGGCCGAGTTGGGAGACGCGGTTTTTGCGCCGATTACGAATCACCGGGGCTCAGAGAGGTAACGCACCCGGCGGGTGAGCTTCATAAACACCTGGTGCAGGCCGCAAGCCCCGAATGAGAACCTACAGGTTCCGCGTTTGCAGCTCCGCGGCTTTTCCCGGTAACAGGCCCAGGCTAAGGGCGGCCATCTTTGGAAAGGAAAGCATTGTCTTTGTTCCCCGCCATCTTGATTCGCACGGCCATCTTTGTAAAGGACCAAAACGTGGGCAGAGCCTCAGGGTCCCCTTGAGTGTAGAACTGAACCCAGCCAGAGTCAGCACCTTCAGGGGAGGAGAGAGAGGAACCAGTGAGTGTAGAACTGAACCCAGCCAGAGTCAGCACCTTCAGGGGAGGAGAGAGAGGAACCAGTGAGTGTAGAACTAAACCCAGCCAGAGTCAGCACCTTCAGGGGAGGAGAGGGAGGGAAACTAGTGAGTGAACTGAACCCAGCCAGAGTCAGCACCTTCAGCGAGAAGGAAAATGTGTTGGAGATGGTGCGATGGGTTTGGATTGTAGCACAGGGAGGAGGGAGAGTGTGTGGACGGAGATTTACAGCTTTGGGGGAACAAGAGAGGAAAGAATGTTCCATAGAAACTAGAATTGTCTGTTCTGAATTTCTATCCTCTACTTAGTGATGTCTTTTGTAAACTCCTTTTACAGGCTGTGAGAAGGGGAGGATTTACAGACAGGAAACTCAAACCAAACATCAGTTCAAGATCTGACAGAGTCACTCCATTCATCAGGACCTGAATATCATCGGCCTTTGAATGTGGAAGGAGAAATGTTGGTCTATTTTGTCTGTGGGAAATGATTTCAAACATCAGTGTGACTGGAAAAGCACCGAGACACACACCCGAGTGAGAGTGTTCCAGTGCACTGACTGTGGAAAGAGCTTTAACCAGTTACACAGTCTGAAAAAACATCGCACCATTCACAGCGGGGAGAAACCGTACACGTGTTCTGTGTGTGACGAGGTTTCAACTGATCATCCAACCCTAAGAGACACAAGGACACCCGCACCACGGAGAAACCGTGGAAATGTGGGGACTGTGGGCAGGGATTCAATTACCCGTCCCAGCTGGAAGCTCATCAACGCAGTCACACTGGGGAGAGACTGTTCACCTGCTCTGTGTGTGGGAACATATTCGCTCGGTCATCCCACCTGCTGACACACGAGCGACTTCACACTGGGGAGAGGCCGTTCACCTGCTCTGTGTGTGGGAAGGGATTCACTAACTCCTCCAGCCTCACTTCACACCAACGCGTTCACACTGATAAGAGACCTTTTAAATGTTCTGACTGTGAGAAGAGCTTTAAAAGCACAAGGGATCTTCTGACACACCAGCGAGTTCACACTGGGGAGTGGCCGTTCACCTGCTCCTTGTGTGGGAACGGTTTCACTCAGTCATCCCACCTGCTGACACACCAGCGAGTTCACACTGGGGAGAGACCGTTCACCTGTTCCGTATGTGGGAAGGGATTCGTCCAGTCATCCACCCTGCTGAGACACCAGCGAGTTCACAAGTGACTGCAGGGCTTAGATTCTGCTGTTTTTGCTGCTGTTAATCTCATCCAGGACTGAACCATGTTCATTCTGACAGTTGGAGTTTGTTACTGCTGATGTTAATAACCCCTGTAACTGGGCTGGAGTTTAATATTTTGATATGTCAAATAGATTAACTTTGTTTCTAACACACCGTGGGTCGAATCCTTGATTTCTCCAAGATAAGAGGAGATGAATTGATGTCCTGTTAATGACTGCTCCGTTTTTGGGACTTTTCTCTTTTCTAACTCAAGATTATTTCAGTTCTCACACCTTTAGTTACTCTCGTGCTCAAGCCCCAGCTCCCCAAACCTTCCAGCGAGCCTTGGTATTAAGCGAAGGTATCGGTAACATGTCCGTGTACCTGCCCTGGGAGTGTTTGATGGGATAGTGTAAAGGGAGCTTTACTCTGTATGTAACTCGCGCTGTACCTTCCCTGGGAGTGTTTGATGGGACAGTGTAGAGGGAGCTTTACTCTTTATCTAACTCCGTACTGTACCTACTCTGGGAGTGTTTGATGGGACAGTGTAGAGGGAGCTTTACTCTGTATCTAACCCGTGCTGTACCTACACTGGGAGTGTTCGATGGGACAGTGTAGAGGGAGCTTTACTCTGTATCTAACCCGTGCTGTACCTGCCCTGGGAGTGTTTGATGAGACAGTCTCGAGCGAGTTTTACTATGTATCTAACCCGTGCTGTACCTGCCCTGGGAGTGTTTGTTGTGATAGTGTAAAGGGAGCTTTAATCTGTATCTAACCCGTGCTGCACCTGCCCTGGGAGTGATTGATGGGACAGTGTAGAGGGAGCTTTACTCTGTATCTAACCCGTGCTGTACGTGCCCTGGGAGTGTTTGATGGGATAGTGTAAAGGGAGCTTTACTCTGAATCTAAACCATGCTGTAGCTGCCCTGGGAGTGTTTGATGGGACTGTGTAGAGGGAGCTTTACTCTGTAGCTAACCCGTGCTGAACATGCCCTGGCAGTGTTTGGTGGGACAATGTAGAGGGAGCTTTACTCTGTATCTAAACCATGCTGTATGTGCCCTGGGAGTGTTTGATGGGTTTAGTGTATAGGGAGCTTTACTCTGTATCTAAACTGTGCTGCATCTGCCCTGGGAGTGTTTGATGGGACAGTGTAGAGGGAGCTTTACTCTGTATCTAATCATGCTGTACCTTCCCTGGTAGTGTTTGATGGGACAGTATAGAGAGAGCTTTTCTGTGTATCTAACCCGTGCTGTACCTGCCCTCGGAGTGTTTAATGGGACAGTGTAGAGGGAGCTTTCCTCTGAATCTAACCCGTGCTGTACCTGCCCCAGGAGTGTTTGATGGGACAATGTAGAGGTAGCTTTACTCTGTATCTAACCCGTGCTGTACCTGCCCTGGGAGTTTTTAATGGGACAGTATAGAGCGAGCTTTACTCTGTATCTAACCTGTGCTCACCTGCCCTGGGAGTGTTTGATGGGACAGTGCAGAGGGAGCTTTACTCTTTATTTAACCCATGCTGTACCTGCCCTGGGAGTGTTTGATGGGACAGTGGAGAGGGAGCTTTACTCTGTATCCAACCCGTGCTGTTACTGCCCTGAGAAAGTTTGATGGGACAGTGTAGAGGGAGCTTTACTCTGTATCTCACCCGTGCTGTACCTTACCTGGGAGTGTTTATGGGACAGTGTAGAGGGAGCTTTGTGCTGTAGCTGCCCTGGGAGTGTTTGATGGGACAGTGCAGGGGGAGCTTTACTCTGAATCTAACCCGTGCTGTACCTGCCCTGGGAGTGTTTGATGGGACAGTGTAGAGGGAGCTTTACTCTGTATCGAAACCATGCTGTATGTGCCCTGGGAGTGTTTGATGGGACAGCACAGACGGTGCTTTACTCTGTATCTAACCACGTACTGCACCTTCCCTGGGAGTGTTTGATGGGACAGTGCAGAGAGAGCTTTACTCTGTATTTAACCCGTGCTGTACCTGCCCTGGGAGTGCTTGATGGGACAGTATAGAGGGAGCTTTTCTGTATATCTAACCCGTGCTGTTCCTGCCCTCGGAGTGTTTGATGGGAGAGTATAGAGCGAGCTTTACTCTGTATCGAACCCGTGCTGTACCTGCCCAGGAATGTTAGATGGGATAATGTCGAGGGAGTTTTACTCTGTATCTAACCTGTGCTGTGCCTTCCCTGGGAGTGTTTGATGGGAAAGTGTAGAGGAGGCTTTACTCTGCATCTAACCCATGCTGTACCTGCCCTGGGAGTGTTTGATGGGATCGTGCAAAGGGAGCTTTTCTCTGTCTGTAACCTGTGCTGTACCTGCCCTGGGAGTGTTTGATGGGACAGTGTAGAGGGAGCTTTACTCTAAATCTAACCCATGCTGCACCTGCCCCAGGAGTGTTTGATGGGACAATGAAGAGGGAATTTAACTCTGTATCTAACCCGTGCTGTACCTGCCCCTGGAGTGTTTGATGGGACTGTATTGAGCGAGCTTTACTCTGTATCTAACCCGTGCTGTACCTACCCTGGGAGTGTTTCATGGGACAGTGTAGAGGGAGATTTACTCTGTATCTAACCCGTGCTGTACCTGCCCTGGGAGAGTTTGATGGGACAGTGTAGATGGAGCTTTACTCTGTATCTAAACTATGCTGTACCTACCCTGGGAGTGTTTGATGGGATAGTGTAGAGTGAGCTTTCCTCTGTATCTAACTCGTGCTGTACCTGCCCGGGGAGTGTTTGATGGGACAGTATAGAGCGAGCTTTACTCTGTAACTAACCCCTGCTGTACCTGCCCTGGGAGTGTTTGATCGGACAGTGTAGAGGTAACTTTAGTCTGTATCTAACCTGTGCTGTACCTACGCTGGGAGTGTTTGGTAGGACAATGTTGGGGGAGATTTACTCTGTATCTAACCCATGCTGTACCTGCCCTAGGAGTGTTTGATGGGACAGTATAGAGGGAGTTTTACTCTGTATCTAACCCGTGCTGTACCTTCCCTGGGAGTGTTTGATGGGACAGTCTCGAGCGAGTTTTACTATGTATCTAACACGTGCTGTACCTGCCCTGGGAGTGTTTGATGGGATAGTGTAAAGGGAGCTTTACTCTATCTAACCTGTGCTGTACCTGACCTGGGAGTGTTTGATGGGACAGTGTAGAGGGAGCTTTCCTCTGAATCTAACCCGTGCTGTACCTGCCCTGGGAGTGATTGATGGGACAGTACAGGGGGAGCTTTACTCTGTATCTAAACCATGCTGTAACTGCCCTGGGAGTGTTTGATGGGACAGTGTAATGGGAGATTTTCTCTGTCTGTAACCTGTGCTGCACCTGCCCTGGGAGTGTTTGATGGGACAGTGTAGAGGGAACTTTTCTCTGTATCTAACCCGTGCTGTACCTGCCCTTGGAGTGTTTGCTGGGACAGTGTAGAGGGAGCTTTGCTCTGTATTTAACCCGTGCTGTACCTGCCCTGGGAGTGTTTGATGGGTCACTGTAGAAGGAGCTTTACTCTGTATCTAACCCGTGCTGTCCCTGCCCTAGGAATGTTAGATTGGATAATATCGAGGGAGTTTTACTCTGTATTTAACCTGTGCTGTGCCTGCCCTGGGAGTGTTTGATGGGTCACTGTAGAAGGAGCTTTACTCTGTATCTAACCCGTGCTGTCCCTACCCTGGGAGTGTTTGGTGCGACAATGCAGAGGGGGCTTTACTCTGTATCGAACCCGTACTGTAACTGCCCTAGGAATGTTAGATGGGTTAATGTGGAGGGAGTTTTACTCTGTATCTAACCCGTGCTGTACCTGCCCTGGGAGTGTTTGATGGGACAGTGTAGAGGGAGCTTTACTCTGTATCTAACCCGTGCGGTACCTGCCCTGGGAGTGTTTGATGGGATCGTGTAATGGGAGCCTTGGGCCTTGCCCGGGGATTCTCAGTATGAACAGGTAGGGTGTGTTTTGAGACAGGGGGGTAGAAATTAGGTCGCGCCCCATTTGGGGCGCAAATATCGTCCGGACGCAAATATTAGCGCCTGGCGCTAATTATCGGCACTGTCGGGAAACTTCACTTTTACCGCCCCGGGAGGTGAGTGGAGCGCTAAAGCAGGCGCTGCACACCTCTCTTAAGGCGCAAAGGCCGAGCAGTGAGGCGCTAACTCGGAGCGCTGGCGAAGCTCATGTAATGTCAGTCAGCAATGGAACACACACACAATGGCACGGGCCAGTTCTTAAAGTGGATGGTTAATCTTGCTTTCCATCCACATCCTGTTCATTGCTGCCTTGAATCTCGGCCTGGAGAGACTTGCACATCAAATGTGCTGGAAAGAACAATGGAGAGCACCAGGCAAAGAGCTCAGAGTGCAGCTCCCACGGTCTCTGCTAAATCGATACAAGGAATGGCAAATCAAAATGAACCTGCAAAGTGCTGCTCAGTACCCAAAACTCCTTCACACAACGTTGAATCTCTCCAGAAGTCTCTCCCTCTCTCTCTCAGAATGCGTAGTTCAAAAATGCCACCAACAATAAAAGACAGGAAGAGGCCCCCTTTAAATAGCGCCCCCCCCAGCCCCACAGCGATTGATAGCGTTCCAGTCTTCTGGTCGTTGGAAGCGCCAGGCGATAAGGCAGGGGGCGCCACTCAATTTCCGCTACGGGGCGCCCCAAGGGCGTTGCACCATGGAATGACGTCACAATCTGCGCGCGCAGGTGGTCGCAGCGGTAAGTTTTAGCGCCGCCGCACAATCTCAAGTTAAGTTCTCGAGCGGCGCAAACATCGCTGCGCCCGGGCGTTAGCGGCTTTGCGCCCCATTAGCGCCCTCTTAAGGCGCTAACGGGTGGCGCAACCAAGTGAATTTTTACCCCAGGGTGTCCCCGCTCTCCTCCTCCTTTTCCCCTGGGGTGTGTCCACACTCTGGGCCTTGCCCGGGGATTCTCAGTATGAACAGGTGGGGTGTGTTTTGAGACAGGGTGTCCCCACTCTCCTCCTCTTTTCCCCGGGGTGTGTCCACACTCTGGGCCTTGGGCCTTGCCCGGGGATTCTCAGTATGAACAGGTGGGGTGTGTTTTGAGACAGGGTGTCCCCGCTCTCCTCCTCTTTTCCTCCCGGGGTGTGACCACACTCTGGGCCTTGGGCCTTGCCCGGGGGATTCTCAGTATGAACAGGTGGGGTGTGTTTTGAGACAGGGTGTCCCCGCTCTCCTCCTCTTTTCCCCCGGGGTGTGTCCACACTCTGGGCCTTGCCCGGGGATTCTCAGTATGAACAGGTGGGGTGTGTTTTGAGACAGGGTGTCCCCACTCTCCTCCTCTTTTCCCCCTTGGTTGTGTCCACACTCTGGGCCTTCGGCCTTGCCCGGGGATTCTCAGTATGAACAGGTGGGGTGTGTTTTGAGACAGGGTGTCCCCGCTCTCCACCTTTAAAGGGACAAGGAGACGACCAGCTGGGCTGAATGGCCCTGCTTTATGACATCACTGCAGTGCCTTGCAACCAACCTCCCTGAGCCCTAATCATTATGGGCTGGCAGTGTTTGATGGGACAGTGCAGAGGGAGCTTTACTCTGTATCTAACCCGTGCTGTACCTGCCCTGGGAGTTTTTGATGGGACAGTGTAGAGGGAGCTTTACTCTGTATCTAACCCACGCTGTACCTGCCCTGGGAGTGTTTGATGGGACAGTGTCGAGGGAGCTTTACTCTGTATCTAACCCGTGCTGTACCTGCCCTGGGAGTGTTTGATGGGACAGTGCAGAGGGAGCTTTTCTCTCTATCTAACCCGTGCTGTACCTGTCCTGGGACTGTGGAGAGGGATGTTAGGTCCAGGTACAGTTTCATTTTTACCATCACTTGCACCGATCAGCTCACACTGGAGGTTTATATCAGGAGCTTCTGTGTGATGGTGAGGTGATCACTGGACAATAAAGTGCAGAGACTGGTGGGTGGCTGCTCATTATCCTCGGTGTGATTTAATCCCCTTTCCCACTGAATACTGCGGACAGACAGGATCACCTTGGGAATTATGAGCTTTGTACATCACTGCAGTGCCTAGCAACCAACCTCCCTGAGCCCTGCTCATT
The DNA here is from genome assembly GCA_030390025.1 of Squalus acanthias. Lineage (NCBI taxonomy): Eukaryota > Metazoa > Chordata > Chondrichthyes > Squaliformes > Squalidae > Squalus > Squalus acanthias. The sequence goes on along the minus strand of JASTWF010001682.1, from coordinate 35,680 downwards.
ATGGGCTGGGTTTAGCTCAGTGCTGTTCCAGGAAGGGAAACAGGAGCAGGATTCGCCCCGTGTGGAGCCCAGGATTAATGGGGAGAGGTACAGGATCAATTTATACCTTGTTGAGTGAGAAATGTCATTGTCCCGGACACTCCCTGTCCCTCGGTATCTGTGTCGGGGAGCGGCTGATGGGTTTACTCTGTATCTAACCCGTGCTATACCCGACTGGAGAGTGTTTGATGCTGACACTAGGGGCTCAGCTCCACGAGCACAACATTTAACCCAAAGATGATCTGATAAACCCATCAGCTTCTCCCCTGGACACTGGTCCTGAGCGACAGGGAGTGTCTCTGATATTTTGGTCGGTGTCCTTGAACCAGTTTAAACACCTCGCTCACATCTCTTACCCTGCTTTGTTCTAGTGAGAAGTGCCCCAGTTTCTCTCGTCTCTCCTCCTGGGAAAGAGAAGTTCGCCTCAGTTCGAAACTCAAACAGGCGCTTCACTGCAGACAGGTCATCATGAGGAAACATTTCTTTACCCAGCGAGTTATTATGATCTGAAATGCACTGCCTGAAAGGGCGGTGGAAGCAGATTCAAGAGTAACTTTCAAAAGAGAATTGGATAAATATTTGAAGGGAAAACATTTACCGGGATATGAGGAAAGAGCAGGGGAGTGGGACTAATTGGATCGCTCTCCCAAAGAGCTGGCACAAGCATGATGGGCCGAATGGCCACCTTTTGTGCTGTTTCATTCTCTGATTCTCTGATAACTAAAGCCTCTCATCCGTGGTATAACCTCAGTGAATCGATTCTGCAGCCTCTCTGTGGCCCCGACATCCTTCCTCGTGGAAGATGCTCAAAACTTGTTCTAACTGCAGCCGAACCGATGGTTTTGTTTTCTACGCCCCATTTATAAAAAACCTCGGGTAACATTTTTAAACCACTTTATAAACTTGTCCTCCAACTTTTAAAGATTTGTGTATCTGATCTCCCGGCAGATTTTAAAGATATTAACATAACATGGCTAAAATACATTGACATCAAATGTCTGATATAATGGCCCAGAAATTGATCTCGCTCTGTTCCCGCGATCTCTCACCTCGCTTGTGCTTTTTCAGATCCAGCTCGCACGAACTTGATGTTCCAGACATCAGCTGGGCAGTGCTTGCGTATCCCAGCGGCGTAGTGAATTCGTGCGAGCTGTGGGATCACGTGACTCAGTTAGAGCCAATGGCAGCACACCATCTACCATTCATAAGTTTCACAGCACCCTGTGAAATCTATGAATCTTACACCCCCCCAAAATAACAGCTAAACCTCAATTAAATTTAAAAAAAACCATCACATTAATAAAATAAGTATAGTTAAATAAATTAACCATTTTAAATAAAAAATTAAATTTTTGAAAAAATTTAAAATCTTTTAAAAAGTTATAAAAATAAACTTACCTGTCTTTAAAGTCTCTAAAAAAGATATACCTGTTAAAAAAAATTCAAAAAAATACTTAATTCACTACTTACCTTGTTAAAAGTGGGTCTTACTCCTCCTTTTTCCATTTCTAAAATCTTCTGTACTTACCTGCGCGTCCAAAGCACGAAGTGCACAGCGTGCGCGCAGCCTGTAGCGCGCACGCGATGCACCGAGGAACCGCCCCCTTTTCAAAAGATCAAGTGCCGGTTTTCAGCACATGCGCAGGGCATGCAGAAAACCGGCAATTGGAGTGGGAATACGCGAGAGTACGCAGTGCGTACTCTCGCGTCGCGGGATCAATTTTCGGCCCAATGTGTATTGTGGGAGAGAGAAGTTTAGTCTGAGTTAGAAACTCAAACAGGCCTTTCACTGCAGACAGGTCGCCATGGCAACACTGATAAGACATTCCATTCACTGAATCGACATGTTGGAGTCTGTAATCAGATCAGGGGAAAGAACAGGTTCTGTCTGTTACAATATAAGCTTAAACCAGAGTGAGTAATAGATTAGATCAGATTATAATGTGTGATGTTTATACGTGTAATTGTGAAACTATAAGAGATGACATCATTAACACTCCAGCCAGGGGAAACAACCTCTCAGCATCTACCCTGTCAATCCCCTTCAGAATCTTGTATGTTTCAATGAGATCACCTCTCATTCTTCTAAACTCCAGAGAGTATCGGCCCATTCTACACAATCTCTCATTCTATGAGAGGGTCTAATGAGAGGGAGGAACTGAATGAATCAGTATTTGTAGGGAAATGGTGTTAGGGAAGTTGATGGGATTGAATGCCGATAAATCCCCAAGGCCTGATAATCTGCATCCTAGGGTACTTAAGGAAGTGGCCCTAGAAATAGTAGATGCATTGCTGGTCATCTTCCAAAATTCTATAGACTCTGGAACAGTTCCCATGGATTGGAGGGTAGCTAATGTAACCCCACTATTTAAAAAAGGTGGTAGAGAAAAAACACGGAATTATAGACCGGTAAGCCTCACATCGGTAGTGGGGAAAATGCTGGAGTCCATTATAAAAGATGTAATATCAGAGCACTTGGAAAACAGTGACAGGATCGGACAAAATTAACATGGATTTACAAAAGGTAAATCATGCTTGACTAATCTACTGGAATTTTTTGAGGATGTAACTGGTAGAATAGATAAGGGAGAACCAGTGGATGTGGTGTATTTGGACTTTCAGAAGGCTTTCGATAAGGTCCTGCATAAGAGATTAGCGTGTAAAGTTAAAGCACATGGGATTGGGGGTAAGGTATTGACTTGGATAGAGAACTGGTTGGCAGACAGGAAGCAAAGAGTTGGAATAAACGGGTCTTTTTCCGAGTGGCAGGCAGTGACTAGTGGGGTACCGCAGGGATCGGTGCTAGGACCCCAGCTATTCACAATATATATTAATGATCTAGACAAGGGAACTAGATGTAATATCTCCAAGTTTGCAGACGACACAAAGCTGGGTGGGCGTGTGTGCTGTGAGGAGGATGCCGAGAAACTCCAGGATGATTTGGACAGGTTGGGTGAATGGGCAGATGCATGGTAGATGCAGTATAATGTGGATAAATGCGAGGTTATCCTCTTTGGTGGCAAAAACAGGAAGACAGATTATTAACTGAACAGCAATAGATTGGGAGAAGGGGAAGTGCAACGAGACCTGGGTGTCCTTGTGCACCAGTCGCTGAAGGTAAGCATGCAGGTGCAGCAGGCGGTTAAGAAGGCAAATGCTATGTTGGCCTTCATAGCGAGAGGATTCGAGTACAAGAGCAAGGATGTCTTGCTGCAGTTGTACAGGGCCTTGGTGAGATCACACCTTGAGCATTGTGTGCAATTTGGTCGCCTTATCAGAGGAAGGATGTTCTTGCCATGGAGGGAGTGCAGCGAAGATTCACCAGACTGATACCTGGGATGGCAGGAATGACGTATGAAGAGAGATTGGGTCGATTAGGCTTAAATTCGCTAGAGTTTAGAAGAATGAGAGGGGATTTCATTGAAACTTATAAAATTCTAACAGGACTAGACAGACTAGATGCAGGAAGGCTGTTCCCGATGGCGGGGGAGTCCAGAACCAGAGGTCACAGTCTAAGGATAAGGGCTAAGCCATTTAGGACAGAGATGAGGAGGAATTTCTTCACCCAGAGAGTGGTGAACCTGTGGAATTCTCTACCACAGAAGGCAGTCGAGGCCAATTCATTAAATATATTCAAGAAGGAGTTAGATATATTTCCAAAGGCTAAAGGGATATGGGGAGAAAGCAGGGACAGGGTACTGAATTTGGATGATCAGCCATGATCTCATTAAATGGCGGAGCAGGCTCGAGGGGTCGAATGGCCTACTCATGCTCCTATCTTCTCTGATTCTCTGATAACTAAAGCCTCTCATCCGTGGTATAACCTCAGTGAATTGATTCTGCAGCCTCTCTGTGGCCCCGACATCCTTCCTAGTGGAAGATGCCCAAAACTTGTTCTAACTGCAGCCGAACCGATGGTTTTGTTTTCTACGCCCCATTTATAAAAAACCTCGGGTAACATTTTTAAACCACTTTATAAACTTGTCCTCCAACTTTTAAAGATTTGTGTATCTGATCTCCCTGTAGGTTTTAGAGATATTAACATAACATGGCTAAAATACATTGACATTAAATGTCTGATATAATGTGTATTGTGGGAGAGAGAAGTTTAATCTCAGTTAGAAACTCAAACAGGCCTTTCACTGCAGACAGGTCGCCATGGCAACACTGGTAAGACATTCCATTCACTGAATCGACATGTTGGAGTCTGTAATCAGATCAGGGGAAAGAACAGGTTCTGTCTGTTACTAACCACAATGTCAGCTTAAACCACAGTGAGTAATAGAATAGATCAGATTATAATGTGTGATGTTTATACGTGTAATTGTGAAACTATAAGAAATGACATCATTAACAGCAGGCAGGGCCGTTTAGTGATAGAGAAATAAAAACAGAAAATGCTGGAGAGACTCAGCAGGTCAGGCAGCATCTGTGAAGAGAGAAACAGAGTTAACGTTTCAGGTCGATGACCTTTCGTCAGAACATTGTGATCGAGAACATTACTGAAGAAAAGTAACTGCTGGGAACCACTGCACAGGGCGTTAGTGAGACCACACCTGGAGTACTGCGGACAGTTTCACTCTCCTTATTGAAGGAGGGATACACTTGCATTGGAGGCAGTTCAGAGAAGCTTCACGAGGTTGATTCTTCAGTTGAAGGGGTTGTCTTATGAGGAAAGGTTGAGCAGGTTGGGCCGATACTCATTGGAGTTTAGAAGAATGAGGTGATCTTATTGAAACATAAGATTCTGAGGGGGCTTGACAGGGTCGATGCAGAGAGGATGTTTACCCTCATGGGGGAATCTAGAACGAGGGGGCATAGTTTCAGAATAAGGGGTCACCCATTTAAAACGGAGAGGAGGATGAATTTCTTCTCTCAAAGGGTCGTGAATCTGTGGAATTCTCTACCCCAGAGAGCTGTGGAGGCTGAGTCATTGAATATATTCAAGGTGGAGATGGACAGATTTTTGAAAAACAGGGGAGTCGAGGGTTATGGGGAGCGGGCAGGAAAGTGGAGTTGAGGCCAAGATCAGATCAGCCATGATCTTATTGAATGGCGGAGCAGGCTCAAGGGGCCGAATGGCCGACTCCAGCTCCTATTTCTTATGCACCAGGGAAAGTGTCCTTGTAAATCACAGATCAGGGAATTTCCAGCTGTTTTTTCCTCGATTCCTGCCAAAACCCAGCAGAGAAGATCATAAGAACATAGGAAATAAGAGCAGGAGTAGGTCACACGGCCCCTCGAGCCTGCTCCACCATTCAATAAGATCATGGCTGATCATCCACCTCAACTCCACTTTCCCGCCCGATCTCCATATCCCTTGATTCCCCCAGAGTCCAAAAATCTATCTATCTCAGCCTTGAATATACTCAAAGACTGAACATTCACAGCCCTCTGGGGCAGAGAATTCCAAAGATTCACAACACTCTGAGTGAAGAAATTCCTCCTCATCTCAGTCTTAAATGGCCGACCCCTTATCCTGAGACTGTGACCCCTAGTTCTAGACACTCCAGCCAGGGGAAACAACCTCTCAGCATCTACCCTGTCAATCCCCTTCAGAATCTTGTATGTTTCAATGAGATCACCTCTCATTCTTCTAAACTCCAGAGAGTATAGGCCCATTCTACACAATCTCTCATCATAGGACAGCCCTCTCATCCCAGGAATCAATCTCGTGAACCTTCGTTGCACCGCCTCCAAGGCATGTATATCCTTCCTTAGATAAAGAGACCAAAACTGTGCACAGTACTTCAGGTGTGGTCTCACCAAGGCCCTGTACAATTGTAGCAAGACTTCCTTACTCTTATACTCCAACCCCTTGCGATAAAGGCCAACATGCCATTTGCCTTCCTTATTGCTTGCTGTACCTGCATGCTAGCTTTCTGTGTTTCTTGCACGAGGACATCCAAATCTCTCTGAACACCAACATTTAAAAGTTTCTCATCATTTAAAAAATATTCTGTTTTTCTATTCTTCCTACCAAAGTGAATAACCTCACATTTCCCTACATTATACTCCATCTGCCACCTTACTGACCACTCATTTAGTCTATCTATATCCCTTTGCAGACTCTTTGTGTTCTCCTCACAGCTTACTGTCCCAACTAGCTTTATATCATCAGCAAACTTGGATACATTACACTCGGTCCCTTCATCTAGGTCATTAATATAGATTGTAAATAGCTGAGGCCCAAGCACTGATCCTTGCGGCACCCCACTAGTTCCAGCCTGCCAACCTGAAAAAGATCCGTTTATCCCTACTCTCTGTTTTCTGTCCATTAATCAATCCTCTATCCATGCTGCTATATTACCCCCAACCCCATGAGCCCTAATCTTGTGTAATAACCTTTTATGTGGCACCTTATCGAATGCCTTTTAGAAATCCAAATATACTACATCCACTGGTTCCCCTTTATCTACCCTGCTAGTTACATCCTCAAAAAGCTCTAATAAATTTGTCAAACACGATTTCCCTTTCATAAAACCATGTTGACTCTGCCTAATCATGTTATAATTTTCTCAGTGTCCTGTTACCACTTCCTTAACAGTGGATTCCAGCATTTTCCCGACGACTGATGTCAGGTTAACTGGCCTGTAGTTCCCTGTTTTCTCTCTCCCTCCTTTCTTGACATTTGCAACCTTCCAATCTGCTGGGACCGTTCTAGAATCTGGGGAATTTTGGAAGATCAAAACCAATGCATCCACTATCTCTTCAGCCACCTCTTTTAGAACCCTAGGATGTAGGCCGTCAGGTCCAGGGGATTTGTCAGCTTTTAGTCCCATTAGTTTCTCTAGTACTTTTTCTCTACTGATATTAATGACGTTAAGTTCCTCCCCCTCATTAGACCCTTGGTTTCCCACAATTTTTGGTGCTTTTTGTGTCTTCTACTGTGAAGACAGATACAAAATATTTGTTTAACGTTTCTGCCATTTCCTTATTCCCCATAATAATTCCTCCTGTCTCAGCCTCTGATCGATTGAATCCCTTTCCACATACAGAGCAGTGAACGGATTCTCCCCATTACGAACATGCTGGTGTGTCAGTAGGTGAGATGGGGCAGGCTCGAGGGGCCGTATGGCCGACTCCTGCTCCTGATACTGATCATAGAATCAGAGACATTCACGGCACGGAAGGAGGCCATTTCGGCCCATCGTGTCCGCGCCGGCCGACAAAGAGCCATCCGGCCTAGTCCCACTTCCCAGCTCTTGGTCCGTTGCCTTGTAGGTTATGGCTCTCCAGCCTAGTCCCACTTCCCAGCTCTTGGTCCGTAGCCCTGTAGGTTACGGCTCTTCAAGTGTACATCCAAGCACTTTTTAAATGTGATGAGGGTTTCTGCCTCTACCACCCTTTCAGGCAGTGAGTTCCAGACCCCCACCACCCTCTGGGTGAAGAAATTTCCCCTCAAATCTCCTCTAAATCTTCCACCAGTTACTTTAAATCTGTGGCCCCTGGTTATTGACCCCTCTGCTGAGGGAAATAGGTCCTTCCTATCCACTCTATCTGGGCCCCTCATAATTTTATACACCTCAATAAGGTCTCCCCTCAGCCTCCTCTGTTACAAAGAAAACAAACCCAGCCTATCCAATCTTTCCTCAGAGCTAAAATTCTCCAGCCCAGGCAACATCCTCGTAAATCTCCTCTGCACCCTCTCCAGTGCAATCACATCCTTCCTGTAATGTGGTGACCAGAACTGCACGCAGTATTCTAGCTGAGGCCGAACTAGTGTTTAATATAGTTTAAGCACAACCCCCCTGCTGTTCTTATGAGTGAGTGCATCTCTTTCCACACACAGCCAGTGAATGGCCTGTCCCCGGTGTGACTGTATCCATGAGTTTCTACCTCAGACTGGCAACTGAATCCATTCCCACAGTCCCCACATTTACACTGTTGATTCAGGTGGGTGCACTAGTCTCACAGACTGGACGTTGGTTGAACATAAGACGTAGGAGCAGGAGTCGGCCATTCGGCCCCTCGAGCCTGCTCCACCATTCAATAAGATCATGTCTGATCTGATCTTGGCCTCAAATCCATTTCCCTGCCCGCTCCCCATAACCTCGACTCCCTTACCATTCAGAAATCTGTCGATCTCCACCTCAAATATATTCAATGACCCAGCCTCCACAGCTCTCTGGGGTAGAGAATTCCACAGATTCACGACCATCTGAGAGAAGAAATTCCTCCTCATCTCAGTTTTAAATGGGCGACCCTTTATTCTGAGACTGTGCCCCCTCGTTCTAGATTCCCCCATGAGGGGAAATATCCTCTCAGCATCTACCTCGGAGCAGGTTCGACGGGCCAAATGGCTTCCATCTAAAAACAAAAAGGGGACAAGCACTTTGCTGGGAGTGTACTATAGGCCCCCAAACAGTCAGGGGGAGATAGAGGAACAGATATGTAGGCAAATCTCAGAGAAGTGTAGAAATAATAGGGTAATAATAGTAGGGGATTTCAACTTTCCCAATATTAACTGGGATAGTAAGAATGTGAAAGGCTTAATGGGTGCGGAATTCTTAAAGTGCATCCAGGAGAGCTTTTTGAGCCAGCATGTTGAAAGTCCGACAAGAGAGGGGGCGGTACTGGACCTAATTCTAGGGAATGTAGCTGGGCAAGTGGTAGAAGTGTCAGTAGGAGAGTATTTTGGTGGCAGTGACCATAATTCGGTGAGATTTAAGGTAGTCATGGAAAAGGACAAAGATGGACCGGAAATAAAGGTTCTAAATTGGGGGAAGGCCGATTTTAATATGATAAGGCAGGATCTGGCCAAAGTGGACTGGGATCAGCTACTTGTAGGAAAATCCACATCAGAGCAGTGGGAGTCTTTCAGAAAGGAAATAGAGAGAGTACAACGGCAACATGTTCCCATAAAGGTCAAGGGTGCGACCAACAAGCCCAGGGAACCCTGGATGTCAAGAGATATACAAGAATGGATTAGGAAAAAAAGGGAGGCTTTTGGCAGATACAAAGGACTAAAAACAATGGAAGCCCTAGAGGAGTATAGAAAGGAGTATAAAAATAAATCAGGAGAGCAAAGAGGGGGCAAGAAAAAACACTGGTGGGCAAAATAAAGGAAAATCCCAAGGTGTTTTATAAGTATATTAAGGGCAAGAGGATAACCAGGGAAAGAGTAGGGCCCATTAGGGACCAAAGTGGCAATCTGTGTGTAGAGCCAGAAGATGTGGGTGAGGTTTTAATTGAATATTTTGCATCTGTGTTCACTATCGAGAAGGACGATGTAGGCATAGAAATCAGGCAGGGGGATTGTGATATACTTGAACAAATTAGCATTGCGAGGGAGGAGGTACTAGCGGTTTTAGCGGGCTTAAAAGTGGATAAATCCCCAGGCCCTGACGAGATTTATCCCAGGCTGCTGTGTGAGGCAAGGGAGGAGATTGCAGGGGCTCTGACCCAAATTTTCAGAACGTCTCTGGCCACAGGGGAGGTGCCAGAGGACTGGAGAAAAGCTAACGTAGTATCATTATTCAAGAAGGGTAGTAGGGATAAACCAGGGAATTACAGGCCAGTGAGCCTAACATCAGTGGTAGGGAAATTATTGGAAAAAATTCTGAGGGACAGAATTAGTCTCCACTTGGAGAGGCAAGGATTAATCAAGAATAGACAGCATAGCTTTGTCAGGGGGAGATCATGTCTTACCAATTTGATTGAATTTTTCGAGGGGGTGACTAGGTGCGTGGCTGAGGGTAGTGCAGTTGATGTAGTCTACATGGACTTCAGTAAGGCTTTTGACAAAGTCCCGCATGGGAGACTGGTCAAGAAGGTAAGAGCCCATGGGATCCAGGGCAATTTGGCACATTGGATCCAAAATTGGCTTAGTGGCAGGAGGCAGAGGGTGATGGTCGAAGGTTGTTTTTGTGGCTGGAAGCCTGTGTCCAGTGGTGTACTGCAGGGATTGGTGCTGGGTCCTTTGCTGTTTGTAGTGTACATTAATGATTTAGATATGAATGTAGGAGATATGATCAGTAAGTTCGCAGATGACACGAAAATTGGTGGAGTGGTAAATAGCGAGGAGGGAAGCCTCAGGCTACAGGACGATATAGATGGGTTGGTTAGATGGGCAGAACAGTGGCAAATGGAATTTAACCCTGAAAAGTGTAAGGTGATGCATTTTGGGAGGACTAACAAGGCAAGGGAATACACAATGAATGGTAGGACCCTAGGAAGGACAAAGGATCAGAGGGACCTTGGTGTGCATGTACATAGATCCCTGAAGGCAGCAGGACAGGCAGATAAGGTGGTTAAAAAGGCATATGGGATACTTGCATTCATTAGCCAAGGCATAGAATATAAGAGCAAGGAGGTTATGATGGAGCTGTACAAAATGCTAGTTAGGCCACAGCTGGAATACTGTGTGCAGTTCTGGTTGCCACACTATAGGAAGGATGTGATTGTATTTGAGAGGGTGCAGAGGAGATTCACCAGGATGTTACCTGGTCTGGAATGCTTCAGCTATGAAGAGAGACTGGACAGGCTGGGGTTGTTTTCCTTAGCGCAGAGAAGGCTGAGGGGGGACCTGATTGAGGTGTTCAAAATTATGAGGGGATAGATAGATAGAAAGGAACTTTTCCCCTTAGTAGAGGGGTCAATAACCAGGGGGCATAGTTTCAAGGTAAGGGGCAGGTGGTTTAGAGGGGATTTGAGGAAAAACTTTTTCACCCAGAGGGTGGTTGGAATCTGGAACTCACTGCCTGAAAGGGTGGTAGAGGCAGGAACCCTCACAACATTCAAGAAGCATTTAGATGAGCACTTGAAACGCCATAGCATACAAGGCTACGGACCAAGTGCTGGAAAATGGGATTAGAATAGACAGGGCTTGATGGCCGGCACGGACACGATGGGCCGAAGGGCCTCTTTCTGTGCTGTCTAACTCTATGACTCTAAGAACTTTCAAAGTTCAAAGCAGCTGATGCACGATCAGCGCACTGATACTGGAGAGAGGCTGTTTCAATATCCTGTGTGTGGGAAGAAATTCACACCACTTGCTGAGACTCCAGTGAGTTCACATGTGACTGCAGGGGTTTGGATTCTGTTATTAATCACATCCAGGACTGAACCATGGCAGAGTGCCCGTGCACTGGGGTTTCTGTGTGAATTATTGATGAATTTTCTCTCAATGGGATCACAGAAACTCATTCTCCATCCACTAATGGGGCTTTCAATGGCGGGACTGTTCCCCAGTATGCTCTGCGGGGAGAATGTGCCCTATTCACAGTGGATGAGCCCAGTGCGCAGGCGCAGTGTCCGCCTGTATTTGGAGCATGCGCAGTGCCACTGTGATCAGGACTGTGAGAGTGCGACACACGCCGAAAGATTTCTGACGCGGTATTGAGGCCGATTACGAATCAGCGGGGCGCCGGGAGGTCACGCACCCGATGGGTGAACTTCATAAACACCTGGTGTAGGCCGCAAGCCCCGAATGAGAACCGATAGGTTCCGCGTTTGCAGCTCGGAGGCTTTTTCCCGGGAACAGGCCCGGGTTAACGGCCGCCATCATTGTAAAGGTTTGCGCTGCCTCCTTGCTTCATGGAGAAGTAGAGCGCGTGCGCCGCCATCTTTGTAAAGGAGCCACTTCGGAGAACTGTGATGCGGAGATGCCGGTGTTGGACTGGGGTGGACAAAAGTGAGGAGTCGCACAACACCAGGTTATAGTCCAACAGATTTATTTGAAATCACAAGCTTTCGGAGCTGCTGCTCCTTCGTCAAGTGAATGTAGAACTGAATTAGCCAGAGTCAGCACCTTCAGGGAGGAGAGGGAGGGGAACCAGTGAGTGCAGAACTGAACCCAGCCAGAGTCAGCACCTTCAGGGGAGGAGAGGGAGGGGAACCAGTGAGTGTAGAACTGAACCCAGCCAGAGTCAGCACCTTCAGGGGAGGAGAGGGAGGGGAACCAGTGAGTGTAGAACTGAACCCAGCCAGAGTCAGCACCTTCAGGGAGGAGAGGGAGGGGAACCAGTGAGTGTAGAACTGAACCCAGCCAGAGTCAGCACCTTCAGGGGAGGAGAACCAGTGAGTGTAGAACTGAACCCAGCCAGAGTCAGCACCTTCAGGGGAGGAGAGGGAGGGGAACCAGTGAGTGTGGAACTGAACCCAGCCAGAGTCAGCACCTTCAGGGGAGGAGAGGGAGGGGAACCAGTGAGTGTAGATCTGAACCCAGCCAGAGTTGGTGGTGAAAACTGGGAGCGGAGAACAAACTGTCTTGAGATATGCGATGTGTTTGGATTTTAGCACAGGGAGGAGGGACAATGTGTGGGACGGGGATTTGGAGGCACAAGAGAGGAAAGAATGTTCCATCGAAACTAGAATTGTCTGTTCTGAATTTCTGTCCTGTACATCAATGTGTTGATTTTTGTAAACTCCTTTTATAGGGTATTAGAAGGAAGGATTTGCAGATGGGAAACTCAAAGCAAACATCACATCAAGATCTGACAGAGTCACTCGATTCATCAGGAACTGAATATCATCGGCCTTTGAATGTGGAAGGAGAAATGTTTGTCTGTGGGAAAAGATTTCAAACATCAGTGTGACTGGAAAAGCACCGAGACACACACCCGAGTGAGAGTGTTCCAGTGCACTGACTGTGGAAAGAGCTTTAACCAGTTACACAGCCTGAAAAAACATCGCACTGTTCACAGCGGGGAGAAACCGTACACGTGTTCTGTGTGTGGACGAGGCTTCAACTGATCATCCAACCTGGAGAGACACAAGGACACCCGCACCACAGAGAAACCGTGGAAATGTGGGGACTGTGGGAAGGGATTCAATTCCCCGTCTGAGCTGGAAATTCATCATCGCACTCACACTGGGGAGAGACCGTTCACCTGCTCTGAGTGTGGGAAGGGATTCACTCGGTTATCCTACCTCCTTAGACACCAGCGAGTTCACACTGGGGAGAGGCCATTCAACTGCTCCGAGTGTGGGAAGGGATTCACTCAGTCATTCGACCTGCTGAGACACCAGCGAGTTCACACTGGGGAGAGGCCGTTCACCTGCTCTGAGTGTGGGAAGGGATTCACTCAGTCATTCGACCTGCTGACACACCAGCGAGTTCACACTGGGGAGAGACCATTCACCTGCTCCGTGTGTGAGAAGGGATTCCCTTCATCATCCAACCTGCTGAAACACCAGCGAGTTCACACTGGGGAGAGGCTGTTCACCTGCTCCGTGTGTGGGAAGGGATTCACTCAGTCATCCAGCCTTCTGGCACACCAGCGAGTTCACACTGGGGAGAGACCGTTCACCTGCTCTGAGTGTGGGAAGGGATTCACTCGGTCATCCGACCTGCTGACACACCAGCGAGTTCACACTGGGGAGAGGCCGTTCACTTGCTCCATGTGTGGGAAGGGATTCACTCAGTCATCCAACCTGCTGAGACACCAGCGAGTTCATCCTGGGAAGAGGCCATTCACCTGCTCTCTGTGTGGGAAGGGATTCACTCAGTCATCCCACCTGCTGAGACACCAGCGAGTTCACACGGGGGAGAGGCCGTTCACCTGCTCTGAGTGTGGGAAGGGATTCACTCAGTCATCCGACCTGCTGATACACCAGCGAGTTCACACTGGGGAGAGGCCGTTCACCTGCTCTGAGTGTGGGAAGGGATTCACTCGGTCATCCCACCTGCTGAGACACCAGCGAGTTCACAAATGACTGCAGGGGTTGGATTCTGCTGTTATTGCTGCTGTTAATCACATCCCGGACTGAATCGTGTTCATTCTGACATTTGGGGTTTGTTTCTTCTGATAATAACCCCTATAACTGGGCTGGTGTTTAATATTTTGATATTTCAAATAACACAGTGTGTCGATATTTGAAGTCTCCAAGATAAGTGGAGACTAATTGATGTCCTGTTACCGACTGCTCCATTTTTGGGCCTTTTCTCCTTTCTAACTGGAGATTATTTCAGTTCTCGTTCCTTCGGTTACTCTCATGGACAAGTCCCAGCTCCCCATACCTTCCAGAGTGCCTCTCCTAGCCTTGGTATCCAGGGAAGGTCTCGGTTACACACCCAGGATCACTAAACACAAAACCCAGTCTGTTAATCACTTTCAGCTACTGGACTTAGCGTGTGTCCCACAGCATCTCTCTCACCTTCGATGTGTGAATAGAGCATCACGCCTGCAAACCTGCTTTCAATTTAAATTTGAATCCATTCAGCAAGTGTATTTAAAACAATACGTACAAGTAAACAGATCACATCAAATAATTGGCAAAGGTTTAGAGTCAACAAGATGAACTAGTGAACACATCACGGCCCAATACCCCAGCTCTATATTCACAGGAGAAAGTCTGTTATCCAACTCCTCGAGTGGACAGAATAGAGAAAGATCCCAACTCTGAGAACATCTAGAATCTGTTGTAAATATCTTTCAAATCCTGACTGGTCCAATCTGTTGGTTTCCTTTCAATTGAAGTGAATGGAAGATGAGAGGGGTGTTGGCATATGGACCTCAGTTAATTCAGCTTCTGTAAGATGTTCATGTTTAGTTCATTCGATATCGGGGAAAATGTGGTTGGTATCATTAGAGAGAGAGAGATTTCACTGAGCAACAGCTGGTGTTTGCAACCAACTGGCCTTGGATATTTTCATCATAGAATGTTTAGATTAGAAATATTAGTGAAGACAAATGTTGGTCCCTTACAGTCAGAAACGGGAGAATTTATAATGGGGAACAAGGAAATGGCAGAGCAATTAAATAAATACTTTGGTTCTGTCTTCACGGAAGAGGACACAAATAACTTCCCAAAAATGCTAGGGAACCAAGGGTCTAGTGAGAAGGAGGAATTAAAGGAAATTAGTGTTAGTAAAAAAATAGTGCTGGAGAAATTAATGGGACTGAAAGCTGATAAATCCCCAGGGCCTGATAATCTGCATCCCAGAGTACTAAAAGAGGAAACCATGGAAATAGTGGATGCATTGGTTGTCATCTTCCAAAATTCTATAGATTATGGAACAGTTCCTGCAGATTGGAGGGTGGCAAATGTAACCCCACTATTTAAAAAAGGAGGGAGAGAGAAAACCGGGAACGACAGACTGTTTAGCCTAACATCAGTAGTAGGGAAAATGCAAGAGTCCATTATAAAGGATGTGATAACAGGACACTTAGAAAATATCAACGGGATTAGACAAAGTCAACATGGATTTATGAAAGGGAAATCGTGTTTGACAAACCTACTGGAGTTTTTTGAGAATGTAACTGGTAGAATAGATAAGGGAGAACCAGTGGATGTGGTGTATTTGGATTTTCAGAAGGCCTTTGATAAAGTCCCACATAAGAGGTTAGTGTGCAAAATTAAAGCACATGGGATTGGGGGTAATATACTGGCATGGATTGAAAATTGGTTAACAGACAGGAAACAGAGAGTCGGAATAAATGGGTCTTTTTCGGGGTGGCAGGTGGAGACTAGTGGGGTACCACAGGGATCAGTGCTGAGGCCCCAGCTATTCACAATATATATCAATGATTTGGATGAGGGAACCAAATGTAATATTTCCAAGTTTGCTGACGACACGAAACTAGGTGGGATTGTGAGTTGTGAGGAGGATGCAAAGAGGCTTCAAGGCGATTTGAACAAGTTGAGTGAGTGGGCAAATACATGGCAGATGCAGTATAACGTGGATAAATGTGAAGTTATCCACTTCGGTAGGAAAAACAGAAAGGCAGAGTATTATTTAAATGGTGATAGATTGGGAAATGTTGATGTACAAAGGGACCTGGGTGTCCTTGTACACCAGTCACTGAAAGCAAACATGCAGGTGCAGCAAGCAGTTAGGAAGGCAAATGGTATGTTGGCCTTCATTGCAAGAGGATTTGAGTATAGGAGCAAGGATATCTTACTGTGAAGGAATAAGCCCTATAACCTTTTCAGAAAAATACACTATCTTATGAAAGAATTCTGGCCTCATTAAAACATGACAAACTGGGTTTGGAAATTTAGAAATCTAACTATGAAAGCATTCTGGCTATTGAGATAAGACAGTTGTTGACCCTGAATAAATAACCTTATTGAAACAGAAGGTGAAGGGCTCCGACAGGCTGAACTTTTGTGAACAAAACAATGGTTCCCCCTGAATAAGGTGTTCTAATTTACACTTCGTAAAGAAGCACATAAGATAAGGAACATCTGCCTTCGTAAAGATGACATAAAGTAAGGAACACCTGCCGTCACACCGTTTTTTAAATGGTAAACTTAGAACACCTAGAGATGAGACACGAATCTGGCTGAGGTGGCAGTAAGAGTTGCAGAGGTCGGCAGAAACATGACGAGATAATTAGCTTGCATCAGTAGAAAACCTTAAAGGAAATACCACTGGAAAAGGTATAAATATTGAACTCTCAAATGGGATAACAGACTCGCTTTAATTGGGCAAAGCGATTCTCGGCTTCAGAGGTGGCTCTGTAGTCTCCAACTCTTTGTACCTCGGGGATCAAAGGTATTTGATATTGGTGGATATCCTGTCGAACACTTCAAGAACTGTAATACTGTAGCGAAGTTAAGATTTGAAAGTAAGATTCTCTGTTAAAAAGATCGAATGTTTTCTCTTTTTGGAATTGTTAATGTTGCGATTGACTCACCAACTGTAAATTGCATGTCGGTTCTTTAATAAATCTATATATTTTTAGAATTGTCTCACATAAGACTTCCGTATCAAAAACTCGCGAACTCAATCTCTGTACACTCTTTGGTGGAGAGTTACAGAATTCTGGGGGAGTTTTCCGCACCCTCATAATATCCGGGACGTTACAGTCTAGCTAAACTTATTAAAAGTGCTATCTGGAGGACGGTAACATTTTCAGGTTGTTCCTTTCCTTTAGGGAGAGATAGTTCGGACCTTTAGACCCAATTAAGCGTCTTTAGGATTCGGCTACCTCAAACTTTAGTTGAAAGTGAACGTCTGAGAAATACGCCTGATCTGGGGTAGCCCTAAAGGGGCTAGGACTAGTAAAAATCCCTTCAGTTGGTGCACAATGTGTGTGTTAACGAGTTGATACAGAACCCTATACTTAAATTTATATCTATATCCATCTCATAGATTGTTAAGTATAGAAGGAGTGTTTTACTGACAGTGGTACTAAGACCCAGATTTAAGTTTCTAGAGATGACAAGTCCCTGATCAGGTCTTGTAGAACTTAAATCAGAACTCCCTCAATATACCATTGAGGTCTAGAAATTTCTTATAAAGTTCATATTAAATCCTAACCGAGGTTAGCTCCTGACGAAATGGCAAACCCTGTCGAAATTTGCCAAGTCTTTTTATTGGGAAATTCAAACGATTGCTACCACCACGTAATAATTTTTGATGGATCGTCAATGACGATTAAAAAAGGGACATTCCAACAATCCTCAGCTGGGATGGGGATAGTAGTCGGGACTTTTCCAGATTCCTATTCTTTTTATCCAGAAGAATTACTGTCCATACCCCTTGGCCATAAGACAGTGCGATATGCTGAAGCCGCAGCATTACGGTATGCTTTAGAAAAGGCAGACCCTATTACACCCACACTAATCTGTACGGATAGTGACTATTGTAAAAGTGGATATAACCAAGATCTAGTTTTCTGGGAACAAACAAACTTTACCAATCATAAGGGTAAACCCATAAAACATAAGTCATAGTGGGAAGACATTCTCCGTTCGAGGATGGAGAAACAGAATTGTCAGGTGATTCATGTAAACGGGCATACCACTGGGACAGTACACTCAAAAGGAAACAGTCTTCCAGACGAACAAGCGAAACTTGAGAGGGGCCTGCCAATATTAGTGTTATCACTAGGGCAGAACGGGAAGCTAATCAGGATGAGGAACTGATTCAGCTATTGGACCCAACAAAAGAGAATCCACCAGGATATCCATCAAAGTACTTTTACTCGGAAACCCCTGCTGGTATTGTGCTAGTTAAGTTGCCCAAGGGAAGCCGAGAAGTACCCCCGAGACACAAACGAGAACAGCTTGTAAAAGAAGCTCAATAGGGCATAGGTCAAGCACATTGTGGTGCCAGAACAACATTCTGCAAATTGACTCCCTTATATTGGTGGCCAGGCATGCTTAAGGCCTGTAAAACATATGTGGCAAATTGTGAGCCATTCAATTTAACCAATAAGTCATCACTAATTAAGCCACCAGCATTGGCTCCTCTGAAAGCTGATGAGCCAATGGGAACATTCTTTATTGACTTCATTGGACCACTTCCCCCATCTTTGGGATACAGACATGTTCTCGTTTGTGTAGATGGATGCACTTCCTTCTGCTGGCTGGTCCCCACAAAAACTGTTTCAGAAAACGCACTCGCCAATGCTATTACTGACATAATTACTGTAGCTGGTGCACCCAAAATCTTACACTCCGTTAAAGGCGGAGCCTTTGTCTCCAAGGTCTTCAAAGACTACTGCGAACAAAGGGGGATTGGGTTAGAGCACAGCACGCCACGTCATCCACAATCAGCGGGGCTGGTGGAACGTAAAAACCAGGAAGTAAAAAAGCTATTGGTCAAACTGTTGAGAATCAGGGGAAATAAATGGACCACCGTCATTCTGGAGGTGCAGCTATCACATAATAATGTGCCCGCATCTGCATCAGGGACACTGTCTCCTAAAACTCCATATTATCTGATGTATGGGGTTGAGATGCATACGCCGCTTACCCATGGTTCTTTTATTGCCTCGACACTCTCTGATTCCTTGACCCAACAGCAACAGTTAGATTTTTAAAAAGATGTAACAGAGGAGATTCATCAAATTGATCAGAAGATAAGGGAGACAAATCGGCAGAAAAAAATGACAAACAAAGCATAGCAACCCCCAGCAGGAGAATGGGTACAGGAAAAGAAGTTCGAGCAAAAACCTGGGTTAAGACCTAAGTGGAAAAAACCTGTTCAAATACGTTCCGTTATTAATGAAAGAACTGTTGAAATACATATTAATCAGCCGAATGGGAAGCACATTCTTAAAACTGTCTCCATAGACAATCTAAAAAGATGTCCTGTGGGATACCGAAATGGAGGAACAATACAAGGTGCAGTCATACACTGTTTTCCAAGACCCAGCTTGGAGCACGACACAGGAAATGGATGCGATCGAACTACTGACGATGGTCAGCCAGACAGTGTCGCCGACTCCTCCACACGATGCTTGGCAACGCCTCAGGAATTGGATTCGCAAAAAGCCACAACCAAACCAAGTAAAGATCAATGAGTTACTTCAACGAAGGAGGAAAACACTGCGGATGGAGAAGGAATCAACTGAGCTTCTGGCAAGGCCTTTACGAAAACAAGAACTAGTCCTCACGCTGGATCAATGGAACAGCGTGTCAAGCTTCAGCCAGTTCCAAATGATGTCTCCTTGACTCGTATGAATAATTCGCCTCTACAGAACGTACATCTGTCAATTGGACATTCTAAGTACATGTTGTTTCGCTAATTGCATGACAATGTACCCATCAATCTTTTAATTTGTGTTCAATTTCAAATAAGGCAAAACATTGTCCTGGGATGACTTAAAGGAATTTTCATGTAGCACGTGATTGGGCTCTTATGAATCTCATGAAATTAATTACTATTGTAACCTTATTTGTAACATTGACCAAACTCGGGCCTGATGCTCGAGCTCATTTTTTGGTCAAGAGTGGGGTGTGACGGAAAAAGCCCTATAACCTATTCAGAAAAATACACTATCTTATGAAAGAATTCTGGCCTTATTAAAACATGACAAACTGGGTTTGGAAATTTAGAAACCTAACTATGAAATAGCTATGAAAAGCAAAAGTGGCAGTCAGAGAAATCAAGGGTGTAAATCAAACATGATCACAGTAAATAATAATTCTAAAAGGTCTAAGAGTGTTAAAAAAAAGCCTGAAGGCTTTGTGTCTTAATGCGAGGAACATTCGTAATAAGGTGGATGAATTAGCTGCACAAATAGATGTAAACGGATATGATATAATTGGGATTACGGAGACGTGGCTCCAGGGTGACCAAGGCTGGGAATTCAACATCCAGGGGTATTCAATATTCAGGAAAGATAGGCAAAAAGGAAAAGGAGGTGGGGTGGCATTGCTGGTTAAAGAGGAGATTAACACAATAGTAAGGAAGGATATTAGCTCTGATGATGTGGAATCTGTATGGGTAGAGCTGAGAAATACCAAGGGGCAGAAAACGTTAGTGGGAGTTGTATACAGACCCCAAAACAGAAATGCTGAGGTTGGGAATGGCATTAAATGGGAAATTAGAGATGCGTGCATTAAGGGCACAGCAGTTATCATGGGTGACTTTACATAGATTGGGCTAACCAAATTAGTAACAATACTGTGGAGGAGGAATTCCTAGAGTGAATACGGGATGGTTTCCTGGACCAATATGTCAAGGAACCAACCAGAGATCAGGCCATCTTAGACTGGTTATTATGTAATGAGAAAGGATTAATTCGCAATCTTGTTGTGCGAGGCCCCTTGGGGAGGAGCGATCATAATATCATAAAATTCTTCATTAAGATGGAGAGTGAAGTAGTTGACTCAGAGACAAGGGTCCTGAATTTAAATATAGGAAACTACGATGGTATGAGGCGTGAGTTGGCTAGGATGGATTGGGGAACGTTACTTAAAGGATTGATGGTGGATAGGCAATGGCAAACATTTAAAGATCGCATGGATGAACTACAGAATTTGTTCATCCCTGTTTGGCATAAAAATAAAACAAAAAAGGTTACTCAACCATGGATAACAAGGGAAATTAGGGATAGCATAAGATCCAAGGAGAGGACATATAAATTGGCCAGAAAAAGCAGCAAACCTGAGGACTGGGAGCAGTTTAGGATTCAGCAAAGGAGGACAAAGAGATTAATTAAGAGGGGGGAAATAGAGTATGAGAGTAAGCTTTCAGGGAACATAAAAACTGACTGTAAAAGCTTCTAAAGATATGTGAAGAGAAAAAGATTGGTGAAGTCAAGCGTAGGTCCCTTGCAGTCAGAATCAGGGGAATTTATAATGGGGAACAAAGAAATGGCAGACCAAGTAAATACATACTTTGGTTCTGTCTTCACAAAGGAGGACACAAATAACCTCCCAGAGATGTCGGGGAACATAGGATCTAATGAGAGGGAGGAACTGAATTAAATCAGTATTAGTAGAGAAATGGTGTTAGGCAAATTGATGGGATTGAAGACCGATAAATCCCCAGGGTCTGATAATCTACATCCTAGGGTACTTAAGGAAGTGGCCCTAGAAATAGTAGATGCATTGCTGGTCATCTTCCAAAGTTCCCATGGATTGGAGGGTAGCTAATGTAACTCCACTATTTAAAAAAAGTGGTAGAGAGAAAACGGGGAATAATAGACCTGACATCGGTAGTGGGGAAAATGCTAGAGTCCATTATAAAAGATGTAATAGCTGAGCACTTGGAAAACAGTGACAGGATCGGACAAAGTCAACATGGATTTACAAAAGGTAAATCATGCTTGAGTAATCTACTGGAATTTTTTGAGGATGTGACTGGTAGAAAAGATAAGGGAGAACCAGTGGATGTGGCGTATTTGGACTTTCAGAAGACTTTTGATAAGGTCCCGCATAAGAGATTAGCGTGCAAAGTTAAAGCACATGGGATTGAGGGTAAGGTACTGACTTGGATAGAGAACTGGTTGGCAGACAGGAAGCAAAGAGTTGGAATAAACGGGTCTTTTTCCGAGTGGCAGGCAGTGACTAGTGGGGTACCGCAGGGATCGGTGCTAGGACCCCAGTTATTCACAATATATATTAATGATCTAGACGAGGGAACTAGATGTAATATCTCCAAGTTTGCAGACGACGCAAAGCTGGGTTGGCGTGTTTGCTGTGAGGAGGATGCCGAGAAACTCCAGTATGATTTGGACAGGTTGGGTGATTGGGCAGATGCATGGCAGATGCAGTATAATGTGGATAAATGCGAGGTTATCCACTTTGGTGGCAAAAACAGGAAGGCAGATTATTATCTGAACGGCAATAGATTGGGAAAAGGGGAAGTGCAACGAGACCTGGGTGTCCTTGGGCACCAGTCATTGAAGGTAAGCATGCAGGTGCAGCAGGCGGTTCAGAAGGCAAATGGTATGTTGGCCTTCATAGCGAGAGGATTCGAGTACAGGAGCAAAGATGTCTTGCTGCAGTTGTACAGGGCCTTGGTGAGACCACACCTTGAGTATTGTGTGCAGTTTTGGTCGCCTTATCTGAGGAAGGATGTTCTTGCCATGGAGGGAGTGCAGCGAAGATTCACCAGACTGATACCTGGGATGGCAGGAATGATGTATGAAGAGAGATTGGGCTTGTATTCGCTAGAGTTTAGAAGAATGAGAGGGGATCTCATTGAAACTTATAAAATTCTAACAGGACTAGACAGACTAGATGCAGGAAGGATGTTCTCGATGGCGGGGGAGTCCAGAACCAGGGGTCACAGTCTAAGGATAAGGGGTAAGCCATTTAGGACTGAGATGAGGAGGAATTACTTCACCCAGAGAGTGGTGAACCTGTGGAATTCTCTACCACACAAGGCAGTTGAGGCCAATTCATCAAATATATTCAAGAAGGAGTTAAATATATTTCTTAAGGCTAAAGGGATCAAGGGATATGGGGAGAAAGCAGGGACAGGGTACTGAATTTGGATGATCAGCCATGATCTCATTAAATGGCAGAACAGGCTCGAGGGGCCGAATGACCTACTCCTGCTCCTATCTTCTATGTTTCTATGTAAGTGGTCTTTAGATTTGGTGTCACACAGTAAGTGGTCCCTGGATCTAGTGTCATAGTGTAAGTGCTCCCTGGAATTGGTGTAACAGCGTAAGTGGTCCTTGGATTTGGTGTCTGGGTGTAAGTGGTCCCTGGATTTTGTGTCACACTGTAAGTGGTCCCTGGATTTGGTGTCTTAGTGTTAGTGGTCCCTGGATTTCGTGTCTCAATGTAAGTGACCCCCACACAGAGGGGGTTCCTACATGTGGCAGCACATCTGGCGAGACCCGCTGGTTCAGGATATAAAGAGGCTGCGCGCTGTTCCTCCTCCCACTGCCTGGGGGAATGGGCCAGATATTTAAAGGGACAGGGACTCCCCTTTCTCTGCATATTTATATTTAAAGGGACAGACCCGTTTATCTTGGAGTGTCGGCGGACTTCACTAACAGAGCTCCCATTAAATGTCGCTCCCTTCTGTACTGTGCAGTGATTGTAAACCTGTCTGTTTCAGTGACTTGAGCCTTTCTAAAATGTCTCGCTGTTTTTGATGATCCATTTGACTTGCTTGTTTAATTTGGAAAGACTTCAGAATTTTGCAGAGTGACGAAGGTTTCCTTGAAAGGTGGAGTAACATTTCTTTCAGAATGTTCTCTTCTAACCCTTCCCACCTCCACATTGGCCCCGCCCCACCACCACCCCGACTGTCAAACACTCGGCACTACTGACTGGGAAGGTCCAAAGTGCAGTCCTTGATCTGGGCTGTTAGTTGATCACAGCCACGGCAACAGTTCAGGGGCCAGAATTGGCCTCAGCACCACTGGGCTAAATAAGAGTAAAAATCAGCCCCTGCCCCTGCTCTTGATGGAGATCCAGTCACATCAACTGGGAAGTGTATGGATGTCAATTGAGGGCAGGATTGGACTCGGCTGTGATGCCTACCACAGGGGAAATGCTGCTGACACTCACTGAGTCGGCTGACGGTGAGGCACGAGAGGTTAACTAATGTCTGTGGAATTGCACCCAGCCGGATTCAGCACCTTCTGCAGAGAAGCGGAGAAACAAAATCCCAGCCAGTGCAATGAATGTTGATTTTAGACAGTAAGGATGGAGGCAGAGTTTGTAGAATGGGGAATTTACAGCTTAGGAGGGGCAGGAGAGGACAGAACGTTCTTAAGGAATCATTCTCCATTCACTAATTGGGGCTTTCAATGTTCCCCAGCATGCCCCACGGGGCAGAATGTGCCCCATTCACACTGGAGGAGCCCAGTGCGCAGGCGCAGTGCAAGCCAGTAGTTGGAGCATGCGCAGTGTCACTGTGATCAGAGCCGGTGAGTGCGGAAGCGCTGAAAGGTCGGTGTCGCGATTTTTGCGCCGATTACGAATCGCGGGGCGCAGGGAGGTAACGTACCCGGTGGGTGGGTTTCATAAACACCTGGTGTAGGCCGCAAGCCCTGAATAAGAACCGATAGTTCCCCGTTTGATGCTCGGAGGCTTTTTCCCGGTAATAGGCCCAGGTTAACGGCGGCCATCTTTGTAAAGAAAAGCTGTGGATTCGTGCGTCACAATACTACTTCAGCGAGGTGTACAGCGCATGTGCAGCCATCTTTGTAAAGGAAGCAATAGTGGGCAGCGCTTCAGGGTCCCAGTGAGTGCAGAACTGCACCCAGCCAGAGTCAGCACCTTCAGGGGAGGAGAGGGAGGGGAACCAGTGACTGTAGAACTGAACCCAGCCAGAGTTGGTGGTGAAAACTGGGAGCGGAGAACAAACTGTCTTGAGACGTGCGATGTGTTTGGATTTCAGCACAGGGAGGAGGGACAATGTGTGGGACGGGGATTTGGAGGCACAAGAGAGGAAAGAATGTTACATAGAAACTAGAATTGTCTGTTCTGAATTTCTATCCTGTACTTACAGTGATGAGTTTTGTAAACTCCTTTTACAGGGTTTTAGAAGGGGAGAATTTGAAGAAGGGAAACTCAAACCAAACATCACGTCAAGATCTGACAGCGTCACTTGATTCATCAGGACCTGAATATCATCAGCCTTTGAATGTGGAAGGAGAAATGTTTGTCTGTTCTGTCTGTGGGGAAAGATTTCAAACATCAGTGTCACTGGAAAAGCACCGAGACACACACACCCGAGTGAGAGTGTTCCAGTGCACTGACTGTGGAAAGAGCTTTAACCAGTTACACAGCCTGAAAAACATCGCACCGTTCACAGCGGGGAGAAACCGTACACGTGTTCTGTGTGTGGACGAGGCTTCAACTGATCATCCAACCTGGAGAGACACGAGGACACCCGCACCACGGAGAAACCGTGGAAATGTGGGGACTGTGGGAAGGGATTCAGTTACCCCTCTGAGCTGGAAATTCATCATCGCACTCACACTGGGGAGAGGCCATTCACCTGCTCTGAGTGCGGGAAGGGATTCACTCAGTCATCCAGCCTGCTGACACACCAGTGAGTTCACACTGGAGAGAGGCTGTTCACCTGCTCCGAGTGTGGGAAGCGATTCTCTCGTTCATCCCACCTGCTGACACACCAGCGAGTTCACACTGGGGAGAGGCTGTTCACCTGCTCCGAGTGTGGGAAGCGATTCTCTCGTTCATCCAGCCTACTGACACACCAGTGAGTTCACACTGGGGAGAGGCCGTTCACCTGCTCTGAGTGTGGGAAGGAATTCTCTCGTTCATCCAGCCTGCTGACACACCAGCGAGTTCACAAAAGTTGACATTTATAGACTGTTTTCTGATCAAACTGGAGCAGGCATTGCCTAATATGGTCGTCTCTGGCTCCTGCATAGTCCAGAGACACACATCCACATCAACAACACACAGATAAACATCGTGGTCTTGGTACGGTGAGCATAAACCACTAGTTCTGGACTTTCCTTATCCTAACATCAGATTTCTAATCCAAACATTCTATTGTGAATGTCGAAGGCTGGTTGGTCACAAAACACCAGCTGTTGCTCAGTGAAATCTCTCACTCTCTCCAATGATACGAACCACATTTTCCCCGATATCGAATGAATTAAACATGAACCCCTTTCAGAAGCTGAATTAACCGGGGTCCATATGCCAACATGTCCCACTGGTTTTGCTTTTTATGTGTTCTGTTACCTCTTGTTTTAGCACCGATACGCCTGTATCTCGCTGGAATCAAACAAAAGTGATGTTCTAGTGTGGGGCATCGGGGTGAACCCACAGTCATATCAGTGGCAGTAGTAGTCACACAATCCTGTCCTTTTCCTTTATACACGCTATTAGTTTAGTCTTCGCCCCATTTACTTATTCCAATCTGGCATTTTGGTGATTCTTTGTCGAGGGTGAACCCACAAGCTGGAACAGTCTGTTGATGGACTACGTCACATCTACAAACCCATGTTGTCCCTTTCAGAGTTCAACACTGCAGATCTGGTGCTATCCAAGTTCCCCCCTTCTTAATCAGATATCTTGGCTATTCCTCATTCTGTTTATGGATCGGACCAAACTCAGAGTCTTCCACCATTCCACCCCATTCTATCTGATACACCTTCCAAGGTTTCGTTTCATTTCCATTTCTCCTTCACAAAGACAAGACCAATCCCACTGGTCTAATATCTTCATTTCAATCCCCTTCCCTCGGGGCCAATAACACCATTCCCATTTGCTGCTTCACATCATAGTCTATGTCTTGGTTCCTTTAAACCATTTTCTCTGTTGTTCTTCATGAATAAACAAAGGGATTTGATGAACCTCGATGTTGTCCAGTCCCTTCTGGACCACATTCATCACAAATGTCACACAGAGGCTGCACACCATGCCTCGAGTAAGGCCTTGATTCTGGTTAGCCTCATTGTTTGACAATAATCTGTTTAATTGCCTCTTCATTACCTCATCGTCTTCCCACATACTTTCTCTATCTATTCTGTTCACTCCTGCTAACCTTGCCGTGGCTCCTGTTCCCAGATATCCTGTCAGCTCTCGCTTTCTTTGTGATTTAAACTGATTCTCCTTATAGAGTCATAGGGGTAGAAATTAGGTCGCGCCCCATTTGGGGCGCAAATATCGTCCGGATGCAAATATTAGCGCCTGGCGCTAATTATCGGCACTGACAGGAAACTTCACTTTTACCGCCCCGGGAGGTGAGTGGAGCGCTAAAGCAGGCGCTGCACACCTCTCTTAAGGCGCAAAGGCCGAGCAGTGAGGCGCTAACTCGGAGCGCTGGTGAAGCTCATGTAATGTCAGTCAGCAATGGAACACACACACAATGGCACGGGCCAGTTCTTAAAGGGGATGGTTAATCTTGCTTTCCATCCACATCCTGTTCATTGCTGCCTTGAATCTCGGCCTGGAGAGACTTGCACATCAAATGTGCTGGAAAGAACAATGGAAAGTACCAGGCAAAGAGCTCAGAGTGCAGCTCCCACAGTCTCTGCTAAATCGATACAAGGAATGGCAAATCAAAATGAACCTGCAAAGTGCTGCTCAGTACCCAAAACTCCTTCACACAACGTTGAATCTCTCCAGAAGTCTCTCCCTCTCTCTCTCAGAATGCGTAGTTCAAAAATGCCACCAACAATAAAAGACAGGAAGAGGCCCCCTTTAAATAGCGCCCCCCCCAGCCCCACAGCGATTGATAGCGTTCCAGTCTTCTGGTCATTGGAAGCGCCAGGCGGTAAGGCAGGGGGCGCCACTCAATTTCCGCTACGGGGCGCCACAAGGGCGTTGCACCATGGAATGACGTCACAATCTGCGCGCGCAGGTAGTCGCAGCGGTAAGTTTTAGCGCCGCCGCACAATCTCAAGTTAAGTTCTCGAGCGGCGCAAACATCGCTGCGCCCGGGCGTTAGCGGCTTTGCGCCCCATTAGCGCCCTCTTAAGGCGCTAACGGGAGGCGCAACCAAGAGAATTTTTACCCCATAGAGTTACACAGCACAGAAAGAGGCCCTTCGGCCCATCGTGTCCGCGCCGCCCATCAAGCCCTGTCTATTCTAATCCCAGTTTCCAGCACTTGGTCCCTAGCTTTGTATGCTATGGCGTTTCAAGTGCTCATCTAAATGCTTCTTGAATGTTGTGAGGGTTCCTGCCTCTACCACCCTTTCAGGCAGTGAGTTCCAGATTCCAACCACCCTCTGGGTGAAAAAGTTTTTCCTCAAATCCCCTCTAAACCTCCTGCCCCTTACCTTGAAACTATGCCCCCTGGTTATTGACCCCTCTACTAAGGGGAAAAGTTCCTTTCTATCTATCCTATCTATGCCCCTCATAATTTTGTACACCTCAATCAGGTTCCCCCCTCAGCCTTCTCTGCTCTAAGGAAAACAACCCCAGCCTGTCCAGTCTCTCTTCATAGCTGAAGCACTGCAGCCCAGATAACATCCTGGTGAATCTCCTCTGCACCCTCTCCAATGCAATCACATCACTCCTATAGTGTGGCGACCAGAACTGCACACAGTATTCCAGCTGTGGCCTAACTAGCGTTTTGTACAGCTCCATCATAACCTCCCTGCTCTTATATTCTATGCCTCGGCTAATGAAGGCAAGTATCCCATATGCCTTCTTAACCACCTTATCTACCTGTCCTGCTGCCTTCAGGGATCTATGTACATGCACACCAAGGTCCCTCTGATCCTCTGTCCTTCGTAGGGTCCTACCATTCATTGTGTATTCCCTTGCCTTATTAGTCCTCCCAAAATGCATCACCTCACACTTTTCAGGGTTAAATTCCATTTGCCACTGTTCTGCCCATCTGACCAACCCGTCTATATCGCCCTGTAGCCTGAGGCTTCCCTCCTCGCTATTTACCACCCCACCAATTTTCGTGTCATCTGCGAACTGACTGATCATAGCTCCTACATTCATATCTAAATCATTAATGTACACTACAAACAGCAAGGGACCCAGCATTGATCTCTGCGGTAACCACTGGACACAGGCTTCCAGTCACAAAAACAACCTTCGACCATCACCCTCTGCCTCCTGCCACTAAGCCAATTTTGGATCCAATGTGCCAAATTGCCCTGGATCCCATGGGCTCTTACCTTCTTGATCAGTCTCCCATGAGGGACTTCGTCAAAAGCCTTACTGAAGTCCATGTAGACTACATCAACTGCACTACCCTCATCCACACACCTAGTCACCCCCTCAAAAAAATCAATCAATTTGGTTAGGCATGATCTCCCCCTGACAAAGCCATGCTGACTATCCTTGATTAAACCTTACCTCTCCAAGTGGAGACTAATTCTGTCCCTCAGAATTTTTTCCAATAATTTCCCTACCACTGATGTTAGGCTCACTGGCCTGTAATTCCCTGGTTTATCCCTACTACCCTTCTTGAATAATGGTACTACGTTATCTGTCCTCCAGTTATCTGGCACCTCCCCTGTGGCCAGAGAGGTTCTGAAAATTTGTGTCAGAGCCCCTGCAATCTCCTCCCTTGCCTCACACAGCAGCCTGGGATACATCTCGTCTGGGCCTGGGGATTTATCCACTTTTAAGCCCGCTAAAACCGCTAGTACCTCCTCCCTCGCAATGTTAATTTGTTCAAGTATATCACAATCCCCCTGCCTGATTTCTCTGCTGACATCTTCCTTCTCCATAGTGAACACAGATGCAAAATATTCATTTAAAACCTCACCCACATCTTCCGGCTCTACACACAGATTGCCACTTTGGTCCCTAATGGGCCCGACTCTTTCCCTGGTTATCCTCTTGCCCTCAATATACTTATAAAACACCTTGGGATTTTCCTTTATTTTGCCCACCAGTGTTATTTCATGCCCCCTCTTCGCTCTCCTAATTTCATTTTTAAGTACCCCCCTGCACTTTCTATACTCCTCTAGGGCTTCCACTGTTTTTAGTCCTTTGTATTTGCCAAAAGCCTCCCTTTTTTTCCTAATCCACTCTATATATCCCTTGACATCCAGGGTTCCCTGGACTTGTTGGTCTCACCCTTGACCTTTACGGGAACATGTTGCCGTTGTACTCTCTCTATTTCCTTTCTGAAAGACTCCCACTGCTCTGATGTGGATTTTCCTACAAGTAGCTGATCCCAGTCCACTTTGGCCAGATCCTGCCTTATCATATTAAAATCGGCCTTCCCCCAATTTAGAACCTTTATTTCCGGTCCATCTTTGTCCTTTTCCATGACTACCTTAAATCTCACCGAATTATGGTCACTGTCACCAAAATGATCTCCTACTAACACTTCTGCCACCTGCCCGGCTACATTCCCTAGAATTAGGTCCAGTACCGCCCCCTCTCTTGTAGGACTTTCTACATGCTGGCTCAAAAAGCTCTCTGGATGCACTTTAAGAATTCCGCACCCTCTAAGCCTTTCACACTCTGACTATCCCAGTTAATATTGGGGAAGTTGAAATCCCCTACTATTATTACCCTATTATTTCTACACTTCTCTGAGATTTGCCTACATATCTGTTCCTCTCTCTCCCCCTGACTGTTTGGGGGCCTATAGTACACTCCCAGCAAAGTGCTTGCCCCTTTTTTGTTTTTAAGTTCTACCCATATGGCCTCATTAGAGGAACCTGCTAAGATATCATCACTCCTTACAGCAGTAATTGACTCCTTGATTAATATTGCAACACCCCCTCCTCTTTTACACCCACTTCTGTCTCGCCTGAAGATTCTATACCCCGGAATATTGAGCTGCCAGTCCTGCCCCTCCCACAACCATGTCTCTGCAACAATATCATACTCCCATGTGTTCATCAATACCTTCAATTCATCTGCCTTACTCGCAAGACTCCTTGCATTAAAATAAATGCCATCCAGCCTTGCCATACTCACTTGTGCCATTACATATTTGCACTGCCTTCCAGGCTGACTTGTTTTTTCCTCTATATTTGGCTGTGCATCACCCCCTACTATAGCTCCACTCCGTATCCCATCCCCCTGCCAAGTTAGTTTAAACCCCCCCCCCCCCCCTCCCTCCCCTCCCCAACAGTACTAGCAAACCTCCCAGCAAGGATGTTGGTCCCGTTCCGGTTCAGGTGCAACCCGTCCGACTTGTACAGGTCCCACCTTCCCCTAGAAGCAGACCCAGTGATCCAGGAACTAAAGCCCTCCCTCTGCACCAACTCTTTAGCCACGCATTCATCTGCTCTATCCTCCTATTCCTATACTCACTAGCACATGGCACTGGGAGTAATCCAGAGATTACAACCTTTGAGGTCCTGCTTTTTAATCTGCTACCTAGCTCCCTAAATCCTTGTTGCAGGACCTCATCCCTCTTTCTACCCATGTCGTTGGTACCAACGTGAACCACGACCTCTGACTGTTCGCCCTCCCCCTTCAGAATGCCCTGCAGCCGTTCAGTGACATCCTTGACCCTGGCACCAGGGAGGCAACATACCATCCTGGAGTCACGTCTGCGGCCACAGAAACATCTATCTGTTCCCCTTATGATAGAATCCCCTATCACTATTGCTCTCCCACTCTTTTTCCTCCCCTCCTGTGCAGCTGAGCCACTCGCAGTGCCATGGACTTGGCTCTTGCTGCATTCCCCTGAGAAACCATCTCCCCCAGCAGTATCCAAAACGGAAAATCTGTCAGAGAGGGAGATTGACCCAGGGGACTTGGGCACTATCTTCCTAGTTCTTTTACTCTGTCTGGTGGTCACCCATTCCCTGTCTGCCTGTGCACTCATTACCTGCGGTGTGACCACCTTGTTAAATGTGCTGTCCACGAAGATCTCAGATTCACAGATGCTCCACAGTGACTCCAGTTGCAGCTCCAGCTCCAAAACGCAGTTTTCGAGTAGCTGCAGCTGGGGACACTTCCTGCATATGTGTTCACCCCGGGCACCTAAAGTGTCCCTGACTTCCAACATAGCACAGGAGGAGCACTCCACGCTGTCGAGCTGCCCTGCCATGTCCTACCCTTAATTTACTCCCAAATCCAGGGACCACTTACACTGCGATACTGAATCCAGGGATCATTTACACTGAGTCTATAAATGGGAATCAGAGAGCCTCAGTATGGGGACTGGTCATGGTGGTGAAACTATCTCTAGTGAGGGCAGGTAATGGATGAAGATATGACGGTGGAATCAGATGGTTACTGGTGGGGCCTAGTGACAGGTTATTGTCAGAAGCCCTTTACAGGCAGGCCAAAGATTGGATGTAACCAGCACAACACCTGGATCCTGCCTGTTCTTGTCCCAAAGTCTAATGACCCTGATGTCTTTTTCTGTGTCAAATGTAGAGATGTGAAAGAAGAGAGGAAATCAGGCTCGGGCCAGAAAGATGGTTCCTTGAATGAACAATTCATGAGGCTGTTTTCTGACTCATCTGCGTGAGGTTAAAACACCATGAAATGAAAGAGAACATGTCCAGTGACACTGGCGTTGTCAATAGTGGTTTCTATCCCTAATCACTATCTCATACCCTAACATCCTAACCTGAACCCCAGCCCCTAAATCCAAATGAAGGATTATTAAAAGGGATCAATGGCGGCGCTAAAGACCTGATAAAGGAAGTATCAGAAAAAATGATCTCAATTAAAGAAATAGTGCAAGTTATGTTAATAACAAGAGATTGAATCAAAGAGACCATCAAAATCAGCAATGACAATTACAAAGATCAGAACATTTCAAAGGCGATCACATGCAGTATGTGTGGAGGAGTTTTTACTAAATCGGATCCAAAAAGGGTTAAATGATACAGAAAATAACGGATTGCAAATCTTATACAAGATAGTTCTATAAAGGGTGGTTCAAAGGAATTTCAGATGAGTGTACTCTTTTTAAGCAACCCATAAACAAATAAACTGTAACTTAACAAAAATACATGAAATTAAACTTAATAAATTAAATTAAAATTTGGTTGCCGGGGGTGATGATGCACTTTAGTCCCTGCGGTGCCCACGGGTCGCGGACACCGCGTGCTCCATCTCCAGGGCCACCCGGGCGCAAACATGGCCGCGGAAGAGAGGCAGGCAATCGGGCCGAACGACCCCCTCGAACCGCTCGCTGCCTGGACCAGTTGATGGCTTTTTTGGCCAGGCCCAGGAGCAGTCCTACGAAGAGGTCCTCCGATCTGCCTGCTCCCCTCCGCACCGGGGGAGTCAGATGAGTGTACAGTGAGACACTGCAGTTCAGTCTCTGACACCCACAAGCCATGTACTCAAACGGAACAAGCTTGGGGTTTGATGTGGTAGAGGACGAACGAGGTGAGAAGTGATATAAGTTAGAGTAAGAAAGGGCCCAAAAAATAGAACAGTCTGTAACAACATCAATTCATCTCCTCTGATCAGCTATTCGACCGACTGTCAGTTTGAAACAAACCTGATGTATTCAATATTTATACAGAATATTAATCTCCAGCCCAGGTATAGGGGTTAAGATCAGCAGAAACACACTCTAACTGCTAGAATGAACATAGTTCAAATATTTTTATTCAAAAACAATAATACTTGTACAACTCATCAATTACATAGTAAATCCATTACATAGTAAATCCATTACATTCATCCATCACAGTAAAAAATAAAGCCTTAAAAACAGCCTTATAGTTAATATAAATGCAATGATTAATTTTACAAATAATCAATAATGTTTACAGTACAAATACCCTTAAACAATACCACACAACTTTTTAGATTTAAAATAATAAATCTCAAAGTTAACTCCACATAAAACAAAAACCATTTCAACACCAGTGTACAAACACATAGCACCATCATAATCCAATTAAATGTCTACAGATAACATTTATTCCAATAAACCAAGAAAAACCCGTTTTACGCCAGTCCTACTGGCATTGTTCGTTCGATCTATTCGATCATTCATTCAATTGTTCGTTCGTTCATTCAAGCGTTCATTCGTTCGATCGATCGAGCGTAAGTTCCAATATGTATGTATGAGTGCGTGCGTATCATTTGTCTAAGTGCGCGCCTGCGTGCGTTCGCTCGATTATCGTTCTTCTCATCGTTCACCACGCCATCATTCGTTCGCTCGAGTGTAAGTTCCAATGTGCATGCTTGCATTCGCCTCGAATCGTTCCTCCGACCACTACCCCATGAGGTCGTTCGTTTGATCGAGTGTAAGTTCCAATATGTATGTCTGAATGCGTACGTGCGTATCATTTGTCTAAGTGCGCGCCAAGTGCGTTTCGCTCGAATCGTTCGTTCTATCACTGCACAAGTGATCATTCGTTCAATCGAGTGTAAGCTTCCAATATGCATGAATGCGTTCGTTCGAATCGTTCGTCCGTTCATTCACTCGAGCGTCCGTTCGTTCAATAAATTACCAATATTAATTTACTTTATCTTTTCAAACACACCAACACTAGACAATAACCTCAAAGTAAATTCCTACATAACCACCAAAACCTCATCATGTGCAAATTCCCACAATCCTTATCAGAAAATCAATTAAGCTTCAAGTAAACTGCTTTCAAACAGAAAACCTGAAACCTTCCCAACAAAACAATTAAATACCAGTTCTACGCCAGTCCTATTGGCAATCCATTAACGAATATCATTTGATGTTGTCGAACCATGTAAAGTCATAGTCCTTGTCCATAGTCTTCAGCCCTTTACGGAAAAGAAGCCATCCACTTCCTGAAATCCCGTAAAAAGACCGAACACTCAAATCTTCTTCTGCTTGCTGTTATCGCTCACAGGACCCAACCATCAAAGAATACTCATCATTCCTTATTGATATTACTTTGCTCTGTATTTTAATTTCCTTTTATTTTCCGTCTTTTAACCATTCACATTTTCCATCTTGTAACCGCTCACGCGCCCATTACAGATGGAAACAATTTGTCTTTCCTTCACCAATATGGCGACGCATAAACCGGTCCCATGACCAAGAAAAAGCCTCACAGCTGCCGCCAGGCAGAGCAGATGTTGGGGCCGCTGGAACTCATTCAGGCCCGAAACCATTCTGCAACTTTCAGAACCAGTGCAGCAATGCTCACCAACCGCATCTCCCGACTCCACCTCTGCCGACCAGCCGCCCCGCCCTGGGCCCCCCGCCTGGGGTTCTCCAGGCTGGTCCTCCAGCCCAGGCCACTCTCCTCCGGGTCTTCCACCTTGGGCCTTCTGCACCGGGCCCTCCGCACCGGCATTCCCCGCAAGGCAGCCGGGATGCGGAGCTCACCCGTTCACACAGCACCAAACTGAGCTGAGAATCTTGCAGCCTGGGCTTCGATGAACATGTTCAGTGCCTCAATGCATTCGCAGTAAATTCTGTTCTATTCACTAATGCGGCCTTTCAATGGCGGGGCTTTTACCCAGCATTCCCCGCGGGGAGAATGTTCCGCACCCAGACTGCAGGAGCCCAGTGCGCAGGCGCGGGACCGCCTGGGTTTGGAGCATGCGCGGAACGTGTAACTGGCTAGATTGACATTACGGATCAGCTCCGATTAATCGGAGAGATGCGGCCCGACGGAGCTGAGTAATGGACCAGCGAGTGGGCGGGGGAGGCTTCATAAACAACTACTGTAGCCCGCAAGCTCCGAATAATAACCTGAAGGTCCCAGTTTGAGTTGGAGTGGAGAGGGGAGAGAAGCTGCTGGGTTTAACCCCCAGTACTTCTGAGCCCAGTCGGACCCAACAATTTCCAATGTGAGACTGTGAAGGGAGGTGGATCCTAGGGGAGATTAAGTTGCTAAACAGACCCTGTCCGTACAGTGTAAAAGATTATCGTTTTAGGACACAAGTATTTCTGTAGAGGCTTTCAATCCATTTTATATATGCAGATTTTTTAAATTCATTCGATGTGGGTGTCACTAGCAAGGCCAGCATATATTGCCAGTCCCCAGTTGCCCGTTGAGAAGGTGATGCTGGGCCGCCTTCTTGACCTCTGCAGTCCGTGTGGTGAAGGTTCTCTCAGAATGCTGTTAGGTCAGGAATTCCAGGATTTTCAACCAGCGACAATGTAGGAACGGCGATATATGTCCAAGTCAGGATAGTGTGTGACTTGGAGGGGAACTGGGAGGTGATGG
>JASTWF010001681.1:0-65712 GCA_030390025.1 Squalus acanthias | reverse complement strand
TCATCCCTCAGTGACCTAGCCCGACCCTGACTCTCCACTGCACACTCGCCTCCTTCATCCCTCAGTGACCTAGCCCGACCCTGACTCTCCACTGCACACTCTGCCTCCTTCATCCCTCAGTGACCTAGCCCGACCCTGACTCTCCACTGCACCACTCATCTTCATCACCTCAGTGACCTAGAGCCCGACCCTGACTCTCCACTGCACACTCGCCTCCTCATCCCTCAGCTGACCTAGCCCGACCCTGACTCTCCACTGCACACTCGCCTCCTTCATCCCTCAGTGACCTAGCCCGACCCTGACTCTCCACTGCACACTCGCCTCCTTCATCCTCAGTGACCGAGCCCGACCCTACTCTCCACTGCACACTCGCCTCCCTTCCAGGTGACGAGCCCGACCCTGACTCTCCACTGCCCTCGCTCCTTCAGTCCCTCAGTGACCTCCGACCCTGACTCTCCACTGCACACTCGCCTCCTTCATCCCTCAGTGACCTAGCCCGACCCTGACTCTCCACTGCAACCTCGCCTCCTTCATCCCTCAGTGACCTAGCCGACCTGACTCTCCACTGCACACTCGCCTCCTTCATCCCTCAGTGAACCGAGCCCGACCCTGACTCTCCACTGCACACTCGCCTCCTTCATCCCTCAGTGACCTAGCCCGACCCTGACTCTCCACTGCACACTCGCCTCCTTCATCCCTCAGTGACCTAGCCCGACCCTGACTCTCCACTGCACACTCGCCTCCTTCATCCCTCAGTGACCTAGCCCGACCCTGACTCTCCACTGCACACTCGCCTCCTTCATCCCTCAGTGACCTAGCCCGACCCTGACTCTCCACTGCACACTCGCCTCCTTCATCCCTCAGTGACCTAGCCCGACCCTGACTCTCCACTGCACACTCGCCTCCTTCATCCCTCTGACCGAGCCCGACCCTGACTCTCCACTGCACACTCGCCTCCTTCATCCCTCAGTGACCTAGCCCGACCCTGACTCTCCACTGCACACTTCGCCTCCTTCATCCCTCAGTGACCTAGCCCGACCCTGACTCTCCACTGCACACTCGCCTCCTTCATCCCTCAGTGACCTAGCCGACCCTGACTCTCCACTGCACACTCGCCTCCTTCATCCCTCAGTGACCTAGCCCGACCCTGACTCTCCACTGCACACTCGCCTCCTTCATCCCTCAGTGACCTACCCGACCCTGACTCTCCACTGCACACTCGCCTCCCCTTCATCCCTCAGTGACCTAGCCCTACCCTGACTCTCCACTGCACTCCCCCCTCAGTGGGGACTCCCCCTCGCCTCCTTCATCCCTCAGTGACCGAGCCCGACCCTGACTCTCCACTGCACACTCGCCTCCT
This sequence comes from Squalus acanthias, assembly GCA_030390025.1. Classification (NCBI taxonomy): domain Eukaryota; kingdom Metazoa; phylum Chordata; class Chondrichthyes; order Squaliformes; family Squalidae; genus Squalus; species Squalus acanthias. Next base: position 64,352 of record JASTWF010001681.1, on the reverse strand, counting down.
TCATCCCTCAGTCACCCGAGCCGACCTCTATGACTCTCCACTGCACACTTGCCGCCTCCTTCATCCCTCAGTGACCGAGCCCGACCCTGAATCTCTCCACTGCACACTCGCCTCCTTCATCCCTCAGTGACCTAGCCCGACCCTGACTCTCCACTGCACACTCGCCTCCTTCATCCCTCAGTGACCCAGCCCGACCCTGACTCTCCACTGCACACTCGCCTCCTTCATCCCTCAGTGACCTAGCCCGACCCTGACTCTCCACTGCACACTCGCCTCCTTCATCCCTCAGTGACCTAGCCCTCCCCTGATCTCCACTGCACACTCGCCTCCTTCATCCCTCAGTGACCTAGCCCGACCCTGACTCTCCACTGCACACTCGCCTCCTTCATCCCTCAGTGACCTAGCCCGACCCTGACTCTCCACTGCACACTCGCCTCCTTCACCCTCAGTGACCTAGCCCGACCCTGACTCTCCACTGCACACTCGCCTCCTCCATCCCTCAGTGACCTAGCCCGACCCTGACTCTCCACTGCACACTTCGCCTCCTTCATCCCTCAGTGACCTAGCCCGACCCTGACTCTCCACTGCACACTCGCCTCCTTCATCCCTCAGTGACCTAGCCCGACCCTGACTCTCCACTGCACACTCGCCTCCTTCATCCCTCAGTGACCTAGCCCGACCCTGACTCTCCACTGCACACTCATCTTCATCCCTCAGTGACCTAGCCCGACCCTGACTCTCCACTGCACACTCGCCTCCTTCATCCCTCAGTGACCTAGCCCGACCCTGACTCTCCACTGCACACTCGCCTCCTTCATCCCTCAGTGACCTAGCCCGACCCTGACTCTCCACTGCACACTCGCTTCCTTCATCCCTCAGTGACCTAGCCCGACCCTGACTCTCCACTGCACACTCGCCTCCTTCATCCCTCAGTGACCTAGCCCGACCCTGACTCTCCACTGCACACTCGCCTCCTTCATCCCTCAGTGACCTAGCCCGACCCTGACTCTCCACTGCAACACTCGCCTCCTTCATCCCTCAGTGACCTGAGCCCGACCCTGACTCTCACTGCACACTCGCCTCCTTCATCCCTCAGTGACCAGCCCGACCCTGACTCTCCACTGCACACTCGCCTCCTTCATCCCTCAGTGACCTAGCCCGACCCTGACTCTCCACTGCACACTCGCCTCCTTCATCCCTCAGTGACCTAGCCCGACCCTGACTCTCCACTGCACACTCGCCTCCTTCATCCCTCAGTGACCTAGCCCGACCCTGACTCTCCACTGCACACTCGCCTCCTTCATCCCTCAGTGACCTAGCCCGACCCTGACTCTCCACTGCACACGCTCGCTCCTCGTCTGTGACGGTCCGCTGCATGACTCCACTGCACACTCTCCTCCTTCATCCCTCAGTGACCTAGCCCGACCCTGACTCTCCACTGCACACTCATCTCCTTCATCCCTCAGTCACCGAGCCCGACCCTGACTCTCCACTGCACACTCGCCTCCTTCATCCCTCAGTGACCTAGCCCGACCCTGACTCTCCACTGCACACTCGCCTCCTTCATCCCTCAGTGACCTAGCCCGACCTGACTCTCCACTGCACACTTGCCTCCTTCATCCCTCAGTGACCGAGCCGACCCTGACTCTCCACTGCACACTCGCCTCCTTCATCCCTCAGTGACCTAGCCCGACCTGACTCTCCACTGCACACTCGCCTCCTTCATCCCTCAGTGACCGAGCCCGACCCTGACTCTCCACTGCACACTCGCCTCCTTCATCCCTCAGTGACCTAGCCCCGACCCTGACTCTCCACTGCACACTCGCCTCCTTCATCCCTCAGTGACCTAGCCCGACCCTGACTCTCCACTGCACACTCGCCTCCTTCATCCCTCAGTGACCTAGCCCGACCCTGACTCTCCACTGCACACTCGCCTCCTTCATCCCTCAGTGACCGAGCCCGACCCTGACTCTCCACTGCACACTCGCCTCCTTCATCCCTCAGTGACCTAGCCCGACCCTGACTCTCCACTGCACACTCGCCTCCTTCATCCCTCAGTGACCTACCCTGACCCTGACTCTCCACTGCACACTCGCCTCCTTCATCCCTCAGTGACCTAGCCCGACCCTGACTCTCCACTGCACACTCGCCTCCTTCATCCCTCAGTGACCGAGCCGACCCTGGACTCTCCACTGCACACTCGCCTCCTTCATCCCTCTAGACCTAGCCCGACCCTGACTCTCCACTGCACACTCGCCTCCTTCATCCTCAGTGACCTAGCCCGACCCTGACTCTCCCACTTGCACACTCGCCTCCTTCATCCCTCAGTGACCTAGCCCGACCCTGACTCTCCACTGCACACTCGCCTCCTTCATCCTCATGACCGAGCCCGACCCTGACTCTCCACTGCACACTCGCCTCCTTCATCCCTCAGTGACCGAGCCCGACCCTGACTCTCCACTGCACACTCGCCTCCTTCATCCCTCAGTGACCATAGCCCGACCCTGACTCTCCACTGCACACTCGCCTCCTTCATCCCTCATTGACCTAGCCCGACCCTGACTCTCCAGTACTGCCACTCGCATCTCCATCCCTCAGTGACCCTGCCGACCCTGACTCTCCACTGCACACTCGCCTCCTTCATCCTCAGTGACCTAGCCCGACCCTGACTCTCCACTGCACACTCGCCTCTCATCCCTCAGTGACCTAGCCCGACCCTGACTCTTCCACTGCACACTCGCCTCCTTCATACCCTCAGTGACCTAGCCCGACCCTGACTCTCCACGGCACACTCAGCCTCCTTCATCCCTCATGACCTAGCCTGCCCCTGACTCTCCACTGCACTCTCGCCACCTTCATCCTCAATTGACCTAGCCGTCCCTCCTCCACTGCACTCTCGCCCTCCTTCATCCTCAGTACGTCCCAGCCCGACCCTGACTCTCCACTTGCACACTCCCTCCTTCATCCCTCAGTGACGTAGCCCCTCACTGGACGCTCCACTGCACACGGCACCTCCTTCATTCCTCAGTGACCTAGCCCCTGACCCTGACCTCTCCACTGCACACTCGCTCCTTCATCCCTCAGTGACCTAGCCCACCCTGACTCTCCACTGCACACTCGCCTCCTTCATCCCTCAGTGACCGAGCCCGACCCTGACTCTCCACTGCACACTCGCATCCTTCATCCCTCAGTGACCGAGCCGACCCTGACTCTCCACTGCACACTCGCCTCCTCCTCATCCCTTCAGTGACCTAGCCCGACCCTTGACTCTCCACTGCACACTCGCCTCCTTCATCCCTCAGTGACCTAGCCCGACCCTGACTCTCCACTGCACACTCGCCTCCTTCATCCCTCAGTACCTAGACCCGAACCTGACTCTCCACTGCACACTCTCCTCCGTTCATCCCTCAGTGACCTTAGCCCGACCTGACTCTCCACTGCACACTCGCCTCTGCATCACCTCAGTGACCTAGCCCGAACCTGACTCTCCACTGCACACTCGCCTCCTTCATCCCTCAGTGACCTAGCCCGAACCTGACTCTCCACTGCACACTTCGCCTCCTTAATGCCCTCAGTGACCTAGCACGACCCTGACTCTCCACTGCACACTCGCTCTCCTTCATCCCTCAGTGACCGAGCCCTCCCTGACTCTCCACTGCAGCACTCCACTCCGTCATCCCTCAGGGACGCTAGCCCTACCCTGACTCTCCACTGCACACTCGCCTCCTTCATCCCTCAGTGACCTAGCCCGACCCTGACTCTCCACTGCACACTCGCCTCCTTCATCCCTCAGTGACCTAGCCCGACCCTGACTCTCCACTGCACACTCGCCTCCTTCATCCCTCAGTGACCTAGCCCGACCCTGACTCTCCACTGCACACTCGCCTCCTTCATCCCTCAGTGACCTAGCCCGACCCTGACTCTCCACTGCACACTCGCCTCCTTCATCCCTCAGTGACCTAGCCCGACCCTGACTCTCCACTGCACACTCGCCTCCTTCATCCCTCAGTGACCTAGCCCGACCCTGACTCTCCACTGCACACTCGCCTCCTTCATCCCTCAGTGACCTAGCCCGACCCTGACTCTCCACTGCACACTCGCCTCCTTCATCCCTCAGTGACCCAGCCCGACCCTGACTCTCCACTGCACACTCGCCTCCTTCATCCCTCAGTGACCTAGCCCGACCCTGACTCTCCACTGCACACTCGCCTCCTTCATCCCTCAGTGACCCCCGACCCTGACTCTCCACTGCACACTCGCCTCCTTCATCCCTCAGTGACCTAGCCCGACCCTGACTCTCCACTGCACACTCGCCTCCTTCATCCCTCAGTGACCTAGCCCGACCCTGACTCTCCACTGCACACTCGCCTCCTTCATCCCTCAGTGACCTAGCCCGACCCTGACTCTCCACTGCACACTCGCCTCCTTCATCCCTCAGTGACCTAGCCCGACCCTGACTCTCCACTGCACACTCGCCTCCTTCATCCCTCAGTGACCGAGCCCGACCCTGACTCTCCACTGCACACTCGCCTCCTTCATCCCTCAGTGACCTAGCCCGACCCTGACTCTCCACTGCACACTCGCCTCCTTCATCCCTCAGTGACCTAGCCCGACCCTGACTCTCCACTGCACACTCGCCTCCTTCATCCCTCAGTGACCTAGCCCGACCCTGACTCTCCACTGCACACTCGCCTCCTTCATCCCTCAGTGACCTAGCCCGACCCTGACTCTCCACTGCACACTCGCCTCCTTCATCCCTCAGTGACCTAGCCCGACCCTGACTCTCCACTGCACACTCGCCTCCTTCATCCCTCAGTGACCTAGCCCCCCTGACTCTCCACTGCAGACTCGCCTCCTTTCATCCCTCAGTGCCCTAGCCGACCCTGACTCTCCACTGCACACTCGCCTCCTTCATCCCTCAGTGACCTAGCCCGACCCTGACTCTCCACTGCACACTCGCCTCCTTCATCCCTCAGTGACCTAGCCCGACCCTGACTCTCCACTGCACACTCGCCTCCTTCATCCCTCAGTGACCTAGCCCGACCCTGACTCTCCACTGCACACTCGCCTCCTTCATCCCTCAGTGACCTAGCCCGACCCTGACTCTCCACTGCACACTCGCCTCCTTCATCCCTCAGTGACCTAGCCCGACCCTGACTCTCCACTGCACACTCGCCTCCTTCATCCCTCAGTGACCTAGCCCGACCCTGACTCTCCACTGCACACTCGCCTCCTTCATCCCTCAGTGACCTAGCCCGACCCTGACTCTCCACTGCACACTCGCCTCCTTCATCCCTCAGTGACCTAGCCCGACCCTGACTCTCCACTGCACACTCGCCTCCTTCATCCCTCAGTGACCTAGCCCGACCCTGACTCTCCACTGCACACTCGCCTCCTTCATCCCTCAGTGACCTAGCCCGACCCTGACTCTCCACTGCACACTCGCCTCCTTCATCCCTCAGTGACCTAGCCCGACCCTGACTCTCCACTGCACACTCGCCTCCTTCATCCCTCAGTGACCGAGCCCGACCCTGACTCTCCACTGCACACTCGCCTCCTTCATCCCTCAGTGACCTAGCCCGACCCTGACTCTCCACTGCACACTCGCCTCCTTCATCCCTCAGTGACCTAGCCCGACCCTGACTCTCCACTGCACACTCGCCTCCTTCATCCCTCAGTGACCTAGCCCGACCCTGACTCTCCACTGCACACTCGCCTCCTTCATCCCTCAGTGACCTAGCCCGACCCTGACTCTCCACTGCACACTCGCCTCCTTCATCCCTCAGTGACCTAGCCCGACCCTGACTCTCCACTGCACACTCGCCTCCTTCATCCCTCAGTGACCTAGCCCGACCCTGACTCTCCACTGCACACTCGCCTCCTTCATCCCTCAGTGACCTAGCCCGACCCTGACTCTCCACTGCACACTCGCCTCCTTCATCCCTCAGTGACCTAGCCCGACCCTGACTCTCCACTGCACACTCGCCTCCTTCATCCCTCAGTGACCTAGCCCGACCCTGACTCTCCACTGCACACTCGCCTCCTTCATCCCTCAGTGACCTAGCCCGACCCTGACTCTCCACTGCACACTCGCCTCCTTCATCCCTCAGTGACCTAGCCCGACCCTGACTCTCCACTGCACACTCGCCTCCTTCATCCCTCAGTGACCTAGCCCGACCCTGACTCTCCACTGCACACTCGCCTCCTTCATCCCTCAGTGACCTAGCCCGACCCTGACTCTCCACTGCACACTCGCCTCCTTCATCCCTCAGTGACCTAGCCCGACCCTGACTCTCCACTGCACACTCGCCTCCTTCATCCCTCAGTGACCTAGCCGACCCTGACTCTCCACTGCACACTCGCCTCCTTCATCCCTCAGTGACCGAGCCCGACCCTGACTCTCCACTGCACACTCGCCTCCTTCATCCCTCAGTGACCTAGCCCGACCCTGACTCTCCACTGCACACTCGCCTCCTTCATCCCTCAGTGACCTAGCCCGACCCTGACTCTCCACTGCACACTCGCCTCCTTCATCCCTCAGTGACCTAGCCCGACCCTGACTCTCCACTGCACACTCGCCTCCTTCATCCCTCAGTGACCTAGCCCGACCCTGACTCTCCACTGCACACTCGCCTCCTTCATCCCTCAGTGACCTAGCCCGACCCTGACTCTCCACTGCACACTCGCCTCCTTCATCCCTCAGTGACCTAGCCCGACCCTGACTCTCCACTGCACACTCGCCTCCTTCATCCCTCAGTGACCTAGCCCGACCCTGACTCTCCACTGCACACTCGCCTCCTTCATCCCTCAGTGACCTAGCCCGACCCTGACTCTCCACTGCACACTCGCCTCCTTCATCCCTCAGTGACCTAGCCCGACCCTGACTCTCCACTGCACACTCGCCTCCTTCATCCCTCAGTGACCAGCCCGACCCTGACTCTCCACTGCACACTCGCCTCCTTCATCCCTCAGTGACCTAGCCCGACCCTGACTCTCCACTGCACACTCGCCTCCTTCATCCCTCAGTGACCTAGCCCGACCCTGACTCTCCACTGCACACTCGCCTCCTTCATCCCTCAGTGACCTAGCCCGACCCTGACTCTCCACTGCACACTCGCCTCCTTCATCCCTCAGTGACCTAGCCCGACCCTGACTCTCCACTGCACACTCGCCTCCTTCATCCCTCAGTGACCTAGCCCGACCCTGACTCTCCACTGCACACTCGCCTCCTTCATCCCTCAGTGACCTAGCCCGACCCTGACTCTCCACTGCACACTCGCCTCCTTCATCCCTCAGTGACCTAGCCCGACCCTGACTCTCCACTGCACACTCGCCTCCTTCATCCCTCAGTGACCTAGCCCGACCCTGACTCTCCACTGCACACTCGCCTCCTTCATCCCTCAGTGACCTAGCCCGACCCTGACTCTCCACTGCACACTCGCCTCCTTCATCCCTCAGTGACCTAGCCCGACCCTGACTCTCCACTGCACACTCTCGCTCCTTCATCCCTCAGTGACCTAGCCCGACCCTGACTCTCCACTGCACACTCGCCTCCTTCATCCCTCAGTGACCTAGCCCGACCCTGACTCTCCACTGCACACTCGCCTCCTTCATCCCTCAGTGACCTAGCCCGACCCTGACTCTCCACTGCACACTCGCCTCCTTCATCCCTCAGTGACCTAGCCCGACCCTGACTCTCCACTGCACACTCGCCTCCTTCATCCCTCAGTGACTAGCCCGACCCTGACTCTCCACTGCACACTCGCCTCCTTCATCCCTCAGTGACCTAGCCCGACCCTGACTCTCCACTGCACACTCGCCTCCTTCATCCCTCAGTGACCTAGCCCGACCCTGACTCTCCACTGCACACTCGCCTCCTTCATCCCTCAGTGACCTAGCCCGACCCTGACTCTCCACTGCACACTCGCTCCTTCATCCCTCAGTGACCCAGCCCGACCCTGACTCTCCACTGCACACTCGCCTCCTTCATCCCTCAGTGACCTAGCCCGACCCTGACTCTCCACTGCACACTCGCCTCCTTCATCCCTCAGTGACCTAGCCCGACCCTGACTCTCCACTGCACACTCGCCTCCTTCATCCCTCAGTGACCTAGCCCGACCCTGACTCTCCACTGCACACTCGCCTCCTTCATCCCTCAGTGACCAGCCCGACCCTGACTCTCCACTGCACACTCGCCTCCTTCATCCCTCAGTGACCTAGCCCGACCCTGACTCTCCACTGCACACTCGCCTCCTTCATCCCTCAGTGACCTAGCCCGACCCTGACTCTCCACTGCACACTCGCCTCCTTCATCCCTCAGTGACCTAGCCCGACCCTGACTCTCCACTGCACACTCGCCTCCTTCATCCCTCAGTGACCTAGCCCGACCCTGACTCTCCACTGCACACTCGCCTCCTTCATCCCTCAGTGACCTAGCCCGACCCTGACTCTCCACTGCACACTCGCCTCCTTCATCCCTCAGTGACCTAGCCCGACCCTGACTCTCCACTGCACACTCGCCTCCTTCATCCCTCAGTGACCTAGCCCGACCCTGACTCTCCACTGCACACTCGCCTCCTTCATCCTCAGTGACCTAGCCCGACCCTGACTCTCCACTGCACACTCGCCTCCTTCATCCCTCAGTGACCTAGCCCGACCCTGACTCTCCACTGCACACTCGCCTCCTTCATCCCTCAGTGACCTAGCCCGACCCTGACTCTCCACTGCACACTCGCCTCCTTCATCCCTCAGTGACCTAGCCCGACCCTGACTCTCCACTGCACACTCGCCTCCTTCATCCCTCAGTGACCTAGCCCGACCCTGACTCTCCACTGCACACTCGCCTCCTTCATCCCTCAGTGACCTAGCCCGACCTGACTCTCCACTGCACACTCGCCTCCTTCATCCCTCAGTGACCTAGCCCGACCCTGACTCTCCACTGCACACTCGCCTCCTTCATCCCTCAGTGACCTAGCCCGACCCTGACTCTCCACTGCACACTCGCCTCCTTCATCCCTCAGTGACCTAGCCCGACCCTGACTCTCCACTGCACACTCGCCTCCTTCATCCCTCAGTGACCTAGCCCGACCCTGACTCTCCACTGCACACTCGCCTCCTTCATCCCTCAGTGACCGAGCCCGACCCTGACTCTCCACTGCACACTCGCCTCCTTCATCCTCAGTGACCTAGCCCGACCCTGACTCTCCACTGCACACTCGCCTCCTTCATCCCTCAGTGACCTAGCCCGACCCTGACTCTCCACTGCACACTCGCCTCCTTCATCCCTCAGTGACCTAGCCCGACCCTGACTCTCCACTGCACACTCGCCTCCTTCATCCCTCAGTGACCTAGCCCGACCCTGACTCTCCACTGCACACTCGCCTCCTTCATCCCTCAGTGACCTAGCCCGACCCTGACTCTCCACTGCACACTCGCCTCCTTCATCCCTCAGTGACCTAGCCGACCCTGACTCTCCACTGCACACTCGCCTCCTTCATCCCTCAGTGACCTAGCCCGACCCTGACTCTCCACTGCACACTCGCCTCCTTCATCATCCCTCAGTGACCTAGCCGACCCTGACTCTCCACTGCACACTCGCCTCCTTCATCCCTCAGTGACCTAGCCCGACCCTGACTCTCCACTGCACACTCGCCTCCTTCATCCCTCAGTGACCTAGCCCGACCCTGACTCTCCACTGCACACTCGCCTCCTTCATCCCTCAGTGACCTAGCCCGACCCTGACTCTCCACTGCACACTCGCCTCCTTCATCCTCAGACCTAGCCCGACCCTGACTCTCCACTGCACACTCGCCTCCTTCATCCCTCAGTGACCTAGCCCGACCCTGACTCTCCACTGCACACTCGCCTCCTTCATCCCTCAGTGACCTAGCCCGACCCTGACTCTCCACTGCACACTCGCCTCCTTCATCCCTCAGTGACCTAGCCCGACCCTGACTCTCCACTGCACACTCGCCTCCTTCATCCCTCAGTGACCTAGCCCGACCCTGACTCTCCACTGCACACTCGCCTCCTTCATCCCTCAGTGACCTAGCCCGACCCTGACTCTCCACTGCACACTCGCCTCCTTCATCCCTCAGTGACCTAGCCCGACCCTGACTCTCCACTGCACACTCGCCTCCTTCATCCCTCAGTGACCTAGCCCGACCCTGACTCTCCACTGCACACTCGCCTCCTTCATCCCTCAGTGACCTAGCCCGACCCTGACTCTCCACTGCACACTCGCCTCCTTCATCCCTCAGTGACCTAGCCCGACCCTGACTCTCCACTGCACACTCGCCTCCTTCATCCCTCAGTGACCTAGCCCGACCCTGACTCTCCACTGCACACTCGCCTCCTTCATCCCTCAGTGACCTAGCCCGACCCTGACTCTCCACTGCACACTCGCCTCCTTCATCCCTCAGTGACCTAGCCCGACCCTGACTCTCCACTGCACACTCGCCTCCTTCATCCCTCAGTGACCTAGCCCGACCCTGACTCTCCACTGCACACTCGCCTCCTTCATCCCTCAGTGACCTAGCCCGACCCTGACTCTCCACTGCACACTCGCCTCCTTCATCCCTCAGTGACCTAGCCCGACCCTGACTCTCCACTGCACACTCGCCTCCTTCATCCCTCAGTGACCTAGCCCGACCCTGACTCTCCACTGCACACTCGCCTCCTTCATCCCTCAGTGACCTAGCCCGACCCTGACTCTCCACTGCACACTCGCCTCCTTCATCCCTCAGTGACCTAGCCCGACCCTGACTCTCCACTGCACACTCGCCTCCTTCATCCCTCAGTGACCTAGCCCGACCCTGACTCTCCACTGCACACTCGCCTCCTTCATCCCTCAGTGACCTAGCCCGACCCTGACTCTCCACTGCACACTCGCCTCCTTCATCCCTCAGTGACCTAGCCCGACCCTGACTCTCCACTGCACACTCGCCTCCTTCATCCCTCAGTGACCTAGCCCGACCCTGACTCTCCACTGCACACTCGCCTCCTTCATCCCTCAGTGACCTAGCCCGACCCTGACTCTCCACTGCACACTCGCCTCCTTCATCCCTCAGTGACCGAGCCCGACCCTGACTCTCCACTGCACACTCGCCTCCTTCATCCCTCAGTGACCTAGCCCGACCCTGACTCTCCACTGCACACTCGCCTCCTTCATCCCTCAGTGACCTAGCCCGACCCTGACTCTCCACTGCACACTCGCCTCCTTCATCCCTCAGTGACCTAGCCCGACCCTGACTCTCCACTGCACACTCGCCTCCTTCATCCCTCAGTGACCTAGCCCGACCCTGACTCTCCACTGCACACTCGCCTCCTTCATCCCTCAGTGACCTAGCCCGACCCTGACTCTCCACTGCACACTCGCCTCCTTCATCCCTCAGTGACCTAGCCCGACCCTGACTCTCCACTGCACACTCGCCTCCTTCATCCCTCAGTGACCTAGCCCGACCCTGACTCTCCACTGCACACTCGCCTCCTTCATCCCTCAGTGACCTAGCCCGACCCTGACTCTCCACTGCACACTCGCCTCCTTCATCCCTCAGTGACCTAGCCCGACCCTGACTCTCCACTGCACACTCGCCTCCTTCATCCCTCAGTGACCTAGCCCGACCCTGACTCTCCACTGCACACTCGCCTCCTTCATCCCTCAGTGACCTAGCCCGACCCTGACTCTCCACTGCACACTCGCCTCCTTCATCCCTCAGTGACCTAGCCCGACCCTGACTCTCCACTGCACACTCGCCTCCTTCATCCCTCAGTGACCTAGCCCGACCCTGACTCTCCACTGCACACTCGCCTCCTTCATCCCTCAGTGACCTAGCCCGACCCTGACTCTCCACTGCACACTCGCCTCCTTCATCCCTCAGTGACCTAGCCCGACCCTGACTCTCCACTGCACACTCGCCTCCTTCATCCCTCAGTGACCTAGCCCGACCCTGACTCTCCACTGCACACTCGCCTCCTTCATCCCTCAGTGACCTAGCCCGACCCTGACTCTCCACTGCACACTCGCCTCCTTCATCCCTCAGTGACCTAGCCCGACCCTGACTCTCCACTGCACACTCGCCTCCTTCATCCCTCAGTGACCTAGCCCGACCCTGACTCTCCACTGCACACTCGCCTCCTTCATCCCTCAGTGACCTAGCCCGACCCTGACTCTCCACTGCACACTCGCCTCCTTCATCCCTCAGTGACCTAGCCCGACCCTGACTCTCCACTGCACACTCGCCTCCTTCATCCCTCAGTGACCTAGCCCGACCCTGACTCTCCACTGCACACTCGCCTCCTTCATCCCTCAGTGACCTAGCCCGACCCTGACTCTCCACTGCACACTCGCCTCCTTCATCCCAGTGACCTAGCCCGACCCTGACTCTCCACTGCACACTCGCCTCCTTCATCCCTCAGTGACCTAGCCCGACCCTGACTCTCCACTGCACACTCGCCTCCTTCATCCCTCAGTGACCTAGCCCGACCCTGACTCTCCACTGCACACTCGCCTCCTTCATCCCTCAGTGACCTAGCCCGACCCTGACTCTCCACTGCACACTCGCCTCCTTCATCCCTCAGTGACCTAGCCCGACCCTGACTCTCCACTGCACACTCGCCTCCTTCATCCCTCAGTGACCTAGCCCGACCCTGACTCTCCACTGCACACTCGCCTCCTTCATCCCTCAGTGACCTAGCCCGACCCTGACTCTCCACTGCACACTCGCCTCCTTCATCCCTCAGTGACCTAGCCCGACCCTGACTCTCCACTGCACACTCGCCTCCTTCATCCCTCAGTGACCTAGCCCGACCCTGACTCTCCACTGCACACTCGCCTCCTTCATCCCTCAGTGACCTAGCCCGACCCTGACTCTCCACTGCACACTCGCCTCCTTCATCCCTCAGTGACCTAGCCCGACCCTGACTCTCCACTGCACACTCGCCTCCTTCATCCCTCAGTGACCTAGCCCGACCCTGACTCTCCACTGCACACTCGCCTCCTTCATCCCTCAGTGACCTAGCCCGACCCTGACTCTCCACTGCACACTCGCCTCCTTCATCCCTCAGTGACCTAGCCCGACCCTGACTCTCCACTGCACACTCGCCTCCTTCATCCCTCAGTGACCTAGCCCGACCCTGACTCTCCACTGCACACTCGCCTCCTTCATCCCTCAGTGACCTAGCCCGACCCTGACTCTCCACTGCACACTCGCCTCCTTCATCCCTCAGTGACCTAGCCCGACCCTGACTCTCCACTGCACACTCGCCTCCTTCATCCCTCAGTGACCTAGCCCGACCCTGACTCTCCACTGCACACTCGCCTCCTTCATCCCTCAGTGACCTAGCCCGACCCTGACTCTCCACTGCACACTCGCCTCCTTCATCCCTCAGTGACCTAGCCCGACCCTGACTCTCCACTGCACACTCGCCTCCTTCATCCCTCAGTGACCTAGCCCGACCCTGACTCTCCACTGCACACTCGCCTCCTTCATCCCTCAGTGACCTAGCCCGACCCTGACTCTCCACTGCACACTCGCCTCCTTCATCCCTCAGTGACCTAGCCCGACCCTGACTCTCCACTGCACACTCGCCTCCTTCATCCCTCAGTGACCTAGCCCGACCCTGACTCTCCACTGCACACTCGCCTCCTTCATCCCTCAGTGACCTAGCCCGACCCTGACTCTCCACTGCACACTCGCCTCCTTCATCCCTCAGTGACCTAGCCCGACCCTGACTCTCCACTGCACACTCGCCTCCTTCATCCCTCAGTGACCTAGCCCGACCCTGACTCTCCACTGCACACTCGCCTCCTTCATCCCTCAGTGACCTAGCCCTACCCTGACTCTCCACTGCACACTCGCCTCCTTCATCCCTCAGTGACCTAGCCCGACCCTGACTCTCCACTGCACACTCGCCTCCTTCATCCCTCAGTGACCTAGCCCGACCCTGACTCTCCACTGCACACTCGCCTCCTTCATCCCTCAGTGACCTAGCCCGACCCTGACTCTCCACTGCACACTCGCCTCCTTCATCCCTCAGTGACCTAGCCCGACCCTGACTCTCCACTGCACACTCGCCTCCTTCATCCCTCAGTGACCTAGCCCGACCCTGACTCTCCACTGCACACTCGCCTCCTTCATCCCTCAGTGACCTAGCCGACCCTGACTCTCCACTGCACACTCGCCTCCTTCATCCCTCAGTGACTAGCCCGACCCTGACTCTCCACTGCACACTCGCCTCCTTCATCCCTCAGTGACCTAGCCCGACCCTGACTCTCCACTGCACACTCGCCTCCTTCATCCCTCAGTGACCTAGCCCGACCCTGACTCTCCACTGCACACTCGCCTCCTTCATCCCTCAGTGACCTAGCCCGACCCTGACTCTCCACTGCACACTCGCCTCCTTCATCCCTCAGTGACCTAGCCCGACCCTGACTCTCCACTGCACACTCGCCTCCTTCATCCCTCAGTGACCTAGCCCGACCCTGACTCTCCACTGCACACTCGCCTCCTTCATCCCTCAGTGACCTAGCCCGACCCTGACTCTCCACTGCACACTCGCCTCCTTCATCCCTCAGTGACCTAGCCCGACCCTGACTCTCCACTGCACACTCGCCTCCTTCATCCCTCAGTGACCTAGCCCGACCCTGACTCTCCACTGCACACTCGCCTCCTTCATCCCTCAGTGACCTAGCCCGACCCTGACTCTCCACTGCACACTCGCCTCCTTCATCCCTCAGTGACCTAGCCCGACCCTGACTCTCCACTGCACACTCGCCTCCTTCATCCCTCAGTGACCTAGCCCGACCCTGACTCTCCACTGCACACTCGCCTCCTTCATCCCTCAGTGACCTAGCCCGACCCTGACTCTCCACTGCACACTCGCCTCCTTCATCCCTCAGTGACCTAGCCCGACCCTGACTCTCCACTGCACACTCGCCTCCTTCATCCCTCAGTGACCTAGCCCGACCCTGACTCTCCACTGCACACTCGCCTCCTTCATCCCTCAGTGACCTAGCCCGACCCTGACTCTCCACTGCACACTCGCCTCCTTCATCCCTCAGTGACCTAGCCCGACCCTGACTCTCCACTGCACACTCGCCTCCTTCATCCCTCAGTGACCTAGCCCGACCCTGACTCTCCACTGCACACTCGCCTCCTTCATCCCTCAGTGACCTAGCCCGACCCTGACTCTCCACTGCACACTCGCCTCCTTCATCCCTCAGTGACCTAGCCCGACCCTGACTCTCCACTGCACACTCGCCTCCTTCATCCCTCAGTGACCTAGCCCGACCCTGACTCTCCACTGCACACTCGCCTCCTTCATCCCTCAGTGACCTAGCCCGACCCTGACTCTCCACTGCACACTCGCCTCCTTCATCCCTCAGTGACCTAGCCCGACCCTGACTCTCCACTGCACACTCGCCTCCTTCATCCCTCAGTGACCTAGCCCGACCCTGACTCTCCACTGCACACTCGCCTCCTTCATCCCTCAGTGACCTAGCCCGACCCTGACTCTCCACTGCACACTCGCCTCCTTCATCCCTCAGTGACCTAGCCCGACCCTGACTCTCCACTGCACACTCGCCTCCTTCATCCCTCAGTGACCTAGCCCGACCCTGACTCTCCACTGCACACTCGCCTCCTTCATCCCTCAGTGACCTAGCCCGACCCTGACTCTCCACTGCACACTCGCCTCCTTCATCCCTCAGTGACCTAGCCCGACCCTGACTCTCCACTGCACACTCGCCTCCTTCATCCCTCAGTGACCTAGCCCGACCCTGACTCTCCACTGCACACTCGCCTCCTTCATCCCTCAGTGACCTAGCCCGACCCTGACTCTCCACTGCACACTCGCCTCCTTCATCCCTCAGTGACCTAGCCCGACCCTGACTCTCCACTGCACACTCGCCTCCTTCATCCCTCAGTGACCTAGCCCGACCCTGACTCTCCACTGCACACTCGCCTCCTTCATCCCTCAGTGACCTAGCCCGACCCTGACTCTCCACTGCACACTCGCCTCCTTCATCCCTCAGTGACCTAGCCCGACCCTGACTCTCCACTGCACACTCGCCTCCTTCATCCCTCAGTGACCTAGCCCGACCCTGACTCTCCACTGCACACTCGCCTCCTTCATCCCTCAGTGACCTAGCCCGACCCTGACTCTCCACTGCACACTCGCCTCCTTCATCCCTCAGTGACCTAGCCCGACCCTGACTCTCCACTGCACACTCGCCTCCTTCATCCCTCAGTGACCTAGCCCGACCCTGACTCTCCACTGCACACTCGCCTCCTTCATCCCTCAGTGACCTAGCCCGACCCTGACTCTCCACTGCACACTCGCCTCCTTCATCCCTCAGTGACCTAGCCCGACCCTGACTCTCCACTGCACACTCGCCTCCTTCATCCCTCAGTGAGCCCGACCCTGACTCTCCACTGCACACTCGCCTCCTTCATCCCTCAGTGACCTAGCCCGACCCTGACTCTCCACTGCACACTCGCCTCCTTCATCCCTCAGTGACCTAGCCCGACCCTGACTCTCCACTGCACACTCGCCTCCTTCATCCCTCAGTGACCTAGCCCGACCCTGACTCTCCACTGCACACTCGCCTCCTTCATCCCTCAGTGACCTAGCCCGACCCTGACTCTCCACTGCACACTCGCCTCCTTCATCCCTCAGTGACCTAGCCCGACCCTGACTCTCCACTGCACACTCGCCTCCTTCATCCCTCAGTGACCTAGCCCGACCCTGACTCTCCACTGCACACTCGCCTCCTTCATCCCTCAGTGACCTAGCCCGACCCTGACTCTCCACTGCACACTCGCCTCCTTCATCCCTCAGTGACCTAGCCCGACCCTGACTCTCCACTGCACACTCGCCTCCTTCATCCCTCAGTGACCTAGCCCGACCCTGACTCTCCACTGCACACTCGCCTCCTTCATCCCTCAGTGACCTAGCCCGACCCTGACTCTCCACTGCACACTCGCCTCCTTCATCCCTCAGTGACCTAGCCCGACCCTGACTCTCCACTGCACACTCGCCTCCTTCATCCCTCAGTGACCTAGCCCGACCCTGACTCTCCACTGCACACTCGCCTCCTTCATCCCTCAGTGACCTAGCCCGACCCTGACTCTCCACTGCACACTCGCCTCCTTCATCCCTCAGTGACCTAGCCCGACCCTGACTCTCCACTGCACACTCGCCTCCTTCATCCCTCAGTGACCTAGCCCGACCCTGACTCTCCACTGCACACTCGCCTCCTTCATCCCTCAGTGACCTAGCCCGACCCTGACTCTCCACTGCACACTCGCCTCCTTCATCCCTCAGTGACCTAGCCCGACCCTGACTCTCCACTGCACACTCGCCTCCTTCATCCCTCAGTGACCTAGCCCGACCCTGACTCTCCACTGCACACTCGCCTCCTTCATCCCTCAGTGACCTAGCCCGACCCTGACTCTCCACTGCACACTCGCCTCCTTCATCCCTCAGTGACCTAGCCCGACCCTGACTCTCCACTGCACACTCGCCTCCTTCATCCCTCAGTGACCTAGCCCGACCCTGACTCTCCACTGCACACTCGCCTCCTTCATCCCTCAGTGACCTAGCCCGACCCTGACTCTCCACTGCACACTCGCCTCCTTCATCCCTCAGTGACCTAGCCGACCCTGACTCTCCACTGCACACTCGCCTCCTTCATCCCTCAGTGACCTAGCCCGACCCTGACTCTCCACTGCACACTCGCCTCCTTCATCCCTCAGTGACCTAGCCCGACCCTGACTCTCCACTGCACACTCGCCTCCTTCATCCCTCAGTGACCTAGCCCGACCCTGACTCTCCACTGCACACTCGCCTCCTTCATCCCTCAGTGACCTAGCCCGACCCTGACTCTCCACTGCACACTCGCCTCCTTCATCCCTCAGTGACCTAGCCCGACCCTGACTCTCCACTGCACACTCGCCTCCTTCATCCCTCAGTGACCTAGCCCGACCCTGACTCTCCACTGCACACTCGCCTCCTTCATCCCTCAGTGACCTAGCCCGACCCTGACTCTCCACTGCACACTCGCCTCCTTCATCCCTCAGTGACCTAGCCCGACCCTGACTCTCCACTGCACACTCGCCTCCTTCATCCCTCAGTGACCTAGCCCGACCCTGACTCTCCACTGCACACTCGCCTCCTTCATCCCTCAGTGACCTAGCCCGACCCTGACTCTCCACTGCACACTCGCCTCCTTCATCCTCAGTGACCTAGCCCGACCCTGACTCTCCACTGCACACTCGCCTCCTTCATCCCTCAGTGACCTAGCCCGACCCTGACTCTCCACTGCACACTCGCCTCCTTCATCCCTCAGTGACCTAGCCCGACCCTGACTCTCCACTGCACACTCGCCTCCTTCATCCCTCAGTGACCTAGCCCGACCCTGACTCTCCACTGCACACTCGCCTCCTTCATCCCTCAGTGACCTAGCCCGACCCTGACTCTCCACTGCACACTCGCCTCCTTCATCCCTCAGTGACCTAGCCCGACCCTGACTCTCCACTGCACACTCGCCTCCTTCATCCCTCAGTGACCTAGCCCGACCCTGACTCTCCACTGCACACTCGCCTCCTTCATCCCTCAGTGACCTAGCCCGACCCTGACTCTCCACTGCACACTCGCCTCCTTCATCCCTCAGTGACCTAGCCCGACCCTGACTCTCCACTGCACACTCGCCTCCTTCATCCCTCAGTGACCTAGCCCGACCCTGACTCTCCACTGCACACTCGCCTCCTTCATCCCTCAGTGACCTAGCCCGACCCTGACTCTCCACTGCACACTCGCCTCCTTCATCCCTCAGTGACCTAGCCCGACCCTGACTCTCCACTGCACACTCGCCTCCTTCATCCCTCAGTGACCTAGCCCGACCCTGACTCTCCACTGCACACTCGCCTCCTTCATCCCTCAGTGACCTAGCCCCCCCTGACTCTCCACTGCACACTCGCCTCCTTCATCCCTCAGTGACCTAGCCCGACCCTGACTCTCCACTGCACACTCGCCTCCTTCATCCCTCAGTGACCTAGCCCGACCCTGACTCTCCACTGCACACTCGCCTCCTTCATCCCTCAGTGACCTAGCCCGACCCTGACTCTCCACTGCACACTCGCCTCCTTCATCCCTCAGTGACCTAGCCCGACCCTGACTCTCCACTGCACACTCGCCTCCTTCATCCCTCAGTGACCTAGCCCGACCCTGACTCTCCACTGCACACTCGCCTCCTTCATCCCTCAGTGACCTAGCCCGACCCTGACTCTCCACTGCACACTCGCCTCCTTCATCCCTCAGTGACCTAGCCCGACCCTGACTCTCCACTGCACACTCGCCTCCTTCATCCCTCAGTGACCTAGCCCGACCCTGACTCTCCACTGCACACTCGCCTCCTTCATCCCTCAGTGACCTAGCCCGACCCTGACTCTCCACTGCACACTCGCCTCCTTCATCCCTCAGTGACCTAGCCCGACCCTGACTCTCCACTGCACACTCGCCTCCTTCATCCCTCAGTGACCTAGCCCGACCCTGACTCTCCACTGCACACTCGCCTCCTTCATCCCTCAGTGACCTAGCCCGACCCTGACTCTCCACTGCACACTCGCCTCCTTCATCCCTCAGTGACCTAGCCCGACCCTGACTCTCCACTGCACACTCGCCTCCTTCATCCCTCAGTGACCTAGCCCGACCCTGACTCTCCACTGCACACTCGCCTCCTTCATCCCTCAGTGACCTAGCCCGACCCTGACTCTCCACTGCACACTCGCCTCCTTCATCCCTCAGTGACCTAGCCCGACCCTGACTCTCCACTGCACACTCGCCTCCTTCATCCCTCAGTGACCTAGCCCGACCCTGACTCTCCACTGCACACTCGCCTCCTTCATCCCTCAGTGACCTAGCCCGACCCTGACTCTCCACTGCACACTCGCCTCCTTCATCCCTCAGTGACCTAGCCCGACCCTGACTCTCCACTGCACACTCGCCTCCTTCATCCCTCAGTGACCTAGCCCGACCCTGACTCTCCACTGCACACTCGCCTCCTTCATCCCTCAGTGACCTAGCCCGACCCTGACTCTCCACTGCACACTCGCCTCCTTCATCCCTCAGTGACCTAGCCCGACCCTGACTCTCCACTGCACACTCGCCTCCTTCATCCCTCAGTGACCTAGCCCGACCCTGACTCTCCACTGCACACTCGCCTCCTTCATCCCTCAGTGACCTAGCCCGACCCTGACTCTCCACTGCACACTCGCCTCCTTCATCCCTCAGTGACCTAGCCCGACCCTGACTCTCCACTGCACACTCGCCTCCTTCATCCCTCAGTGACCTAGCCCGACCCTGACTCTCCACTGCACACTCGCCTCCTTCATCCCTCAGTGACCAGCCCGACCCTGACTCTCCACTGCACACTCGCCTCCTTCATCCCTCAGTGACCTAGCCCGACCCTGACTCTCCACTGCACACTCGCCTCCTTCATCCCTCAGTGACCTAGCCCGACCCTGACTCTCCACTGCACACTCGCCTCCTTCATCCCTCAGTGACCTAGCCCGACCCTGACTCTCCACTGCACACTCGCCTCCTTCATCCCTCAGTGACCTAGCCCGACCCTGACTCTCCACTGCACACTCGCCTCCTTCATCCCTCAGTGACCTAGCCCGACCCTGACTCTCCACTGCACACTCGCCTCCTTCATCCCTCAGTGACCTAGCCCGACCCTGACTCTCCACTGCACACTCGCCTCCTTCATCCCTCAGTGACCTAGCCCGACCCTGACTCTCCACTGCACACTCGCCTCCTTCATCCCTCAGTGACCTAGCCCGACCCTGACTCTCCACTGCACACTCGCCTCCTTCATCCCTCAGTGACCTAGCCCGACCCTGACTCTCCACTGCACACTCGCCTCCTTCATCCCTCAGTGACCTAGCCCGACCCTGACTCTCCACTGCACACTCGCC
Organism: Squalus acanthias; assembly: GCA_030390025.1. Taxonomy (NCBI): domain Eukaryota; kingdom Metazoa; phylum Chordata; class Chondrichthyes; order Squaliformes; family Squalidae; genus Squalus; species Squalus acanthias. Next base: position 43,374 of record JASTWF010001681.1, on the reverse strand, counting down.
TCCTTCATCCCTCAGTGACCTAGCCCGACCCTGACTCTCCACTGCACACTCGCCTCCTTCATCCCTCAGTGACCTAGCCCGACCCTGACTCTCCACTGCACACTCGCCTCCTTCATCCCTCAGTGACCTAGCCCGACCCTGACTCTCCACTGCACACTCGCCTCCTTCATCCCTCAGTGACCTAGCCCGACCCTGACTCTCCACTGCACACTCGCCTCCTTCATCCCTCAGTGACCTAGCCCGACCCTGACTCTCCACTGCACACTCGCCTCCTTCATCCCTCAGTGACCTAGCCCGACCCTGACTCTCCACTGCACACTCGCCTCCTTCATCCCTCAGTGACCTAGCCCGACCCTGACTCTCCACTGCACACTCGCCTCCTTCATCCCTCAGTGACCTAGCCCGACCCTGACTCTCCACTGCACACTCGCCTCCTTCATCCCTCAGTGACCTAGCCCGACCCTGACTCTCCACTGCACACTCGCCTCCTTCATCCCTCAGTGACCTAGCCCGACCCTGACTCTCCACTGCACACTCGCCTCCTTCATCCCTCAGTGACCTAGCCCGACCTGACTCTCCACTGCACACTCGCCTCCTTCATCCCTCAGTGACCTAGCCCGACCCTGACTCTCCACTGCACACTCGCCTCCTTCATCCCTCAGTGACCTAGCCCGACCCTGACTCTCCACTGCACACTCGCCTCCTTCATCCCTCAGTGACCTAGCCCGACCCTGACTCTCCACTGCACACTCGCCTCCTTCATCCCTCAGTGACCTAGCCCGACCCTGACTCTCCACTGCACACTCGCCTCCTTCATCCCTCAGTGACCTAGCCCGACCCTGACTCTCCACTGCACACTCGCCTCCTTCATCCCTCAGTGACCTAGCCCGACCCTGACTCTCCACTGCACACTCGCCTCCTTCATCCCTCAGTGACCTAGCCCGACCCTGACTCTCCACTGCACACTCGCCTCCTTCATCCCTCAGTGACCTAGCCCGACCCTGACTCTCCACTGCACACTCGCCTCCTTCATCCCTCAGTGACCTAGCCCGACCCTGACTCTCCACTGCACACTCGCCTCCTTCATCCCTCAGTGACCTAGCCCGACCCTGACTCTCCACTGCACACTCGCCTCCTTCATCCCTCAGTGACCTAGCCCGACCCTGACTCTCCACTGCACACTCGCCTCCTTCATCCCTCAGTGACCTAGCCCGACCCTGACTCTCCACTGCACACTCGCCTCCTTCATCCCTCAGTGACCTAGCCCGACCCTGACTCTCCACTGCACACTCGCCTCCTTCATCCCTCAGTGACCTAGCCCGACCCTGACTCTCCACTGCACACTCGCCTCCTTCATCCCTCAGTGACCTAGCCCGACCCTGACTCTCCACTGCACACTCGCCTCCTTCATCCCTCAGTGACCTAGCCCGACCCTGACTCTCCACTGCACACTCGCCTCCTTCATCCCTCAGTGACCTAGCCCGACCCTGACTCTCCACTGCACACTCGCCTCCTTCATCCCTCAGTGACCTAGCCCGACCCTGACTCTCCACTGCACACTCGCCTCCTTCATCCCTCAGTGACCTAGCCCGACCCTGACTCTCCACTGCACACTCGCCTCCTTCATCCCTCAGTGACCTAGCCCGACCCTGACTCTCCACTGCACACTCGCCTCCTTCATCCCTCAGTGACCTAGCCCGACCCTGACTCTCCACTGCACACTCGCCTCCTTCATCCCTCAGTGACCTAGCCCGACCCTGACTCTCCACTGCACACTCGCCTCCTTCATCCCTCAGTGACCTAGCCCGACCCTGACTCTCCACTGCACACTCGCCTCCTTCATCCCTCAGTGACCTAGCCCGACCCTGACTCTCCACTGCACACTCGCCTCCTTCATCCCTCAGTGACCTAGCCCGACCCTGACTCTCCACTGCACACTCGCCTCCTTCATCCCTCAGTGACCTAGCCCGACCCTGACTCTCCACTGCACACTCGCCTCCTTCATCCCTCAGTGACCTAGCCCGACCCTGACTCTCCACTGCACACTCGCCTCCTTCATCCCTCAGTGACCTAGCCCGACCCTGACTCTCCACTGCACACTCGCCTCCTTCATCCCTCAGTGACCTAGCCCGACCCTGACTCTCCACTGCACACTCGCCTCCTTCATCCCTCAGTGACCTAGCCCGACCCTGACTCTCCACTGCACACTCGCCTCCTTCATCCCTCAGTGACCTAGCCCGACCCTGACTCTCCACTGCACACTCGCCTCCTTCATCCCTCAGTGACCTAGCCCGACCCTGACTCTCCACTGCACACTCGCCTCCTTCATCCCTCAGTGACCTAGCCCGACCCTGACTCTCCACTGCACACTCGCCTCCTTCATCCCTCAGTGACCTAGCCCGACCCTGACTCTCCACTGCACACTCGCCTCCTTCATCCCTCAGTGACCTAGCCCGACCCTGACTCTCCACTGCACACTCGCCTCCTTCATCCCTCAGTGACCTAGCCCGACCCTGACTCTCCACTGCACACTCGCCTCCTTCATCCCTCAGTGACCTAGCCCGACCCTGACTCTCCACTGCACACTCGCCTCCTTCATCCCTCAGTGACCTAGCCCGACCCTGACTCTCCACTGCACACTCGCCTCCTTCATCCCTCAGTGACCTAGCCCGACCCTGACTCTCCACTGCACACTCGCCTCCTTCATCCCTCAGTGACCTAGCCCGACCCTGACTCTCCACTGCACACTCGCCTCCTTCATCCCTCAGTGACCTAGCCCGACCCTGACTCTCCACTGCACACTCGCCTCCTTCATCCCTCAGTGACCTAGCCCGACCCTGACTCTCCACTGCACACTCGCCTCCTTCATCCCTCAGTGACCTAGCCCGACCCTGACTCTCCACTGCACACTCGCCTCCTTCATCCCTCAGTGACCTAGCCCGACCCTGACTCTCCACTGCACACTCGCCTCCTTCATCCCTCAGTGACCTAGCCCGACCCTGACTCTCCACTGCACACTCGCCTCCTTCATCCCTCAGTGACCTAGCCCGACCCTGACTCTCCACTGCACACTCGCCTCCTTCATCCCTCAGTGACCTAGCCCGACCCTGACTCTCCACTGCACACTCGCCTCCTTCATCCCTCAGTGACCTAGCCCGACCCTGACTCTCCACTGCACACTCGCCTCCTTCATCCCTCAGTGACCTAGCCCGACCCTGACTCTCCACTGCACACTCGCCTCCTTCATCCCTCAGTGACCTAGCCCGACCCTGACTCTCCACTGCACACTCGCCTCCTTCATCCCTCAGTGACCTAGCCCGACCCTGACTCTCCACTGCACACTCGCCTCCTTCATCCCTCAGTGACCTAGCCCGACCCTGACTCTCCACTGCACACTCGCCTCCTTCATCCCTCAGTGACCTAGCCCGACCCTGACTCTCCACTGCACACTCGCCTCCTTCATCCCTCAGTGACCTAGCCCGACCCTGACTCTCCACTGCACACTCGCCTCCTTCATCCCTCAGTGACCTAGCCCGACCCTGACTCTCCACTGCACACTCGCCTCCTTCATCCCTCAGTGACCTAGCCCGACCCTGACTCTCCACTGCACACTCGCCTCCTTCATCCCTCAGTGACCTAGCCCGACCCTGACTCTCCACTGCACACTCGCCTCCTTCATCCCTCAGTGACCTAGCCCGACCCTGACTCTCCACTGCACACTCGCCTCCTTCATCCCTCAGTGACCTAGCCCGACCCTGACTCTCCACTGCACACTCGCCTCCTTCATCCCTCAGTGACCTAGCCCGACCCTGACTCTCCACTGCACACTCGCCTCCTTCATCCCTCAGTGACCTAGCCCGACCCTGACTCTCCACTGCACACTCGCCTCCTTCATCCCTCAGTGACCTAGCCCGACCCTGACTCTCCACTGCACACTCGCCTCCTTCATCCCTCAGTGACCTAGCCCGACCCTGACTCTCCACTGCACACTCGCCTCCTTCATCCCCGAGCCCGACCCTGACTCTCCACTGCACACTCGCCTCCTTCATCCCTCAGTGACCTAGCCCGACCCTGACTCTCCACTGCACACTCGCCTCCTTCATCCCTCAGTGACCTAGCCCGACCCTGACTCTCCACTGCACACTCGCCTCCTTCATCCCTCAGTGACCTAGCCCGACCCTGACTCTCCACTGCACACTCGCCTCCTTCATCCCTCAGTGACCTAGCCCGACCCTGACTCTCCACTGCACACTCGCCTCCTTCATCCCTCAGTGACCTAGCCCGACCCTGACTCTCCACTGCACACTCGCCTCCTTCATCCCTCAGTGACCTAGCCCGACCCTGACTCTCCACTGCACACTCGCCTCCTTCATCCCTCAGTGACCTAGCCCGACCCTGACTCTCCACTGCACACTCGCCTCCTTCATCCCTCAGTGACCTAGCCCGACCCTGACTCTCCACTGCACACTCGCCTCCTTCATCCCTCAGTGACCTAGCCCGACCCTGACTCTCCACTGCACACTCGCCTCCTTCATCCCTCAGTGACCTAGCCCGACCCTGACTCTCCACTGCACACTCGCCTCCTTCATCCCTCAGTGACCTAGCCCGACCCTGACTCTCCACTGCACACTCGCCTCCTTCATCCCTCAGTGACCTAGCCCGACCCTGACTCTCCACTGCACACTCGCCTCCTTCATCCCTCAGTGACCTAGCCCGACCCTGACTCTCCACTGCACACTCGCCTCCTTCATCCCTCAGTGACCTAGCCCGACCCTGACTCTCCACTGCACACTCGCCTCCTTCATCCCTCAGTGACCTAGCCCGACCCTGACTCTCCACTGCACACTCGCCTCCTTCATCCCTCAGTGACCTAGCCCGACCCTGACTCTCCACTGCACACTCGCCTCCTTCATCCCTCAGTGACCTAGCCCGACCCTGACTCTCCACTGCACACTCGCCTCCTTCATCCCTCAGTGACCTAGCCCGACCCTGACTCTCCACTGCACACTCGCCTCCTTCATCCCTCAGTGACCTAGCCCGACCCTGACTCTCCACTGCACACTCGCCTCCTTCATCCCTCAGTGACCTAGCCCGACCCTGACTCTCCACTGCACACTCGCCTCCTTCATCCCTCAGTGACCTAGCCCGACCCTGACTCTCCACTGCACACTCGCCTCCTTCATCCCTCAGTGACCTAGCCCGACCCTGACTCTCCACTGCACACTCGCCTCCTTCATCCCTCAGTGACCTAGCCCGACCCTGACTCTCCACTGCACACTCGCCTCCTTCATCCCTCAGTGACCTAGCCCGACCCTGACTCTCCACTGCACACTCGCCTCCTTCATCCCTCAGTGACCTAGCCCGACCCTGACTCTCCACTGCACACTCGCCTCCTTCATCCCTCAGTGACCTAGCCCGACCCTGACTCTCCACTGCACACTCGCCTCCTTCATCCCTCAGTGACCTAGCCCGACCCTGACTCTCCACTGCACACTCGCCTCCTTCATCCCTCAGTGACCTAGCCCGACCCTGACTCTCCACTGCACACTCGCCTCCTTCATCCCTCAGTGACCTAGCCCGACCCTGACTCTCCACTGCACACTCGCCTCCTTCATCCCTCAGTGACCTAGCCCGACCCTGACTCTCCACTGCACACTCGCCTCCTTCATCCCTCAGTGACCTAGCCCGACCCTGACTCTCCACTGCACACTCGCCTCCTTCATCCCTCAGTGACCTAGCCCGACCCTGACTCTCCACTGCACACTCGCCTCCTTCATCCCTCAGTGACCTAGCCCGACCCTGACTCTCCACTGCACACTCGCCTCCTTCATCCCTCAGTGACCTAGCCCGACCCTGACTCTCCACTGCACACTCGCCTCCTTCATCCCTCAGTGACCTAGCCCGACCCTGACTCTCCACTGCACACTCGCCTCCTTCATCCCTCAGTGACCTAGCCCGACCCTGACTCTCCACTGCACACTCGCCTCCTTCATCCCTCAGTGACCTAGCCCGACCCTGACTCTCCACTGCACACTCGCCTCCTTCATCCCTCAGTGACCTAGCCCGACCCTGACTCTCCACTGCACACTCGCCTCCTTCATCCCTCAGTGACCTAGCCCGACCCTGACTCTCCACTGCACACTCGCCTCCTTCATCCCTCAGTGACCTAGCCCGACCCTGACTCTCCACTGCACACTCGCCTCCTTCATCCCTCAGTGACCTAGCCCGACCCTGACTCTCCACTGCACACTCGCCTCCTTCATCCCTCAGTGACCTAGCCCGACCCTGACTCTCCACTGCACACTCGCCTCCTTCATCCCTCAGTGACCTAGCCCGACCCTGACTCTCCACTGCACACTCGCCTCCTTCATCCCTCAGTGACCTAGCCCGACCCTGACTCTCCACTGCACACTCGCCTCCTTCATCCCTCAGTGACCTAGCCCGACCCTGACTCTCCATGCACACTCGCCTCCTTCATCCCTCAGTGACCGAGCCCGACCCTGACTCTCCACTGCACACTCGCCTCCATCATCCCTCAGTGACCTCGCCCGACCCTGACTCTCCACTGCACACTCGCCTCCTTCCATCCCCTCAGCTGACCTGAGCCCGAACCCTGACTCTCCACTGCACCTCGCCTCCTTCATCACTCAGTGACCTAGCCCGGACCCTGACTCTCCACTGCACACTCCGCCTCCTTCATCCCTCAGTGACCTAGCCGGACCCTGACTCTCCACTGCACACTCGCCTCCTTCATCCCTCAGTGACCAGCCCGACCCTGACTCTCCACTGCACACTCGCCTCCTTCATCCTCAGTGACCTAGCCCGACCCTGACTCTCCACTGCACACTCGCCTCCTTCATCCCTCAGTGACCTAGCCCGACCCTGACTCTCCATGCACACTCGCCTCCTTCATCCCTCAGTGACCTAGCCAGACCCTGACTCTCCACTGCACACTCGCCTCCTTCATCCCTCAGTGACCTAGCCCGACCCTGACTCTCCACTGCACACTCGCCTCCTTCATCCCTCAGTGACCTAGCCCGACCCTGACTCTCCACTGCACACTCGCCTCCTTCATCCCTCAGTGACCTAGCCCGACCCTGACTCTCCACTGCACACTCGCCTCCTTCATCCCTCAGTGACCAGCCCGACCCTGACTCTCACTGCACACTCGCCTCCTTCATCCCTCAGTACGAGCCCGACCCTGACTCTCCACTGCACACTCGCCTCCTTCATCCCTCAGTGACCGAGCCCGACCCTGACTCTCCACTGCACACTCGCCTCCTTCATCCCTCAGTGACCCAGCCCGACCCTGACTCTCCACTGCACACTCGCCTCCTTCATCCCTCAGTGACCTAGCCGACCCTGACTCTCACTGCACACTCGCCTCCATCATCCCTCAGTGACCGAGCCGACCCTGACTCTCCACAGCACACTCGCCTCCTTCATCCCTCAGTGACCTAGCCCGACCCTGACTCTCCACTGCACACTCGCCTCCTTCATCCCTCAGCTGACTAGCCCGACCCTGACTCTCCACTGCACACTCGCCTCCTTCATCCCTCAGTGACCTAGCCCGACCTGACTCTCCACTGCACACTCGCCTCCTTCATCCCCTCAGTGACCTAGCCCGACCCTGACTCTCCACTGCACACTCGCCTCCTTCATCCCTCAGTGACCTAGCCCGACCCTGACTCTCACTGCACACTCGCCTCCTTCATCCCTCAGTGACCTAGCCCTGACCCTGACTCTCCACTGCACACTCGCCTCCTTCATCCTCAGTGACCTAGCCCGACCCTGACTCTCCACTGCACACTCGCCTCCTTCATCCGTCAGTGACCTAGCCCGACCCTGACTCTCCACTGCACACTCGCCTCCTTCATCCTCAGTGACCGAGCCCGACCCTGACTCTCCACTGCACACTCGCCTCCTTCATCCCTCAGTGACCTAGCCCGACCCTGACTCTCCCACTGCACCACTCGCCTCCTTCATCCCTCAGTGACCTAGCCCGACCTGACTCTCCACTGCACACTCGCCTCCTTTCATCCCTCAGTGACCTAGCACGACCCTGACTCTCCACTGCACACTCGCCTCCTTCATCCCTCAGTGACCTAGCCTGACCCTGACTCTCCACTGCACACTCGCCTCCTTCATCCCTCAGTGACCTAGCCCGACCCTGACTCTCACTGCACACTCGCCTCCTTCATCCCTCAGTGACCTAGCCCGACCCTGACTCTCCACTCCACACTCGCCTCCTTCATCCCTCAGTGACCTAGCCCGACCCTGACTCTCCACTGCACACTCGCCTCCTTCATCCCTCAGTGACCTAGCCCGACCCTGACTCTCCACTGCACACTCGCCTCCTTCATCCCTCAGTGACCTAGCCCGACCCTGACTCTCCACTGCACACTCGCCTCCTTCATCCCCTCAGTGACCCAAGCCCGACCCTGACTCTCCACTGCACACTGGCTCCTTCATCCCTCAGTGACCTAGCCCCGACCCTGACTCTCCACTGCACACTGGCCTCCTTCATCCCTCAGTGACCTAGCCCGACCCTGACTCTCCACTGCACACTGGCCTCCTTCATCCCTCAGTGACCTAGCCCGACCCTGACTCTCCACTGCACACTCGCCTCCTTCATCACTCAGTGACCCAAGCCCGACCCTGACACTCCACTGCACACTCGCCTCCTTCATCCCTCAGTGACCTAGCCCGACCCTGACTCTCCACTGCACACTCGCCTCCTTCATCCCTCAGTGACCTAGCCCGACCCTGACTCTCCACTGCACACTCGCCTCCTTCATCCCTCAGTGACCTAGCCCGACCCTGACTCTCCACTGCACACTCGCCTCCTTCATCCCTCAGTGACCTAGCCCGACCCTGACTCTCCACTGCACACTCGCCTCCTTCATCCCTCAGTGACCTAGGCCCGACCCTGACTCTCCACTGCACACTCGCCTCCTTCATCCCTCAGTGACCTAGCCCGACCCTGACTCTCCACTGCACACTCGCCTCCTTCATCCCTCAGTGACCTAGCCCGACCCTGACTCTCCACTGCACACTCGCCTCCTTCATCCCTCAGTGACCAAGCCCGACCCTGACTCTCCACTGCACACTCGCCTCCTTCATCCCTCAGTGACCCAAGCCCGACCCTGACTCTCCACTGCACACTCGCCTCCTTCATCCCTCAGTGACCTAGCCCGACCCTGACTCTCCACTGCACACTCGGCCTCCTTCATCCCTCAGTGACCTAGCCCGACCCTGACTCTCCACTGCACACTCGCCTCCTTCATCCCTCAGTGACCTAGCCCGACCCTGACTCTCCACTGCACACTCGCCTCCTTCATCCCTCAGTGACCCAACCCGACCCTGACTCTCCACTGCACACTCGCCTCCTTCATCCCTCAGTGACCTAGCCCGACCCTGACTCTCCACTGCACACTTGCCTCCTTCATCCCTCAGTGACCTAGCCCGACCCTGACACTCCACTGCACATCGGCCTCCTTCATCCCTCAGTGACCTAGCCCGACCCTGACTCTCCACTGCACACTCGGCCTCCTTCATCCTCAGTGACCAAGCCCGACCCTGACTCTCCACTGCACCCTCGCCTCCTTCATCCCTCAGTGACCTAGCCCGACCCTGACTCTCCACTGCACACTCGCCTCCTTCATCCCTCAGTGACCTAGCCCTACCCTGACTCTCCACTGCACACTCGCCTCCTTCATCCCTCAGTGACCTAGCCTCGACCCTGACTCTCCACTGCACACTCGCCTCCTTCATCCCTCAGTGACCTAGCCCGACCCTGACTCTCCACTGCACACTCGCCTCCTTCATCCCTCAGTGACCTAGCCCGACCCTGACTCTCCACTGCACACTCGCCTCCTTCATCCCTCAGTGACCTAGCCCGACCCTGACTCTCCACTGCACACTCGCCTCCTTCATCCCTCAGTGACCTAGCCCGACCCTGACTCTGCACTGCACACTCGGCCTCCTTCATCCCTCAGTGACCTAGCCCGACCCTGACTCTCCACTGCACAACTAGCCTCCTTCATCCCTCAGTGACCGAGCCCGACCCTGACTCTCCACTGCACACTCGCCTCCTTCATCCCTCAGTGACCTAGCCGACCCTGACTCTCCACTGCACACTGCCTCCTTCATCCCTCAGTGACCTAGCCGACCCTGACTCTCCACTGCACACTCGCCTCCTTCATCCCTCAGTGACCGAGCCCGACCCTGACTCTCCACTGCACACTCGCCTCCTTCATCCCTCAGTGACCTAGCCGACCCTGACTCTCCACTGCACACTCGCCTCCTTCATCCCTCAGTGACGTAGCCCGACCCTGACTCTCCACTGCACACTCGCCTCCTTCATCCCTCAGTGACCTAGCCCGACCCTGACTCTCCACTGCACACTCGTCTCCTTCATCCCTCAGTGACCTAGCCCGACCCTGACTCTCCACTGCACACTCGCCTCCTTCATCCCTCAGTGACCAGCCCGATCCTGACTCTCCACTGCACACTCGCCTCTTCATCCCTCAGTGACCTAGCCCGACCCTGACTCTCCACTGCACACTCGCCTCCTTCATCCCTCACTGACCAAGCCCGACCCTGACTCTCCACTGCACACTCACCTCCTTCATCCCTCAGTGACCTAGCCCGACCCTGACTCTCCACTGCACACTCGCCTCCTTCATCCCTCAGTGACCTAGCCCGACCCTGACTCACCACTGCACACTCGCCTCCTTCATCCCTCAGTGACCTAGCCCTATCCCTGACTCTCCACTACACACTCGCCTCCTTCATCCCTCAGTGACCTAGCCCGACCCCTGACTCTCCACTGCACACTTGCCTCCTTCATCCCTCAGTGACCTAGCCCGACCCTGACTCTCCACTGCACACTCGCCTCCTTCATCCCTCAGTGACCTAGCCCCGACCCTGACTCTCCACTGCACACTCGCCTCCTTCATCCCTCAGTGACCCAGCCCGACCCTGACTCTCCACTGCACACTCGCCTCCTTCATTCCTCAGTGACCCAGCCCGACCCTGACTCTCCACTGTACACTCGCCTCCTTCATCCCTCAGTGACCTAGCCCTACGCTGACTCTCCACTACACACTCGCCTCCTTCATCCCTCAGTGACCCAGCCCGACCCTGACTCTCCACTGCACACTCGCCTCCTTCATCCCTCAGTGACCAAACCAACCCTGACTCTCCACTGCACACTCGCCTCCTTCATCCCTCAGTGACCTAGCCCTGCCCTGACTCTCCACTGCACAGTCGCCTCCTTCATCCCTCAGTGACCTAGCCCGACCCTGACTCTCCACTGCACACTCGCCTCCTTCATCCCTCAGTGACCTAGCCCGACCCTGACTCTCCACTGCACACGTCGCCTCCTTCATCCCTCAGTGACCTATCCCAACCCTGACTCTCCACTGCACACTCGCCTCCTTCATCCCTCAGTGACCGAGCCCGACCCTGACTCTCCACTGCACACTCGCCTCCTTCATCCCTCAGTGACCAAGCCCAACCCTGACTCTCCACTGCACACTCGCCTCCTTCATCCCTCAGTGACCTAGCCCGACCCTGACTCTCCACTGCACACTCGCCTCCTTCATCCTCAGTGACCAGCCCGACCCTGACTCTCCACTGCACACTCGCCTCCTTCATCCCTCAGTTACCTAGCCCGACCCTGACTCTCCACTGCACACTCGCCTCCTTCATCCCTCAGTGACCTAGCCCGACCCTGACTCTCCACTGCACACTCGCCTCCTTCATCCCTCAGTGACCTAGCCCGACCTGACTCTCCACTGCACACTCGCCTCCTTCATCCCTCAGTGACCTAGCCCGACCCTGACTCTCCACTGCACACTCGCCTCCTTCATCCCTCAGTGACCTAGCCCTACCCTGACTCTCCACTGCACACTCGCCTCCTTCATCCCTCAGTGACTAGCCCGACCCTGACTCTCCACTGCACACTCGCCTCCTTCATCCCTCAGTGACCTAGCCCGACCCTGACTCTCCACTGCACACTCGCCTCCTTCATCCCTCAGTGACCTAGCCCGACCCTGACTCTCCACTGCACACTCGCCTCCTTCATCCCTCAGTGACCTAGCCCGACCCTGACTCTCCACTGCACACTCGCCTCCTTCATCCCTCAGTGACCTAGCCCGACCCTGACTCTCCACTGCACACTCGCCTCCTTCATCCCTCAGTGACCTAGCCCTACCCTGACTCTCCACTGCACACTCGCCTCCTTCATCCCTCAGTGACCTAGCCCGACCCTGACTCTCCACTGCACACTCGCCTCCTTCATCCCTCAGTGACCTAGCCCGACCCTGACTCTCCACTGCACACTCGCCTCCTTCATCCCTCAGTGACCTAGCCCGACCCTGACTCTCCACTGCACACTCGCCTCCTTCATCCCTCAGTGACCTAGCCCGACCCTGACTCTCCACTGCACACTCGCCTCCTTCATCCCTCAGTGACCTAGCCCGACCCTGACTCTCCACTGCACACTCGCCTCCTTCATCCCTCAGTGACCTAGCCCGACCCTGACTCTCCACTGCACACTCGCCTCCTTCATCCCTCAGTGACCTAGCCCGACCCTGACTCTCCACTGCACACTCGCCTCCTTCATCCCTCAGTGACCTAGCCCGACCCTGACTCTCCACTGCACACTCGCCTCCTTCATCCTCAGTGACCTAGCCCGACCCTGACTCTCCACTGCACACTCGCCTCCTTCATCCCTCAGTGACCTAGCCCGACCCTGACTCTCCACTGCACACTCGCCTCCTTCATCCCTCAGTGACCTAGCCCTACCCTGACTCTCCACTGCACACTCGCCTCCTTCATCCCTCAGTGACCTAGCCCTACCCTGACTCTCCACTGCACACTCGCCTCCTTCATCCCTCAGTGACCTAGCCCGACCCTGACTCTCCACTGCACACTCGCCTCCTTCATCCCTCAGTGACCTAGCCCGACCCTGACTCTCCACTGCACACTCGCCTCCTTCATCCTCAGTGACCTAGCCCGACCCTGACTCTCCACTGCACACTCGCCTCCTTCATCCCTCAGTGACCTAGCCCGACCCTGACTCTCCACTGCACACTCGCCTCCTTCATCCCTCAGTGACCTAGCCCTACCCTGACTCTCCACTGCACACTCGCCTCCTTCATCCCTCAGTGACCTAGCCCTACCCTGACTCTCCACTGCACACTCGCCTCCTTCATCCCTCAGTGACCTAGCCCGACCCTGACTCTCCACTGCACACTCGCCTCCTTCATCCCTCAGTGACCCAACCCGACCCTGACTCTCCACTGCACACTCGCCTCCTTCATCCCTCAGTGACCTAGCACGACCCTGACTCTCCACTGCACACTCGCCTCCTTCATCCCTCACTGACCTAGCCCGACCCTGACTCTCCACTGCACACTCGCCTCCTTCATCCCTCAGTGACCTAGCCCGACCCTGACTCTCCACTGCACACTCGCCTCCTTCATCCCTCAGTGACCTAGCCCGACCCTGACTGTCCACTGCACACTCGCCTCCTTCATCCCTCAGTGACCTAGCCCTACCCTGACTCTCCACTGCACACTCGCCTCCTTCATCCCTCAGTGACCTAGCCCGACCCTGACTCTCCACTGCACACTCGCCTCCTTCATCCCTCAGTGACCGAGCCCGACCCTGACTCTCCACTGCACACTCGCCTCCTTCATCCCTCAGTGACCTAGCCCTACCCTGACTCTCCACTGCACACTCGCCTCCTTCATCCCTCAGTGACCTAGCCCGACCCTGACTCTCCACTGCACACTCGCCTCCTTCATCCCTCAGTGACCTAGCCCGACCCTGACTCTCCACTGCACACTCGCCTCCTTCATCCCTCAGTGACCTAGCCCGACCCTGACTCTCCACTGCACACTCGCCTCCTTCATCCCTCAGTGACCTAGCCCGACCCTGACTCTCCACTGCACACTCGCCTCCTTCATCCCTCAGTGACCTAGCCCGACCCTGACTCTCCACTGCACACTCGCCTCCTTCATCCCTCAGTGACCTAGCCCTACCCTGACTCTCCACTGCACACTCGCCTCCTTCATCCCTCAGTGACCTAGCCCGACCCTGACTCTCCACTGCACACTCGCCTCCTTCATCCCTCAGTGACCTAGCCCGACCCTGACTCTCCACTGCACACTCGCCTCCTTCATCCCTCAGTGACCTAGCCCGACCCTGACTCTCCACTGCACACTCGCCTCCTTCATCCCTCAGTGACCTAGCCCGACCCTGACTCTCCACTGCACACTCGCCTCCTTCATCCCTCAGTGACCTAGCCCGACCCTGACTCTCCACTGCACACTCGCCTCCTTCATCCCTCAGTGACCTAGCCCGACCCTGACTCTCCACTGCACACTCGCCTCCTTCATCCCTCAGTGACCTAGCCCGACCCTGACTCTCCACTGCACACTCGCCTCCTTCATCCCTCAGTGACCTAGCCCGACCCTGACTCTCCACTGCACACTCGCCTCCTTCATCCCTCAGTGACCTAGCCCGACCCTGACTCTCCACTGCACACTCGCCTCCTTCATCCCTCAGTGACCTAGCCCGACCCTGACTCTCCACTGCACACTCGCCTCCTTCATCCCTCAGTGACCTAGCCCGACCCTGACTCTCCACTGCACACTCGCCTCCTTCATCCCTCAGTGACCTAGCCCGACCCTGACTCTCCACTGCACACTCGCCTCCTTCATCCCTCAGTGACCTAGCCCGACCCTGACTCTCCACTGCACACTCGCCTCCTTCATCCCTCAGTGACCTAGCCCGACCCTGACTCTCCACTGCACACTCGACTCCTTCATCCCTCAGTGACCTAGCCCGACCCTGACTCTCCACTGCACACTCGCCTCCTTCATCCCTCACTGACCTAGCCCGACCCTGACTCTCCACTGCACACTCGCCTCCTCCATCCCTCAGTGACCTAGCCCGACCCTGACTCTCCACTGCACACTCGCCCTCATCCCTCAGTGACCTAGCCCGACCCTGACTCTCCACTGCACACTCGACTCCTTCATCCTCAGTGACCTAGCCCGACCCTGACTCTCCACTGCACACTCGCCTCCTTCATCCCTCAGTGACCTAGCCCGACCCTGACTCTCCACTGCACACTCGCCTCCTTCATCCCTCAGTGACCTAGCCCGACCCTGACTCTCCACTGCACACTCGCCTCCTTCATCCCTCAGTGACCTAGCCCGACCCTGACTCTCCACTGCACACTCGCCTCCTTCATCCCTCAGTGACCTAGCCCGACCCTGACTCTCCACTGCACACTCGCCTCCTTCATCCCTCAGTGACCTAGCCCGACCCTGACTCTCCACTGCACACTCGCCTCCTTCATCCCTCAGTGACCTAGCCCGACCCTGACTCTCCACTGCACACTCGCCTCCTTCATCCCTCAGTGACCTAGCCCGACCCTGACTCTCCACTGCACACTCGCCTCCTTCATCCCTCAGTGACCTAGCCCGACCCTGACTCTCCACTGCACACTCGCCTCCTTCATCCCTCAGTGACCTAGCCCGACCCTGACTCTCCACTGCACACTCGCCTCCTTCATCCCTCAGTGACCTAGCCCTACCCTGACTCTCCACTGCACACTCGCCTCCTTCATCCCTCAGTGACCTAGCCCGACCCTGACTCTCCACTGCACACTCGCCTCCTTCATCCCTCAGTGACCTAGCCCGACCCTGACTCTCCACTGCACACTCGCCTCCTTCATCCCTCAGTGACCTAGCCCTACCCTGACTCTCCACTGCACACTCACCTCCTTCATCCCTCAGTGACCTAGCCCGACCCTGACTCTCCACTGCACACTCGCCTCCTTCATCCCTCAGTGACCTAGCCCGACCCTGACTCTCCACTGCACACTCGCCTCCTTCATCCCTCAGTGACCTAGCCCGACCCTGACTCTCCACTGCACACTCGCCTCCTTCATCCCTCAGTGACCTAGCCCTACCCTGACTCTCCACTGCACACTCGCCTCCTTCATCCCTCAGTGACCTAGCCCGACCCTGACTCTCCACTGCACACTCGCCTCCTTCATCCCTCAGTGACCTAGCCCGACCCTGACTCTCCACTGCACACTCGCCTCCTTCATCCCTCAGTGACCTAGCCCGACCCTGACTCTCCACTGCACACTCGCCTCCTTCATCCCTCAGTGACCTAGCCCGACCCTGACTCTCCACTGCACACTCGCCTCCTTCATCCCTCAGTGACCTAGCCCGACCCTGACTCTCCACTGCACACTCGCCTCCTTCATCCCTCAGTGACCTAGCCCGACCCTGACTCTCCACTGCACACTCGCCTCCTTCATCCCTCAGTGACCTAGCCCGACCCTGACTCTCCACTGCACACTCGCCTCCTTCATCCCTCAGTGACCTAGCCCGACCCTGACTCTCCACTGCACACTCGCCTCCTTCATCCCTCAGTGACCTAGCCCGACCCTGACTTTAACTACTTTAACTACTATAGGTGCAGAGTGATGAGCCATTGTCTTTGTGTCAGGCCATGGCTCAGTTGGTTGCACCCTCGCCTCTGAGTCAGAAGGTTGTGGGTTGAAGTTCCCACTCCAGAGACTTGAGCACAGAAATCTAGGCTGACGCTCCAGTGCAGTGCTGAGGGAGTGCTGCACTGTCGGAGGTGCTGTCTTTTGGATGTGATGTTGAACTGAGGTCCCGTCTACTCTTTCGGGTGGACGTAAAAGATTCCAGGGCTCTATTTCGAAGAAGAACAAGGGAGTTCTCCCTGGTGTCCTGGCCAATATTTATCCCTCAATCAACATCACAGAAACAGATTATCTGGTCATTATCACATTGCTGTTTGTGGGAGCTTGCCTGCGCTCATTGGCTGCTACGTTTCCCACATTACAACAATAGCTACACTTCAAAATTTACTTCATTGGCTGTAATGCGCTTTGGGACGTCCGGTGGTCGTGAAAGGCGCTGTAGAAATGCAAGTCTTTCTTTCTCTAAATATCACAAACAGATGCACAATAAGGGAAATCAATCTCCGTACCTTTAACTAACAGCGACATGGAGCGAGGGCAATGAATGAGCTTTAAACACCTGGTCCACTTGGCACTGAAGTGTCTGAAACTCAGAACCGGAACTCCAGGGAAACACAATACTGAACATGGCGGATGCCCTTACCCAGAGTGCCCAGCGCGGGTGAATACGGCCTATCTCCATCAGCAGGGGCGCAGCGCGCAGGCGCGGGAAGGGCTGGTCCCGGAGCCCGCCTTCCTGCGCGGAGCATGCGCGGTGCGGCTCCAGGAAACTGAGCGGGGGCGAGCGCGGCCTCAGCAACACCGAGTGCGCGTCTCAGGCCCCGAATCAGAGCGGCCGGGCCCGGCACCAGGAAACCCAGGGTGCAGCGCCTCCCCCAGACAGGAGAAACCACAACTGGCATCGACACAGCAGAGCCGCCAATCCAGAGCCGGCTTGTATCAGGGCGGGCGCTGGATGCGGAAGTCGGTCCCTGGCCGCCTGTCGAGGTCTTTTTGTTGCTTCAGTTTGAGCTGGAGTGGAGATGGAGGAGAAGCTGCTGGGTTTAACCCCCAGTACTTCTGAGCCCAGGAGGACCCAACAATTTCCAATGTGAGACTGTCAAGGGAGGTGGATTCTGGGGGAGATTAGGTTGTTAAACAGACACAGTCCCTACAATGTAAAAGAGTATTGTTTCAGGAACAAGTATTTCTCTAGAGGCTTTTAATCTATTTTACACATACAGATTTTTTTCATTCATTCTTGGGATCTGGGCGTCACGGGCAAGGCCAGCATATGTTGCCAATCGCCAGTTTCCCGTTGAGAAGGTGATGGTGAGCCTTCGTCATGAACCACTGCAGTCCGTGTGGTGAAGGTACTGACTTAGAGGGGAACTGGGCGGTGATGTTGTTCCCATACACCTGCTGCCCTCGTCCTTCTAGGTGGTGGAGTTCGCGGGTTTTGGAGGTTCTGTCAAAGTTCAGGTCGAGTTGCAGATGTATAAAGTCCCTTTCTTTTGACCCTTCCACGCGTCCCCCGCCCCCCCCAACGACAACCTCTCTCTCTCCTCCCATAGAGGCTAGAGTCGTGTGTCGGCCCAGACCGGGTGGTGGATTCCCTTCCCTGAAGGACATTAGTGAACCAGTTGGGTTTTTATGACAATCCAGCAGCTTTCATGGTCACTTTTTTCTAATGACCAGATTCATTGAGCTCAATTTCACAACCTGCCTTTGTTTTTTTGTGGGTTCTCTCTCATGCTCCCTTTTTCCTGTTTTAAATTCATTTTACAGGGTATTAGAAGAGGAGGATTAGCAGACGGGAAGCTCAAACCAAACATCGCATCAAGACCTGACGAAGTCACTCGATTCATCGGACCTGAATATCATCGGCCTTTGAACGCGGAAGCAAAAAGCACCGTTCACAGCGGGGAGAAACCGTACACGTGTTGTGTGTGTGGACGAGGATTCAGCCGATCCTGTGGCCTGTCGAGACACAAGCGCAGTCACACCGGGGAGAAACGGTGTAAATGTGGGGATTGTGAGAAGGATTCAAATATCCGTCTGAGCTGGAAACTCAACGGTGCAATCACACCGGGGAGAGGCCGTTCACCTGCTCTGTCTGTGGCAAGAGATGCACTTATTTCTCTGCCCTGCTGATACATCAGTGGGTTCACACTAACGAGAGAGAGTTTAAATGCATCGAGTGGGTGAAGAGCTTTAAACGCCCTGAGACACTGATAGAGTACCAGCACATTCACAGCGGTTACACATTGTTCAACTGCTCTCACTGTGGGAAGAGGTTCAGGGCATCATCGCACGAGTTCACACCAGTGAGATGCCATTCACCTGCTCCGTGTGTGGGAAGGGATTCACTCAGTCATCCACCCTGCTGACACACCAGCGAGTTCACTCTGATGAGAGACCTTTTACATGTTCTGACTGTGAGAAGAGATTTAAAAGCAAAAAGGATCTGCTGGGACACCAACGTATTCACACTGGGGAGAGGCCATTCACCTGCTCTGAGTGTGGGAAGGGATTCATTCGGAAAGCCAACCTGCTGACACACCAGCGAGTTCACAAGTGACTGCAGGGGTTGGATTCTGCTGTTATTGCTGCTGTTAATCACATCCGGGACTGAACCATGTTCATTCTGACAGTTGGGGTTTGTTTCTACTGATAAACTCCAGCCAGTTACAGGAGTTATTAATATTTTGGATAGATGTCAAATAAATCAGCTTTGTGTTAAACTCATTGTTGTAGATTTTTGTCTTTCCCACCTGAGTGTTTAGCATCACCTGGCTGGAGCTCAGAAAGGACAATCTGGGGGAGGATCGTACGGCGGGAACAGAACTTCAGCCTGGACACAGTCCTTCAGGGCCACACTGAGAGGGGCAAACGGCACTTTGGTCTTTCTCGTCTCTCTTCACTGACAGCAAAGTCGCCGTGCGGGTTAATCTTGAGGCCTGTAAGAAATGTGTCCCAGCCGCTCTCTCCCATGGTTCAGAGCTCCTGGGCACGGAACAGAAGGCTCCTTTACAACTGTGTTTAGAGTCAGGAAGAACAACGGTGAATGCTGGAAACATGCTGTCAAATCAGAGATTGGTGTAAAACTGCGATCTGTTCCTGACTGAAAGTGAAACAGCAGGTTTAAGTTTCCAGTCTTAAGCTGACTGTGGTAATTATTCTGTGAAGATTTACCGTGTTTGTGTGACAGTCCTGAGTCTACCAGTTTAAGGCAGGTGTTAACCCATTTAAAATAAACCGTTTAAAATAAATTAGTTAAAGTCCATATTAAAATAGCAGAGGGAGGAGTTCACAGGAGCCTGTTAACTGCTGGTACAATTATACAACAGACATTTGATCTCCAGATAAAGAAGGATCTGCAGAGTGTTTCCAGGAATTCCCTGTTTTATTGATGTGCGTGTTAGTCACCAGGATAACTAAAAATACACGACCCGGAACATCCACGGGGATGCGATCCCGACAGTTACTCTGGGATTACTCCGGCTGTGGAACTCCATCACTGACCCTGCTGAAGCTTGTAGGCTCAGGGAGTGGGGCCTCCAGGGATGGACGGTAAGAAAGCTGGGTTTCAGTATCCTGACAAATATATGGTGAGGAACCAGAGGAATCCTTACTGAGGAACCGTCGGGGGTTTTAGCTGCCAGCGTAGGTCTCTGGGTGAATGATGCCTGACTCCCCGAACTGTCTCACATTGAACCCAGTTCAGATCAAGGTGAGTTCAGTTTACAGGAGAATAGGGACAAATATCACCCACAATTGAGGGAGTCAAAAGCAGCCATTAGAAAAGCTAAGAGATATTTGCAAAGAAGATGGTGCACCATTGTGGTAATAATAGTAAAAGCTTTTCCAGCTGTGTCAGGAGTCAGAAGACATAGTTACACAGAGTTACATCGAATTACAGAGTCTACAGCACAGGAACAGGCCATTCGGCCCAACTGGTCAATGCCGGTGTTTCTGCTCCACACGAGTCTCCTCCCACCACTCTTCATCGAACCCTATTAGCATATCCTTCTATTCCTTTCTCCCTCATGTGCTTATCTACCTTCCCCATGAATGCATCTGTGCTATTCGCCTCAACTACTCCTTGTGGTAGCACGTTCCACATTCTTACCTCTCTTTGGGTAAAGAAGTTTCTCCTGAATTCCCCATTGGATTTATTAGAGACTGTGTTATATTTATGACCTGTAGTTTTGGACTCCCCCACAAGTGGAAACATTTTCTCCAGGTCCACCCTCTATAACCTTTTCATAATCTTAAAGACCTCGATCAGGTCACCCATCGGCCTTCTCTTTATTCTTGAGAAAAGAGCCCCAGCCTGT
Source organism: Squalus acanthias (assembly GCA_030390025.1). NCBI lineage: Eukaryota > Metazoa > Chordata > Chondrichthyes > Squaliformes > Squalidae > Squalus > Squalus acanthias. Next base: position 22,512 of record JASTWF010001681.1, on the reverse strand, counting down.
TCAGCCTTTCCGGATAAATATATCCTCTCAGTTCTGGGATCATCCTTGCAAAGCCTTTTTCCACCTTCTCCAGTGCCTCGATATCCTTTTTATAATATGGAGACCAGAACTGTTCACTGTACGCCAAGTGTGGTCTAACCAATGTCCTATACAAGTTTAACATAACTTCTCTGCTTTTCAATTCTATCCCTCTAGAAATGAGCCCCAGTCCATTGTTTGCTCCTGTTATGGCCTCATTAACCTGCGTCGCTACTTTTAGTGATTTGTGTATCTGGACCCCGAGATCCCTTTGCTCTTCTACCCCATTTAGATTCTTATTTTCCAGTAGTGTGTGGCCTTCTTATTCTTCCTACCAAAATGCACCACCTATCTTAAAATTAATTTGCTAATTACCCTCCCATTCTGCAAGTTTATTAATGTCTTCTTGCATGTTGTCACAGTCTTCCTCAGTATTAACTCTTCCTCCCAATTTGGTGTCATCGATAAATTTTGAAATTGTACTTCTGATTCCCGAGTCCAAATCGTTTCTGTAAATGGTGAACAACAGTGATCCCAGCACCGATCCCTGTGGAACACCACTTCCCACCTTTTGCCACTCTTAACCCCTACTCTGTTTTCTGTTTTGTAACCAGCTTGCTATCCATAACAGTTTGTAAGATCTAGAAGATGACCAAGGTCAGGCCGTGTGGAGTGAAGGGCCAGGCAGCAGAATGGATGGAAAGATGGCTACAAAACAGAAATCAGAGGGTTGGAGTTAAGGGAAGTTTGTTGCGATCTTTCCATCCATTCTGCTGCCTGACCTTTGACTCCACACGGCCTGACCGTGGTCATCTTGTAGACCGTACATACTGCAGACACAGTGCACCAGTGGTGGAGGGGGTGGATATTGAGTCCTGTGGCAGGGGCGCTGATGAAGTGGATTTCTCTGTCCGTGAGTTTTGAGGCATCGCTAGTGGTGTTTTTCACCTCTTTCCACCTTTAAAAAAAACCTTGCTGCCAGTTTATTAAAGCCATTAACAGCCACTCGGGTGGGACACACCAATAAATGAGGCCTTGTAAGTTTCCCTCAGAATGACAGGCCTGAATTCGAGTTAGAAAACATTTAGTAATTAAACCAGACTGGGCGGGGCCTGAGGTGTGAGTTAGTAACGGAAAATTGGTGGCCAGCGTACTTCACACCAGGGCTGAGGACCCGGGCACTCGGGTTTCTGTATCATTTATTGATTAATTTAGTTTATTGCCCAATCTCAATCAGACTGGCGGGTCATCTTGCCGTCTGGCGGAGGCGAGGTTCCCCAGTGGAGGGCTCTCTACGCGGGGGTCCTTCCCTGCACCATTGGGGATCTCGGGTGGAGACTGTTGCAAGGAGCTGTCGTGTGCAACAGTTTTTAAACTCCTCTAAGGCCAGATGTATTTTTTGTGGCCTAGAGGAGTTCATGGGCCGTGTATATATTCAGTGCGAGAGGTTGCAGCCCCTGTATAGTTATCTGAAGGGGCTGCACCTCAACTCTTGGTTACACTTTAGCCACACGCTCCTAATCTCTGCCCGCCCGGTGCGGAGGGGGTTGGGTGAGTCGGAGGATCTTCTCCTGGACCTGCTCTTGGGCCTGGCGAAAACAGCAATTTGTAGGCCCAGGATGGGCGGGGCCCATGAGGGTCACTCTGGCTGCCTGCCTCTCTCCCGTGGTCTTGTCCCTGCCCGGGTGGCCCTGGAGAGGGAGCAGGCGGTGTCCACTGATTTACTTGATACCTTCCTCGACCGCTGGGCACGGAAGGTATCAAGAGGCGATAATCGATCCTCACAATCACATTGTGATTTAATTATTAATTGTGTGTGTGTCACAAATACATTTCTTCTATTTTGATACAAAAGCTCTACTAGACATGTTAAACTACTAGTTATTTAATCAGGGCTGCAGCTGCTGAAAGGTTGACTGTACTGAGGTTTGTGGCCAGAGCTGGCAGACGTGTTGTTCTGAAGTCTGATGTCTCACACCTGAAGAGTCTGTTTATGTCGTGTTGTAATGACCTTTTTCCGTTGCCTGGTGTCAGAAATAGAAATCGAAGGGAGATGATGCCTCACTCTGTTAATCAACTCTTTGACACATTTCCATGCATTTCCTTTCTTAATTTACAAAGATCACAACTCCATTAGTGAACAATGGATTGCCAGTCTGCCACTTTTTAGTGAGGCTTGAAAGGATTCGCTGTGAAGCTACACCTGCCCATCTGTCTGTGTGTCACTGTGTTTGGATTGAGTTAGACAACAGTCCTAATATCTCGCCTACATCCATTACAATTTTTGAAGTGTTAGATTGTACTTGGAAGAAGTTGAGTTTGAATCTGACAATTCTGAAATTGGGAGCTGTTAATGATTTCTGTTTTCACATAACTATATAGTGATGTGATCAGTCAAAGCAAATTAAAAGATGCTGCTATTTACTGAACACAACTGAATAATTCTACAAGGATGCTATCACAGTCTTCCTCAGTATTAACTACACCTCCCAATTTCGTGTCATCAGCAAATTTTGAAATTGTACTTCTGATTCCCAAGTCCAAATCATTCATGTAAATGGTGAACAACAGTGGTCCCAGCACCGATCCCCGTGGAACACCACTTCCCACCTTCCGCCCATCTGAGTAAATACCTTTAACTCATCCCGTTACTATAACTGGACTTGTCTCCATTCCCGTGCCGAGGGGATTGCTGTACCAGACGGGGGGGGGGGGGCAACATTTGGGGACTCTCGATTCTCCACCAATTCCCATTCCCCTTCTTTCTGGTGGATAATGGAGGTGCCACTGTGTGTAATGTGCAAGTCAGTAAGAATTGTCAGCGAGGATTAATCAGCACTTTCTAATTGGAGATGTTAATCAGTGGAACCTTTCAGACACTGAATTGTAGATTTTGCCCCAAAGATCAATTTAGGATTGAAGTAAAAGTTCATAATTTTATTGTAAAATAATTCAGGGACTTTCATCAGAAATTAAGGGGAAAGATCAGACAGCGGTTCTTAAATGAACACTGCAGCCCCGACAAGTCAATCAGCTATATATCCAGAATATTAAACTCCAGCCCAGTTATAGGGTTATTAATATCAGTAGAAACAAACCCCAACAGTCAGAATGAACATGATTCAGTCCTGGATGTGATTAAGAGCAGAATCAAACCCCTGCAGTCACATGTGAACTCGCTGGTGTGTCAGCAAGTTGGATGAACGATTAAATCCCTTCTCACAAACGGAGCTGGTGAACGGCCTCTCCCCAGTGTGAATTCGCTGGTGTGTCAGCAGGTTGGATGATTGATTAAATCCCTTCCCACACACTGAGCAGGTGAATGGCCTCTCCACCGTGTGCACTTGCTGGTGTGTTAGCAGGTGGGATGACCGAGTGAACCCCCTCCCACACACGGAGCAGGTGAACGGCCTCTCCCCAGTATGAACTCGCTGGTGTAGAATGAGGTTGGATGACTGCTTGAACCTCTTCCCACAGTGAGTGCAGCTGAATGGTCTCTCGTCAGTGTGAACTCACTGATGTGTCTGGAGAATGCACAAGCGAGTGAATCCCTTCTCACACACGGAGCAGGTGAACGACCTCTCCCCGGTGTGACTGCGTTGATGAGTTTCCAGCTGTGACGGGTAATGGAATCCCTCCCCACAGTCCCCACATTTCCACGGATTCTCCGTGGTGCGGGAGTCCTTGTGTCTCTCCAGGTTGGATGATCGGTTGAAGCCTCGTCCACACACAGAACACGTGTACGGTTTCTCCCCGCTGTGAATGGTGCGATGTTTTTTCAGGCTGTGTAACTGGTTAAAGCTCTTTCCAGTCAGTGCACGAACACTCTCACTCGGGTGTGTGTGTCTCGGTGCTTTTCCAGTCCCACTGATGTTTGGAATCTTTTCCCACAGATAGAACAGACAAACAGTTCTCCTTCCACATTCAAAGGCCGATGATATTCTGGTCCTGATGAATGGAGTGACTCTGTCAGATCTTGATGTGATGTTTGGTGTGAGTTTGCGGTGTGTAAATGCTGCCCTTCTCACAGCCTGTAAAAGGAGTTTCCAAAAGCCATGACTGTGAGTCCAGGATAGAAATTGACCAGATTCTCTCCTCCTGGTTCCTGGCCAAGGGGGCCGCGCATGCGCCCTGCTGCCCCCTGAGCCTGTCAAGATAGCGGCCGTTAACCCGGGCCTGTCACCGGGAGAAAGCCCCGCAGCTGCCGCCCCGCTCGGGGCAAACGCCCGGCCCGGAGGATGTTGTTCGGGGCCTGAGGCCCACCCCGGGTGTTTGTGAAGCGGATAATGTTGAGTGTTTTAATAATGGGGCCTGGGGCCGCACTCGGGGTGTGTGCAGCCCGCGTCCCCCCGGGGTTTATTAACCCGCTCCCTGAGCTCTCTCACCTGATGTGTCAGCGGCTGCTGCCAAGGTCCGCGCATGCTCAGCTCACCTTCTGTTGTTCAGGTTTAAAGGTCAAGCCCCGCCCCTCACACACTCCGATTGGTTGGAGGACCCGTCGCCCGCTCGCTCCTCCAGTCCCGCCCCGCTCTTCCTATTGGTCCGGATCTCCCGTCAATCACCCGGGCAGCGTGAGCTGAGCATGCGCAGACCTTGGCAGCAACCGCTGACACATCAGGTGAGAGAGCTCAGGGAGCGGGTTAATAAACCCCGGGGGGACGCGGGCTGCACACACCCCGAGTGCGGCCCCAGGCCCCATTATAAGATCAGTGAACATTATCCGCCCGCTGCTTCCCGGTTTCTCCCGATTCGCTCAGTAAAGGGGCCCCGCGCCAAACTCCGGGACAGACAGGAAGTCAGGGAGCGTCTGTAAATGGAGGAGAAATGGAGACTGGTCAGGGAGTGTCTGTAATTGGAGGAGAAATGGAGACTGGTCAGGGAGCGTCTGTAAATGGAGGAGAAATGGAGAATGGTCAGGGAGCGTCTGTAAATGGAGGAGAAATGGAGACTGGTCAGGGAGCGTCTGTAAATGGAGGAGAAATGGAGACTGGTCAGGGAGCGTCTGTAAATGGAGGAGAAATGGTGTCTGGTCAGGGAGCGTCTGTAAATGAAGGAGAAATGGTAACAGATCAGGGAGTGTCTGTAATTGGAGGAGAAATGGGGACTGGTCGGGGAGCGTCTGTAAACGAAGGAGAAATGGGGACTGGTCAGGGAGTGTCTGTAAATGGAGGAGAAATGGTGATTGGTCAGGGAGCATCTGTAAATGGAAGTGAATTGGAAACGGGTCAGGGAGCGTCTGTAAATAAAGGAGAAATGGAGACTATTCAGGGAGCGTCTGCAAATGAAGGAGAAATGGGGACTGGTCAGGGAGCGTCTGTAAATGGAAGTGAATTGGAAACGGGTCAGGGAGCGTCTGTAAATGGAGGAGAAATGGGGACAGGTCAGGGGGCGTCTGTAAATGGAGGAGAAATAGTGACTGGTCGGAGCGTCTGTAAATGGCGGAGATATGGTGACTGGTCAGGGAGCGTCTGTAAATGGAGGAGAAATGGTGACAGGTCAGGGAGCGTCTGTAAATGAAGGGGAAATGGTGACTGGTCAAGGAGTGCCGCTGACCAAAATTGTGAGATATTACAGAAGAAAAGCTTATAAGGAAGGACAGAGTATTGGAAAAAGGGTTAGAGCCAGAGTCAGCACCTTCTGGGAAGGATAACCAGTGAGTGTAGAACTGAACCCAGCCAGAGTCAGCACCTTCAGGGGAGGAGAGGGAGGGGAACCAGTGAGTGTCGAACTGAACCCAGCCAGAGTCAGCACCTTCAGGAAAGGAGAACCAGTGAGTGTAGAACTGAACCCAGCCAGAGTCAGCACATTCAGGGGAGGAGAGGGAGGGGAACCAGTGAGTGTAGAACTGAACCCAGCCAGAGTCAGCACCTTCAGGGGAGGAGAGGGAGGGGAACCAGTGAGTGTCGAACTGAAGCCAGCCAGAGTCAGCACCTTCAGGGGAGGAGAGAGAGGGGAACCAGTGAGTGTAGAACAGAACCCAGCCAGAGTCAGCACCTTCAGGGGAGGAGAGAGAGGGGAAGCAGTGAGTGTAGAACTGAACCCAGCCAGAGTCAGCACCTTCAGAGGAGGAGCGGGCCGGAACCAGTCAGTGTAGAACTGAACCCAGCCAGAGTCAGCACCTTCAGGGGAGGAGAGAGAGGAACCAGTGAGTGTAGAACTGAACCCAGCCAGAGTCAGCACCTTCAGGGGAGGAGAGGGAGGGGAACCAGTGAGTGTAGAATTGAACCCAGCCAGAGTCAGCACCTTCAGGGGAGGAGAGAGAGAGGAACCAGTGAGTGTAGAACTGAACCCAGCCAGAGTCAGCACCTTCAGGGGATGAGAGAGAGGAACCAGTGAGTGTAGAACTGAACCCAGCCAGAGTCAGCACCTTCAGGGGATGAGAGAGAGGAACCAGTGAGTGTAGAACTGAACCCAGCCAGAATCAGCACGTTCAGGGGAGGAGAGAGAGAGGAACCAGTGAGTGTCGAACTGAACCCAGCCAGAGTCAGCACCTTCAGGGGAGGAGAGAGAGAGGAACCAGTGAGTGGAGAACTGAACCCAGCCAGAGTCAGCACCTTCAGGGGATGAGAGAGAGGAACCAGTGAGTGTAGAACTGAACCCAGCCAGAATTAGCACCTTCAGGGGAGGAGAGAGAGAGGAACCAGTGAGTGTCGAACTGAACCCAGCTAGAGTCAGCACCTTCAGGGGAGGAGAGAGAAAGGAACCAGTGAGTGTAGCACTGAACCCAGCCAGAGTCAGCACCTTCAGGGGAGGAGAGGAAGGGGAACCAGTGAGTGTAGAACTGAACACAGCCAGCGTCAGCACCTTCATGGGAGGAGAGGGAAGGGAAGCAGTGAGTGTAGAACTGAACGCAGCCAGCGTCTGAACCTTCAGGGGAGGAGAGGGAGGGGAACCAGTGAGTGTAGAACTGAACCCAGCCAGAGTCAGCACCTTCAGGGGAGGAGAGAGAGGAACCAGTGAGTGTAGAACTGAACCCAGCCAGAGTCAGCACCTTCAGGGGAGGAGAGAGAGAGGAACCAGTGAGTGTTGAACTGAACCCAGCCAGAGTCAGCACCTTCAGGGGAGGAGAGGGAGGGGAACCAGTGAGTGTAGAACTGAACCCAGCCAGAGTCAGCACCTGCAGGGGAGGAGAGGGAGGGGAACCAGTGAGTGTAGAACTGAACCCAGCCAGAGTCAGCACCTTCAGGGGAGGAGAGAGAGAGGAACCAGTGAGTGTAGAACTGAACCCAGCCAGAGTCAGCACCTTCAGGGGATGAGAGAGAGGAACCAGTGAGTGTAGAACTGAACCCAGCCAGAATCAGCACGTTCAGGGGAGGAGAGAGAGAGGAACCAGTGAGTGTCGAACTGAACCCAGCCAGAGTCAGCACCTTCAGGGGAGGAGAGAGAGAGGAACCAGTGAGTGGAGAACTGAACCCAGCCAGAGTCAGCACCTTCAGGGGATGAGAGAGAGGAACCAGTGAGTGTAGAACTGAACCCAGCCAGAATTAGCACCTTCAGGGGAGGAGAGAGAGAGGAACCAGTGAGTGTCGAACTGAACCCAGCTAGAGTCAGCACCTTCAGGGGAGGAGAGAGAAAGGAACCAGTGAGTGTAGCACTGAACCCAGCCAGAGTCAGCACCTTCAGGGGAGGAGAGGAAGGGGAACCAGTGAGTGTAGAACTGAACACAGCCAGCGTCAGCACCTTCATGGGAGGAGAGGGAAGGGAAGCAGTGAGTGTAGAACTGAACGCAGCCAGCGTCTGAACCTTCAGGGGAGGAGAGGGAGGGGAACCAGTGAGTGTAGAACTGAACCCAGCCAGAGTCAGCACCTTCAGGGGAGGAGAGAGAGGAACCAGTGAGTGTAGAACTGAACCCAGCCAGAGTCAGCACCTTCAGGGGAGGAGAGAGAGAGGAACCAGTGAGTGTTGAACTGAACCCAGCCAGAGTCAGCACCTTCAGGGGAGGAGAGGGAGGGGAACCAGTGAGTGTAGAACTGAACCCAGCCAGAGTCAGCACCTGCAGGGGAGGAGAGGGAGGGGAACCAGTGAGTGTAGAACTGAACCCAGCCAGAGTCAGCACCTGCAGGGGAGGAGAGAGAAGTTGACTGAAACGAAAAATGTTGGAGATGGTGCGATGGGTTTGGATGTCAGCACAGGGAGGAGCGAGAGTGTGTGGGACGGGGATTTACAGCTTTTGGAGAACGAGAGAGGAAAGAATGTTCCATAGAAACTAGAATTGTCTGTTCTGAATTTGTAGAAAGTAGTTACAGTGATGTCTTTTGTAAACTCTTTTTACAGGGTGTTAAAAGAGGAGGATTTACAGACGGGAAACTCAAACCAAACATCACGTCAAGATCTGACAGAGTCACTCCTTTCATCAGGACCTGAATATCATCGGCCTTTGAATGTGGAAGGAGAAATATGCAAACGGGAAACTCAAACCAAACATCATGTGAAGAGCTGACAGATTCACTCGATTGATCAGGACCTGAATATCATCGCGATTTGAATGTGAAAGCAGAAATGTTTGCTCTGTCTGTGGGGAAAGATTTCAAACATCAGTGTGACTGGAAAAGCACCGAGACACACACACCCGAGTGAGAGTGTTCCAGTGCACTGACTGTGGAAAGAGCTTTAACCAGTTACACAGCCTGAAAAAACATCGCACCATTCACAGTGGGGAGAAACTGTACACGTGTTCTGTGTGTGGACGAGGCTTTAACTGATCGTCCAACCTGGAGAGACACAAGGACACCCGCACCATGGAGAAACCCTGGAAATGTGAAGACTGTGGGAAGGGATTCAGTTACCCGTCCAAGGTGGAAATTCATCAACGTAGTCACACTGGGGAGAGGCCGTTCACCTGCTCCGTGTGTGGGAAGGGATTCAGTCTATTGTGCAACATGCTCAGACACCAAGGTGTTCACACTGTTGCCACACAGTTTAATAGCTCCGTGTGTGGAAATGAATTCACTCAATCGCCTAACCTGCCGAAACACCAGTGAGTTCACAATGACGAGAGTTTGTTTAAATATTCTGACTGTGGGAACTGCTTTAAAAGCTCTGAGGAACTGATTAAACACCAGGGTGTTCACACTGGGGAGAGGCCGATCACCTGCTCCCTGTGTGGGAAGGGATTCACTAACTCCTCCAGCCTCACTGAACACCAACTTGTTCACTCTAATAAGAGACCGTTTAAATGTTCTGACTGTGAGAAAAGCTTTAAAACAACAAAGGATCTGATGCAACACCAACGCACTCATACTGGGGAGAGGCCATTTACCTGCTCCGTGTGTGGAAACAGATTCACAAATTCATCCAGCTTGCGGAAACACCAGTCTGTTCACACTGGGGAGAGGCCGTTTACCTGCTCCGTGTGTGGGAAGGGATTCACTCAGTCATCCCACCTCGCTGCACATCAACTTGTTCACACTGGGGAGAGGCCGTTTAAATGTTCTGACTGTGAGCCGAGCTTTAAAAGCACAGCTGATCTCCTGAGATACCAGCGAGGTCACACTGGGGAGAGGCCGTTCACCTGCTCCATGTGGGAACAGATTCACTCGTTCATCTTACCTGCTGTCACACCAGCGAGTTCACACTGGGGAGAGGTCGTTCACCTGCTCTGAGTGTGCGGAGGGATTCACCCGGTCATCCCACCTGCTGGCACACCAGCGAGTTCACAAGTCACTGCAGGGGTTGGATTCTGCTGTTATTGCTGCTGTTAATCACATCCAGGACTGAACCATGTTCATTCTGACATTTGGTTTTTTTTCTGCTGATCTTCAACTCTAACCCAGTTATTGGGGTTATTAAGATTCTGATTATCTGTCGAATAAATCAGCTTTGTTTCAAATACACAATGTGTTGAGTATTTGATTTCTCCAAGATAAGAGGAGACTAATTGATGTCCTGTTACCGACTGCTCCTTTTCACCTTTCTAACTCTAGATTATTTCAGTTCTCACACCTTCGGTTACTCTCATGGACAAGTCCCAGCTCCCCATACATTCCAGAGTGCCTCTCCCAGCCTTGGTATCCAGGGAAGGTCTCGGTAACACGCCCAGGATCACTAAACACAAAACCCAGTCTGTTAATCACTGTCAGCTACTCGGCTTAGCGTGTGACCCACAGCATCTCTCTCACCTTCGATGGGTGAATAGAGCATCACGCCTGCAATCTTCGTTTTGAATTTGCCCTTGCCCTGGGTTTTCCGATGAGCTTGTGCTGGGGCCCAGTGGGTTGTCACTGCTCCGGGGTATTTCCGGGCATGTCCTCACTGCCCCTGGAATTCCCACACATTGCCCCCTGGGTGTGAGGCCAGCGCTCTGTGCCTTTAAACACTGGAGTGAAGCCAAGTCCTGCAGGCACACAGTCACCAGGAGGAGTTTCTAACTGTCTGGACCGACCTTTTGGGGAGATTATCCCACTTTTGGGCCAGTTGTGGTTTCTTCCCATTGTCCCATTGCTTGTTCCCTTGGATTGGCTCATACGACAACCCTCTCATCCCGGGAATCAATCTATCAATCCAGTGAAGCTTCGTTGCACCGCCTCAAAGGCAAGTATATCCTTCAGCATGATCCCGTTCGACTGTTGGTCGCAAACTTCCCAGCCCCGCCCGGCTCTTCCTATTGGTCTGGAGCACCTGTCAATCACCCGGGCATTGTGAGCTGAGCAGGCACGAGCGCGGGAGGCGACTGTGGGTGAGGCAGCAGGTGAGAGATGGGTGGAGGGAGCGGGTTAATAAACCCCGGGGGGACGCGGGCTGCACACAGCGAGTGCGGCCCTAAGGCACAGCCCGGAGAAAACACTCAACATTATCCGCCTCCCCACAACTACCCGCCAGTTTAAGACACAAACTCCGGGACAACCAGGAAGTGCTGGGAAATCCCCGGCGAGTCAGGGAGCGTCTGTAAATGGAGGAGAAATGGAGACTGGTCAGGGAGCGTCTGTAAATGGAAGAGAAATGGAGACTGGTCAGGGAGCGTCTGTACATGGAAGAGAAATGGTGAAGATCAGGGAGTGTCTGTAACTGGAGGAGAAATGGTGACTGGTCAGGGAGCATCTGTAAATGGAAGAGAAATGGTGACAGATCAGGGAGTGTCTGTAAATGGAAGAGAAGTGGTGATGGTCAGGGAGCGTCTGTAAATGAAGCAAAAATGGTGACAGGGCAGGGAGCGTCTGTAAATGAAGGAGAAATGCTGACAGGTCAGGGAGTGTCTGTAAATGAAAGAGAAATGGTGATTGGTCTGGGCGCGTCTGTCAATGTTGGTGAAATGCTGATGGTCAGGGAGAACCCCTCACCAAAATTGGGGGATGTTACAGGGGGAATGCTTGAAGGGATGGTCAGAGTTTTGGAAAGAGGGGTAGAGCCAGAGTCAGCACCTCCAGGGGAGGAGAGGGAGGAACCACTGAGTGTTGAACTGAACCCAGCCAGAGTCAGCACCTTCAGGGGAGGAGAGGGAGGGGAACCAGTGAGTGTAGAACTGAACCCAGCCAGAGTCAGCACCTTCAGGGGAGGAGAGGGAGAGGAACCAGTGAGTGTAGAACTGAACCCAGCCAGAGTCAGCACCTTCAGGGGAGGAGAGGGAGGGGAACCAGTGAGTGCAGAACTGAACCCAGCCAGAGTCAGCACCTTCAGGGGAGGAGAGGGAGGGGAACCAGTGAGTGTAGAACTGAACCCAGCCAGAGTCAGCACCTTCAGGGGAGGAGAGGGAGGAGAACCAGTGAGTGTAGAACTGAACCCAGCCAGCGTCAGCACCTTCAGGGGAGGAGAGGGAGGGGAACCAGTGAGTGTAGAACTGAACCCAGCCAGAGTCAGCACCTTCAGGGGAGGAGAGGGAGAGGAACCAGTGAGTGTAGAACTGAACCCAGCCAGAGTCAGCACCTTCAGGGGAGGAGAGGGAGGGGAACCAGTGAGTGTAGAACTGAACCCAGCCAGAGTCAGCACCTTCAGGGGAGGAGAGGGAGAGGAACCAGTGAGTGTAGAACTGAACCCAGCCAGAGTCAGCACCTTCAGGGGAGGAGAGGGAGGGGAACCAGTGAGTGCAGAACTGAACCCAGCCAGAGTCAGCACCTTCAGGGGAGGAGAGGGAGAGGAACCAGTGAGTGTAGAACTGAACCCAGCCAGAGTCAGCACCTTCAGGGGAGGAGAGAGAGGAACCAGTGAGTGTAGAACTGAACCCCGTCAGAGTCAGCACCTTCAGGGGAGGAGAGAGAGGAACCAGTGAGTGTAGAACTGAACACAGCCAGAGTCAGCACCTTCAGGGGAGGAGAGGGAGGGGAACCAGTGAATGTAGAACTGATCCCAGCCAGAGTCAGCACCTTCAGGGGAGGAGAGGGAGGGGAACCAGTGAGTGAAGAACTGAACCCAGCCAGAGTCAGCACCTTCAGGGGAGGAGAGAGAGGAACCAGTGAGTGTACAACTGAACCCAGCCAGAGTCAGCACCTTCAGGGGGGCGGGGGGGGGGGGAGAGAGAGAGGAACCAGAGAGTGTAGAACTGAACCCAGCCAGAGTCAGCACCTTCAGGGGAGGAGAGGGAGGGGACCAGTGAGTGAAGAACTGAACCCAGCCAGAGTCAGCACCTTCAGGGGAGGAGAGGGAGGGGAACCAGTGAGTGAAGAACTGAACCCAGCCAGAGTCAGCACCTTCAGGGGAGGAGAGGGAGGGGAACCAGTGAGTGTAGAACTGAACCCAGCCAGAGTCAGCACCTTCAGGGGGAGAGAGAGGGGAACCAGTGAGTGTAGAACTGAACCCAGCCAGAGTCAGCACCTTCAGGGGAGGAGAGGGAGAGGAACCAGTGAGTGTAGAACTGAACCCAGCCAGAGTCAGCACCTTCAGGGGAGGAGAGGGAGGGGTACCAGTGAGTGTAGAACTGAACCCAGCCAGAGTCAGCACCTTCAGGGGAGGAGAGTGAGGGGAACCAGTGAGTGTAGAACTGAACCCAGCCAGAGTCAGCACCTTCAGGGGAGGAGAGAGAGTAGCATCTTTAACCGTTTCCACCGAATCTGACTCGGGAGAAAGGACAGGAGCCAGGCTGGGTGGTGGGTTTCCTTCCCTGAGGGACATTAGTGAACCAGTTGGTTTTTTATGACAATCCGGCCGCTTTCATGGGCACTTTTTTCTGCTGCCAGTCCCACAAATGACCAGATTTATTGAGTTAGATTTCACAACCTGCCTTTGTATTTTTGTGGGTTCTCTCTCACGCTCCCTTTTATGAGAAGGGGAGGATTTGTAGACAGGAAGATCAAACCAAACATCACATCAAGATCTGACAGAGTCACTTGATTCATCAGGACCTGAATATCATCGGCCTTTGAACATGGAAGCAAAAAGCAAAAAGCACCGTTCACAGCGGGGAGAAACCGTACACGTGTTCTGTGTGTGGACGAGGATTCAGCCGATCATCTAGCCTGTCGAGACACAAGTACAGTCACACCGGGGAGCAACCCTGGAAATGTGGGGACTGTGGGAAGGGATTCAGTTACCCGTCCGAGCTGGAAACTCATCAGCGTGCTCACACTGGGGAGAGGCCGTTTATTTGCTACCTATGTGGGAAGGGATTCACTCTCTTGTCCATCCTCCTGAAACATCAGCGAGTTCACACTGACGAGAGACTATTCAGTTGCTCTCATTGCGGGAAGAGGTTCACGCAGTCATCCCACCTCATTGCACACCAGCGAGTTCACACTGGGGAGAGGCCGTTCACCTGCTCCGTGTGTGGGAAAGGACTCACTCGGTCATCCCACCTGCTGAGACACCAGCGAGTTCACGCTGGGGAGAGGCCGTTCACCTGCTCAGTGTGTGGGAAGGGATTCACTCGGTCATCCCACCTGCTGACACACCAGAGAGTTCACACTGGGGAGAGGCCGTTCACCTGCTCCGTGTGTGGGAATGGATTTACTCGGTCATCCCAACTGCTGACACACCAGCGAGTTCACACTGGGGACAGCCCGTTCACCTGCTCCGTGTGTGGGAAGGGATTCACTCAGTCATCCCACCTGCTGACACACCAGGGAGTTCACACTGGGGAGAGGCCGTTCACCTGCTCCGTGTGTGGGAAGGGATTCACTCAATCATCCAACCTGCTGGGACACCAGAGAGTTCACACTGGGGAGAGGCCGTTCACCTGCTCCGTGTGTGGGAATGGATTTACTCGGTTATCCCACCTGCTGACACACCAGCGAGTTCACATATAACTACAGGGGTTGGATTCTGCAGTTGTTGCTGCTGTTAATCATATCCAGGACTGAACCATGTCTGTGTGGAGTTTGCACATTCTCCCCGTGTCTGCGTGGGTTTCCTCCGGGTGCTCCGGTTTCCTCCCACAGTCCAAAAATGTGCGGGTTAGGTTGATTTGGCTATGATAAAATTGACCCTTAGTGTTAGGGGGGGATTAAATATGTGGGGTTATGGGGATAGGATGGGATATGTTAGGGGGAATTAAATACGTGGGGTTACGGAGGTAGGGTGGGAGATGTGTACTGTGGGGATTAAAGCAGGGACAGGGTACTGGATTTGAATGATCAGCCATGATCGTATTGAATGGTGGAGCAGGCTCGACGGGCCGAATGGCCTACTCCTGCTCCTAGATTCTATGTTTCTATGTTTCTATGTTCATTCTGACAGTTGGGGTTTGTTTCTGCTGGTGTTAATAACCGGTATAACTGGGCTGGAGTTTAAAATTCTCGAAATTCTGCAGCAATCTAGAGTAAAAATACTTACTTGGAGGAAGGGAAATTTCAGTGGGTTGAGAATGGATCTGGCCCGGGTAAATTGGAATCAAAGATTGGCAGGCAAAACTGCATTCGAACAATGGGCTGCCTTTAAAGAGGAGACGGTTCAGGCACAGTTGAGGTACATTCCCACGAGGGGGAAAGGTAGGGCAACTGAAGCCAGAGCTCCCTGGATGACAAAAGAGATAGAGAGTAAGATGAAGCAGAAAAAGAACGTCTATGACAGATGTCAGGTTGAGAATACAAGTGAGAATCTGGCTGAATACAGAAAGTTCAGAGAGGAACTGAAAAAGAAAATAAGAGGGGCAAAGAGAGAGTATGAGAATAGATAGGCAGCTAACATAAAAGGGAATTCAAAAGTCTTCTATAGACATATAAATAATAAACGGGTAGTAAGAGGATTGGGTGAGGCCGATTAAGGACCACAAGGGGGGGTTTGCTAGTGCTGTTGGGAAGGATTTAAACTAGTTTGTCAGGGGGCTGGGAACCTAAGTGTGGGCCCAGAACAGAGAGAAACAAAGCTGGAAGTGCAAGTTAGAAAAGTAGTCAGCAAAACTAGTAGGGAGCAGAAACAAAGGCCAACAGTAAAGAGGGTCAAAGTGCAGAAAAATATTAAACAGGCAAAGTTGAAGGCACTTTATCTAAATGCACGTAGCATTCGCAACAAGGTGGATGAATTAATGGCACTAATAGTAGTAAATGGGTATGATGTAATTGCCATTACAGACACATGGTTACAGGGTAACCAAAGCTGGGAACTGAATGTTCCAGGGTACTCAACATTTAGGAAGGACTGACAAAAAGGAAAAGGAGGTGGGGTAGCGCTGTTAATAAGGGATGAGGTCGGTACGGTAGAGATAAAAGATCTTGGCTTGGCAGATCGTGATGTAGAACTGGAATCAGTTTGGGTGGAGCTAACAAACAGCAAAGGACGGAAAACATTGGTGGGAGTTGTGTATAGGCCACCAAACAGTAGTGGTAATGTAGGGCACAGTATCAATCAAGAGATTAGAAGTGCATGTAACATGGGCAATACGGTAATCATGGGGGACTTTAATCTACATATTGACTGGGCAAATCAAATACCACTAATGGTGTGGAGGACGAATTCTTGGAATGCATGCAAGATGGTTTCCTGGATCAGTATGTGGAGGAACCAACCAGGGAACAGGCTATTCTGGATCTGGTACTGTGTAATGAGAAAGAGCTAATCAATAATCTTGTGGTAAAGGGGCCTTTAGGGACAAGTGACCATAATATGATTGAATTTTATATTAAGTTTGAGGGTGATGTAGTCCAATGTGAAACTAAGGTCTTCAATCTAAACAGCGGAAACTACAAGGGTATGAGGGATAAGTTGGCCATGGTAGATTGGGAGACTACACTAAAAGGTATGAAGGTGGACATACAATGGCTAACATTCAAGGAAATAATGCATAATTTGCAACAAACATATATTCCTCTAGGGCATAAAAACCCAAAAGGAAAAGTGATCCAACCATGGCTAACAAAAGAAATAAAAGCTAGTATTAAGTCAAAGGAGAAAGCTTATAAAGTTGCCAGAAAAAGCGGTCAGCCTGAGGATTGGGATCTTTTTAGAAATCAGCAAAGAGGGACCAAGAAATTGATAAAGAAGGAGAAAATGGAATATGAGCACAAACTAGCGAAAAATATAAAAACAGATTGTAAAAGCTTCTATAGGTATGTGAAAAGGAAAAGACTGGTGAAGGTAAATGTAGATCCTTTACAGTCAGAGACGGGAGAATTTATAATGGGGAATGAGGAAATGGCTGAGAAATTAAATAAATACTTTGTTTCTGTCTTCATGGAGGAAGACACAAAAAACCTCCCAGAATTGCGAGAAAATCAAGGGTCTGGTGAGAATGAGGAACTTAAAGAAATTATTATTAGTAAAAAAACAGTACTAGCAAAATTAATGGGACTAAAAGTCGATAAATCTCAAGGACCGGATGACCAACATCCTAGGGTTTTGAAAGAAGTGGCCATTGGGATAGTGGACGCATTGGTTGTCATCTTCCAAAATTCTATAGATTCTGGAACGATTCCTGCAGATTGGAGGATAGCAAATGTAATCCCGCTATTTAAGAAAGGAGGGAGAGAGAAAATGGGGAACTACAGACCTGTTAGCCTTACATCAGTAGTTTGGAAAATGCTGGAATCTATTATAAAGGATGCAATAACTGGGCACTTAGAAACTAATAGTAAGATTCGGCTGAGTCAACATGGATTTATGAAAGGGAAGTCCTGTTTAACAAACCTATTGGAGTTCTTTGAGGATGTAACTAGTGGAGTAGACAAAGGGGAACTGGTAGATGTGGTGTATTTAGATTTTCAGAAGGCCTTCAATAAGGTCCCACACAAGAGGTTGGTGAACAAAATTAGGGCACATGGAATTGGGGGTAATATACTAGCATGGATTGAGAATTGGTTAACAGACAGAAAACAAAGAGTAGGGATAAACGGATCTTTTTCAGGATGGCAGGCTGTGTCTAGTGGGGTACCGCAAGGATCGGTGCTTGGGCCCCAGCTATTCACAATCTATATCAATGATTTGGATGAGGGGACTAAATGTAACATTTCCAAATTTGCTGATGACACAAAGCTAGGTGGCAGTGTCAGTTGCGAAGAGGATGTGAAGAGGCTTCAAGGGGATCTCCACAGGCTCAGTGAGTGGGCAAGAACATGGTAGATGGAATATAATGTGGATAAATGTGAAGTTATCCACTTTGGTAGAAAAAACAGAAAGGCCAAGTATTTCCTAAATGGTGAAAGATTGGGGAATACAGATGCTCAAAGGGACCTGGGTGTCCTTGTACATGAGTCACTGAAAGTGCTTGTGCTGGTGCAGCAAGCCATTAGGAAGGCAAATGGTATGCTGGCCTTCATTACAAGAGGATTTGAGTACAGGAGTAAAGAAGTCTTACTCCAATTATATAGGGCCTTGGTGAGACCACACCTGGAGTACTGTGTACAATTTTGGTCTCCTTACCTAAGGAAGGATATACTTGCCATAGAGGGAGTGCAACGAAGGTTCACAAGATTGATTCCTGGGATGGCGGGACTGTCATATGAGAAGAGATTGAGTAAACTAGGCCTGTATTCTCTTGAATTCAGAAGAATGAGAGGGGATCTCATTGAAGCATACAAAATTATTACAGGGCTTGATCGGGTGGATGCTGAGAGGATTTTTCCCTTGGCTGGGGAGTCTAGAACCAGGGGCCACAGCCTCAGGATAAAGGGTAGGCCATTCAGGACTGAGATGAGATGAAATTTCTTCACACAGAGGGTGGTAAATATTTGGAATTCTCTACCCCAGAGGGCTGTGGAGGCTCAGTTATTGGGTATATTCAAAACAGAAGTGGATATATTTCTGACTAGTGAGGACATCAAGGGATATGGCGATAGGACCGGTGAATGGAGTTGAGGCAGAAGATCAGCCATGATCTCATTGAATGGCAGAGCAGGCTCGAAGGGCCGAATGGCCCACTCCTGCTCCTATTTCTTATGTTCTTATGAGACCTATGCATGGAGGCAGAGGGCATGGCTGAGGTACTAAATGAGTACTTTGCATCTTCACCAAGAAAGAAGGTGCTGCCAAAGTCATAGTGAAAGAGGAGGTAGTGGAGATACTGGATGAGATAAGAATTGATAAAGAGGAGGTACTAGAAAGGCTGTCTGAACTTAAAGTGGTTAAGTCACCAGGACCTGATGGGATGCATCCTCGGATGCTGAGGGAGGTTAAGGATGAAATCACGGAGGTGCTGGCCATAATCTTCCAATCCTCCTTAGATACAGGGGTGGTGCCAGAGGACTGGAGAATTGCGAATGTTACACCCTTGTTCAAAAAAGAATGTAAGGATAAACCCAGCAACTACAGACCAGTCAGTTTAACCTCAGTAGTGGGGAAGCTTTTGGAAACGATAATCAGGGACAAAGTTAACAGTCACTTGGACAAGTGTGGATTAATTAAGGAAAGCCAGCATGGATTTGTTAAAGGCAAATCGTGTTTAACTAACTTGATCGAGTTCTTTGATGAGGTAACAGAAAGGGTTGATGAGGGTAATGCGGTTGATGTGGTGTATATGGACTTCCAAAAGTTGTTTGATAAAGTGCCACATAATAGGCTTGCCAGCAAAGTTGAAGCCTATGGAATAAAGGGGACAGTGGCAGCATGGATATGAAATTGGCTAAGTGACAGGAAACAGAGAGTAGTGGTGAACAGTTGTTTTTCGGACTGGAGGAAGGTCCATCAGTGGTGTTCCCCAGGGGTCGGTACTAGGATCACTGCTTTTCTTGATATATATTAATGACTTAGACTTGGGTGTACAGGGCACAATTTCAAAATTTGCAGATGACACAAAAATTGGAAGTATAGTGAACAGTGAGGAGGATAGTGATAGACTTCAAGAAGACATAGACAGGCTGGTGGAATGGGCGGACACGTGGCAGATGAAATTTAACACAGAAAAGTGCGAAGTGATACATTTTGGTAGGAAGAACGAGGAGAGGCAATATAAACTAAAGGGTACAATTCTAAAGGGGATGCATAAACAGAGAGACCTGGGGGTATGTGTGCACAAATCGTTGAAGGTGGCAGGGCAGGTTGAGAAAACGGTTAAAAAAGCATACGGGATCCTGTGCTTTATAAATAGAGGCATAGAGTACAAAAGCAAGGAAGTTATGATGAACCTTTATAAAACACTGGTTTGGCCTCAACTGAAGTATTGTGTCCAATTCTGGGCACCGCACTTTAGGAAGGATGTGAAGGCCTCAGAGAGGGTGCAGAATAGATTTACAAGAATGGTTCCAGGGATGAGGGACTACAGTTACGTGGATAGACTCGAGAAGCTGGGGTTGTTCTCCTTGGAGCAGAGAAGGATGAGAGGAGATTTGATAGAGGTGTTCAAAATCATGAGGGGTCGGGACAGAGTAGATAGAGAGAAACTGTTCTCATTGGCGGAAGGGTCGAAAACCAGAGGACACAGATTTAAGGTGATTGACAGAAGAGCCAAAGGCGACATGAGGAAAAACTTTTTATGCAGCGAATGGTTAGGATCTGGAATGCACTGCCTGAAAGGGTGGTGGAGGCAGATTCAATCACAGCTTTCAAAAGGGAATTGGATAAATACCTGAAGGAAAAAGAATTGCAGGGCTACGGGGAAAGGGCGGGGAGTGGGACTAGCTGAAGTGGTCTTGCAGAGAGCCGGCACGGGCTCGACGGGCTGAATGGCCTCCTTCTGTGCTGTAACCATTCTATGATTTTATGATTCCATAGATGTCAAATAAATCAGCTTTGTTTCAAACACAGTGTGTTGAGTCCTTGACATCTCCAAGATAAGAGGAGACTAATTGATGTCCTGTTACTGACTGCTCCATTTTTGGGCCTTTTCTCCTTTCTAACTCTAGATTATTTCAGTTCTCATACCTTCAGTTACTCTCATGGACAATTCCCAGCTCCCCATACATTCCAGAGTGCCTCTCCCAGCCTTGGTATCCAGGGAAGGTATTGGTAACACGCCCGGGATCAATAAACACAAAACCAGTCTGTTAATCACTGTCAGCTACTGGGCTTAGCGTGTGACCCACAGCATCTCTCTCACCTTCGATGTGTGAATAGAGCATCACGCCTCAGAACCTGGTTTTAAATTTGAATCCACTCAGAAAATGTATTGAACAAAATACGAACAACTAAACACGTCACGGCCCAATAATCCAGCTCTATGTTCACAGGAGGAAGCCTGTTATCGAACTCCTCGAGTGGGCAAAATAATGAAAGATCCCAAATGTAAGGGCCCCTCGAATCCTTTGTTAATACCTTTCAAATCCTGACCGGTTCCTGCCTTATTCTAGAATTCCCCATCCCTGTGGGAGTCGATATTGGTCAAAAACTGCTAATTGGACATTTTGAACCGATTTTTCAGCTGTTTCAAGCTGACCAGGTCCTTCACTCAGAGAATCTCCAAGGAGACTCTTTGATTTAAACACAGCTCTCCCCTCTTTCATATCCGGGATTAGATTACTGGGAATTTGAATACCTGACCACTCAAATTTAAAAGGGCCCGTCAGTGATATACAGACTGAACCAATCACACAGCTCTGGGTCAGTTTGAATGATTCCTCTCTCCAGCCTGTAACCGATGAAACTTGTAACACTGAGGCTGAAATTCCACTGTCGTGCGCCGGGGGTGCAGGCAGTGCTGGGCACAGAGGGAGCAGCAAACCGGGTTCAGAGTGGGCAGGCTGGGTTTACCCTTTCCCTGGGTTTTCCGATGAGCTTGTCCTGGGGCCCAGTGGGCCTTCACTGCTCCGGGGTATTTCCGGGCATGTCCTCACTGCCCCTGGAATTCCCACACATTGCCCCCTGGGTGTGAGGCCAGCGCTCTGTGCCTTTAAACACTGGAGTGAAGCCGAGTCCTGCAGGCACACAGTCACCAAGAGGAGTTTCTAACTGTCCGGACCGACCTTTTGGGGAGATTATCCCACTTTTGGGCCGGTTGTGGATTCTTCCCATTGTCCCGTTGCTTGTTCCCTTGGATTGGATCTTTATTTGTTCCCTTTGGTTTGGTTTCAGTTTCACTGCTGGACCCACCACTCAAAGCACTTTGTCTGATCTGCCCCTGGGAATGAGCAGACTCCTCCCTCACCTCCCACACTGCACCATCTCTCCTCCTCTTTCCCCCTTGGTTGTGTCCACACTCTGGGCCTTGGGCCTTCCCCGGGGATTCTCAGTATGAACAGGTGGGATGTGTTTGGAGACAGGGTGTCCCCGCTCTCCTCCTCTTTCCCCCTTGGTTGTGTTCCACACTCTGGGCCTTGGGCCTTCCCCGGGGATTCTCAGTATGAACAGGTGGGATGTGTTTTGAGACAGGGTGTCTCCGCTCTCCACCTTTAAAGGGACAAGGAGACGACCAGCTGGGCTGAATCGCCCTGCTTTATGACATCACTGCAGCCCCTAGCAACCAACCTCCCTGAGCCCTGCTAATTATGGGCTGGGAGTGTGTGATGGGACAGTGTAGAGGGAGCTTTACTCTGTATCTATCCCGTGCTGTACCTGCCCTGGGAGTGTTTGATGGGACAGTGTAGAAGGAGCTTTACTCTGTATCTAACCCGTGCTGTACCTGCCCTGGGAGTGTGTGATGGGACAGTGTCGAGGGAGCTTTACTCTGTATCTAACCCGTGCTGTACCTGCCCTGGGAGTGTTTGATGGGACAGTGTAGAGGGAGCTTTACTCTGTATCTAACCCATGCTGTACCTGCCCTGGGAGTGTTTCATGGGACAGTGTCGAGGGAGCTTTACTCTGTATCTAACCCGTGCTGTACCTGCCCTGGGAGTGTTTGATGGGACAGTGTAGAGGGAGCTTTACTCTGTATCTAACCCGTGCTGTACGTGCCCTGCGAGTGTTCGATGGGTCAGTGTAGAGGGAGCTTTACTCTGTATCTAACCCATGCTGTACCTGCCCTGGGAGTGTTTATTGGGACAGTGCAGAGGGAGCTTTACTCTGTATTTAACCCGTGCTGTACCTGCCCTGGGAGTGCTTGATGGGACAGTGTTGAAGGAGCTTTACTCTGTACCTAACCCGAGCTGTACCTGCCTGGGAGTGTTTGATGGGACAGTGTAGAGGGAGCTTTACTCTGTATCTTACCCGTGCTGTACCTGCCCTGGGAGTGTTTGATGGGACAGTGTGGAGGAGCTTTACTGTGTATCTAACCTGTGCCTGTACCTGCCCTGGGAGTATTTGATGGGACAGTGTAGAGGGAGCTTTACT
>JASTWF010001680.1:0-65720 GCA_030390025.1 Squalus acanthias | reverse complement strand
CCCGGTCCCGGGTCCCGGTGCTTTATAGAGATCAGCGGCTGATTGTTCTGTCAGCACAAATCACTAAACACCTGCGCTTTGCATATCTCAATTAATGTATGATCGGGGTTAAAGCGGGTGTTGTGCTGAGCCTTCAGATCCCACAGAGCCAGTCTAACATCTGGATCTCTCTGTCCTCCAAACACTGACCGCTTGCTGCACCTGCTCAGCATTCCCGGCCTTTCTGCTGCGATCCCGTGTCCCAGTTATCAATTCCTAATTGGTTCCCTTTCTAAAATTCATTATTCTATCGAACGTTCCAACAGAGAAACAGATCATTCGGCTCATTCAATTCTGGGCTAGGGCTTTTCGCCATGTGATGTACCCTTTAATATCCCACCCAGTCTAATCCCTCACTCCTCGTACCCTTCAATATCCCATCCAGTCTAATCCCACTCTCCCCCTCACTCCCCTTACCCTTTAATGTCCCACCCAGTCTAATCCCACTCTCCCCCTCACTCCCCACACCCTTTAATATCCCACCCAGTCTAATCCCGCTCTCCCCCTCACTCCCCGCACCCTTTAATATCCCACCCAGTCTAATCACACTCTCCCCCTCACTCCCCGCACCCTTTAATATCCCACCCAGTCTAATCACACTCTCCCCCTCACTCCCCGTACCCTTTAATGTCCCACCCAGTCTAATCCCACTCTCCCCCTCACTCCCCACACCCTTTAATATCCCACCCAGTCTAATCCCGCTCTCCCCCTCACTCCCCACACCCTTTAATATCCCACCCAGTCTAATCACACTCT
This sequence comes from Squalus acanthias, assembly GCA_030390025.1. NCBI lineage: Eukaryota > Metazoa > Chordata > Chondrichthyes > Squaliformes > Squalidae > Squalus > Squalus acanthias. The sequence continues at coordinate 64,925 of JASTWF010001680.1, read as the reverse complement.
CCCCCTCACTCCCCGCACCCTTTAATATCCCACCCAGTCTAATCCCACTCTCCCCTCACTCCCCACACACTTTAATATCCCACCCAGTCTAATCCCACTCTCCCCTCACTCCCCACACACTTTAATATCCCACCCAGTCTAATCCCACTCTGAGTTTGCCTCAAAGTCTCTCCTGCAAACAACTCATTAACTCAACACAAGAGTGGTCGCGGCCTCTGGGACAGGATCGTTGGTAGATTCCTCGCTTGGCTCACCACCTGGCTGGAGTCCTGAACTCTGAGCCACATTCTATAGAGGCCGCGGCCAGATGGTTCATCATTCGTTTCTCCTTCTAATATTCAATCCCAATATTTGTGTGGCTCTCATTTAATCGAGTTAATTCATTCACCTTTAACTACTTTCACAGAGTCTGTTCCACAAACCTGTTAATCTGTGGGGGAAAAATTCATGATCTTGAGACTTTGTTTGAAGTCTGTGTCTGCTGATGTTAACCTGTTTAAACCTGGAGAAAAGGTGATGGGAGGTCTCAGGGCACAAGCCTGGAAACTGTAGAAGGTAAATTTAACAGCCGACATTGGGAAGATCTTGGAACTGATTTTATGGGATCTTAGTCTAGGATTGGCTCCGTCTAACGCAGAGAGACCTGATGGGGGGGCTATATAAATGCAAGTCTTTTTTTGAGTGGCTGTAAAGTTAATGTGCCCCATTTGTCTGAAGGGTACAGTTTTAGAAAACATTCATTGAAATGTTCAGAATGATTCTCCGATCTAGCGACTCCTGTGTTGGTCACCCAGTAGCAGTTGTGGTATGTTCGGCTTTTTGCCTGTCATTTCCTATGTTATTTGCGGGTGGGTAGAGTGGAACACCTTGTGGGGTAGCAGTAGTGCTATGTCACCTGATACTAATTTTTAAAAAAGAGCTTCCGGATTAATGCTGAGATCCTGTTCCTTGAGCACGGAGACACCTTTGGTACCTTACCCATGTGGTCATTCTTCATGTTTGAGCCTAGATGGTTAGTATTTGCACTGTTTGACCAAGATAGTTACAGTTGAGCCTAATCAAAGAATCATGCAATAATACAGCACAGCAGGAGGCCATTCGGCCCATCGTGTCTGTGCCAGCTGTTTGGTAGAGTTCTCCAATTAGTTCCACTTCCCCAGCTCTTTCCCCAGAGCCCTGCAAGTTTATCCACGTCAAGTATTCATCCAATTGCCTTGCCAGATGTTCACAGACACTTTCCAGCAGGCTCAAGGGGCCAAATGGCTTACTCCTGCTCCTATTTCTTATTACTGAAAGCACGGAATTGTAGTGGGAAGGTTGGCGGCAGGGAGTTCTCCTGGCTCGTACTCGCCCCTCAACCAACGTCACCAAAAAATAGCTTATCTCATTGCTGTTTGTGGGTCCTTTTCTGTGTAAAAGGGGGAAAAAAGCCACTACACTTCTGGGTGATTGTATGTGAAACTCTTTCTAAACTGTCGAGTGCCTTAATGGGGAAGGAGCAGCGATATTTGCGGCGTGACTTTGTCAGATTTCAGTGTTCAGTTCCATTCACAATTCCTGATAATGAAGCAGCCCATGGCAGCCTATAACGGGGCTTCTGCTGCTAAGTGGCAGGTAATATTCGTGCCAGGTAATGACTATTATGAACAAGAGAAAGCCCAGCCATTTCCCCTTGACTTGGAATAGCACCATCGCTTGGGGGGTCACCTCCTGACACCTCAAAGCCTATCCACCATCTACAAGGGTCAAGTCAGGAGTCTGATGGAATACTCACCATTGCCTGGGATGGGTGCAGCCACAACAGCACCCAAGCTCGACACCATCCAGCACAGAGCAGTTTGCTTGATCGGTGCCCTTGCCACTAATTAGTATCCATCCCCTCCGCAATGTGGCTGAATTATGTTCCATCTGCAAGATGCATGGCAGTACTCGCCAAGGTTACTTTTGACAGCAGCTCCCTCCCCTGCGACCTCCATACCAAGACGGACAAGAGCAACAATCGCAAGAATGCCAACGCCTTTAAATACCCCTCCAAGTTATACACCCTGCTGCTTTGGACACTGCCCTTCATTGTCGCTGGATCAATATCCTGGAATTCCCTACTTAACATCATTGTGAGGGCGTCAACAGCCCAGGGACTGCAGCAGTTCATGGAGAAGGCCCACGGCCACTTTCTTGGCAACTAGGAATGGGCAATAAATGGAGCCTTTCCAATGCCTCCCACATCCCGAGAACCAATTTAAAAAACAAGATTATTGAGTAAAAATAGAGGTTAAAAATAAATAACTCACTGAGTTCAGATTGAAAAAAAGACTTGCATTTCTATAGCGCCTTTCACAACCTCAGGACGTCCTAAAGCGCTTTACAGCCAATGAAGTACTTTTGAAGTGTAGTCATTGTTGTAATGTAGGAAATGGGGCAGCCAATTACCGCACAGCAAGCTCCCACAAACGGCAATGTGATAATGACCAGATCATTTGTTTTAGTGATGCTGATTGAGGGATAAATATTGGCCCAGGACACCGGGGAGAACTCCCCTGCTCTTCTACGAAATAGTGCCATGGGATCTTTTACGTCCACCTGAGAGAGCAGACGGGGCCTCGATTTAACATCTCAGATTGGTTCAGTGGTAGTAAACAGTTTGATGATTTCACTGTTGTAAGGATTTAATTGTGTTTAGAATGGTTCTAATTTCCATCTGCACAAACATAGAAAGCATTAAACACATGTCCAGAGATAGCAGAGGGCACTTTAATATAATGTATCGGTCATATGATGAGCTTTCAAATCAAATATCACTGCTTCACTGCACTCTTCTCATTGCATCAAGTTCTCCATCTTGCTGTTATGCTCAATATGACAGGATAACAAGATAGCTGGGAATGAGGACAGCCTTCCAGCCTGTCCTAGCTCCTCCATGCAGAAAGAGCCCAGAGTTCCCACATCACAGTATCCAAGATTTCCCCAGTACCCAAAGTGGAGTCCATTCCGCACGTTGACCACGCCATGTGTGGAGTTGGCGGAGGGGAACGGCAGCTTGACACATCCCAACAAGGAAGGAGGAGACTCCATGGGCTGCATGACTAGGCTCACCAGCAAGGGAAGGCTGGCAACCTGCCTCCTGCCACCTGCCTTGCTGCTCGGCCAGGGTGTGCTGCACCCAAGGGCAGTCAAGCAAAAATACACAATGGCAGGGTTGGTGTATGCAAAAGCAACCACATGACAGGACAGTCGTGTTAAATTCTCTCGTGTTTACCAAGTGTGACAGGACAGTGGTGTATCCCTAACCCAGAACCTCGAACACAAACTGAACAGCAGCAACCTTATTAAAATGAGCCCAAGTATTTTTAGAAGCACCTCTCTGAGAAATTGCTTGACATTTTCCCTGCAGTTTCAGCACCACAGCTGCTAATCGACTTCTCAAACCCTCTGTGTGATTCATTGCCACCCTGCTCCCCATAGACCAACTTATACAAAACACAATTTCCATCCAGCCTGACTCTGACCTTTTCTTTCAATTCATTCTCCACGTTCCCAAATAAACAAATGTATCTGCTCACCTCCTCCTCTGCCTGTCAATCACCTCCTCTGCCTGTCAATCACCTCCTCTGTCAATCGCCTTGTAATTAATGTCCACTATGTTACAGGACCCTGTCAGGTGATGGGCACTATCCAGTGACCCGAAGCAAAGGCATTTCTGCAAATACAAACTCAGCTCCCAGACATTTTTTAGTTCACCCGTAGATGTGGACCACCCACAAGATGCACTGCAGCAACTCGCCAAGGCTTCTTCGACAGCACCTCCCAAACCCGTGACCTCTACTGCCTGGAAGGACAAGGGCAGGAGACACATGGGAACACCACCACCTGTAAGTCCCCCTCCAAGTCACACACCATCCTGACTTAGAAATATATCGGCCGTTCCTTCATCGTTGCTGGGTCAAAATCCTGGAACTCTCTCCCTAACAGCACTGTGGGAGCACCTTCACCACACGGACTGCAGCAGTTCAAGAAGGCAGCTCACCACCACCTTCTCAAGGGCAACTAGGGATGGGCAATAAATGCTGGCCTTGCCAGCGACGCCCACATCCCGAGAATGAATAGATTTTTTAAAAAGCTGATTGGGTTCAGTCCTGTTCTGAGTCTGTAACTCCTGATTCTCCGACCTTAGAATTACAATCGAATTTCCAGTCTAATTCAACGGCAGCTCGAGGAACAGCATCTCACCTTTCCATCAGGCACTTCACAGCCTTCCGGACTCAACATTGAGTTCAACAACTTCAGATCATAACCACTGTCCCCATTTTCTCGGACAGCAGCTGTTGCTGATTCTGCTGTTGCCATTTACACCTCCTCTAGACCCATCTTTTGTTTCTTTACTTGTCCCATTACCATCTCCCTTTGCCTCGCACCATCATCCCTTTTGCCACTACCCTCTCCTGCCTTCCACCCAATCACAGACCTTCCCTTTTGTTCTTTCCTCCCCTCCCCCTGCCCTTTCTTAAAACCTGTCACATCTCTAACTTTTTCCAATTCTGATGAAAGATCATCGACCTGAAACATTCCCTCTGCTCCTCTCCACAGATGCTGCCTGACCTGCTGAGTGTTTCCAACATTTTCTGTTCTCAGTTTAGCTCATCCCCTGCTCCCTGTTATTTGCATATAATGATATGTATATAATGATTATTTTTTTAAATTCCAGTTTAGTGCAATTTACTAAATTTAGTGCAAATTAGTTCTGAATTCTGGGCAGTTTTGCAGAGAGGGCTCAGGGACTGACTGCTGGGATCAGGCGTGTGACCATCAAACCCAGCCAGGACACTACAGCCAGAGACCCTGACCACACCAGGCTGGGTGGAGGTGAAAGGTCAATGTCTGCCCAGTGCTGGGGGAGGAGGCTGCTCAGTGGTAACTAGCAGGGTCATTTCATTCTGTGGTTTTAACCTGTGGAGCCTCTGGTGAGGGAATGATCCCTGATTCCTGTAGGTTTCTTCCCCAGGGAGCTCAGGATGTGAGAGTGGGAATCGAACGGATTCTAACACTTCAAGTCATCCATTCATCATTTAAAGAAGGAATTCCCTGGAACCAGGGACTAATACCAAGCTCCTCCCCCTGCTCTGTAAAGCCAGCGTTTTACTGTCCTATTTTACAATGAACTGATTGCCAGACCCCCTCCCGAATCTGGATTGTTCCAGTGATCACTCTGTCACCAATATGTAACATTGGAAATTGATCAATACTGATGTTGAAATGTCTGATTCTATGAATGGAGACAGTCCCACGTGGTCCTGATGTCAGGACAAGCTGAGTGACCTCTCGTTCATCCTGCTTCGCTGACATGTTTAACCATCGCCAGCAGCGAGTGAGTGAAGTAGATGATTGCGGATCGCTGGTCTAGTGCTGTGTGCCTGGTCTCTGTGTCCTCCCTGCCCCGTCTACCATGTTATTAAAATGCTGCTTTGCCAGAGTTTGCTGTCTGATTAAGGTGGAGCCGCCATGAATTAGCGAAGGGTCCAAGGCTGATAACCTGCAAACGAGTAATGAAGTCCCCTGTGCTGGTGATTTGATGAGTCCCTCGGTGTCAGGGACATCTCCCAGCAGCATTCAGTGAGAATGGGCTGAGCGAGTCTCCACTGAACTCTCACGGTCTGTCCCTATCTCAGACACAGTCTGGCTACTGCCTCATTTGTTAGACCCTCCTCGACCAGCTCCTCCTGGGGCAGCCTCAGATCTGAGTAATCTTCCACCACAATTAAACTAATGTTACTGAGCGCTCTGCCTGTTAAACTCGGATTCACTCCCTCGCTATCTTGTGGGGAGTCCAGATTGGTGGAGTTTTTGTGTTCCGCCAACTTGAGATTGGCTGGTTCTACCTCTAGTGTTGAACTTGGATTGGTCGGGCTGCTTTCCTTTGTAGAATATCGGTTGGTTCTTTCTCCTTGGTTATTTTGCGCTGAACACGGATTGGCTATTTCTTGATATCCTGAGTTTGGATTGGCTGTTTCTTGATATCCTGAGTTTGGATTGGCTGTTTCTTGATATCCTGAGTTTGGATTGGCTGTTTCTGGATGATATCCTGAGTTCGGATTGGCTGTCTCTTTGTGGGGTCCTAAATTGAAGATGAGCACATTTTTCTGCAGCTTTGATTCCGACTCCGTGTGGTCCAAGTGTCCAGTGCCCTTGGCACTCTGACCGCCCATCACCTCTCCCTGTTCCTGCAACTCGGCTAAAGCTTTAGCTAAAAGGAAAATAAAATGAGAAAAACAGACATCACATTTGAGATTGAATCTGAAGTCAAACAATGAACTATAACAAGATCCAAACATTTCCCTCTGCATCAACAACAACAAAAACAACAACAACTTGTATTTATATAGCGCTTTTAATGTAGTAAAACGTCCCAAGGCGCTTCACACGAGTATTATAAGACAAAAACAAAATTGACATCGTGCCACATAAGGAGAAATTAGGGCAGGTGACCAAAAGCTTGGTCAAAGAGGTAGATTTTAAGGAGCGTCTTAAAAGGAGGAAAGAGAGGTAGTGAGGCGCCCTCTGCCTCACATCTAATATTCTACAGACAGTCCAATTTATTTTCTCATTTTTGAATGTTGTAGCGACTCTTTACAGCTGAGTGACTGCCCGACTATTTCAGAGCCAATCACACAGTGTGGGACTGGAGTCACATATGGGCCAGACCGGATAATGGGCAGGTTCCTTTCCCTGAAGGACATTAGTGATCCAGTTGGGTTTTTAGAACAACTTGGAAGCTTTCATGTTTATTTTTCTGGTGCCAGCCACAAATGACCAGACTCACTGAATTCAGCTTCACAACTTGCCCTGGTGTGATGTGAACTCAGCGCCTCTTGTCCAGTAAGTACCATCACCCCTCTGTATCTGACCCGTGCTATACCTGCCCTGGGAGTGTTTGATGGGACAGTGTAGAGGGAGCTTTACTCTGTATCTAACCCGTGCTGTACCTGCCCTGGGAGTGTTTGATGGGACAGTGTAGAGGGAGCTTTACTCTGTATCTAACCCCGTGCTGTACCTGCCCTGGGAGTGTTTGATGGGACAGTGTAGAGGGAGCTTTACTCTGTATCTAACCCATGCTATACCTGCCCTGGGAGTGGTTGATGGGACAGTGTAGAGGGAGCTTTACTCTGTATCTGACCCGTGCTATACCTGCCCTGGGAGTGTTTGACGGGACAGTGTAGAGGGAGCTTTACTCTGTATCTAACCCGTGCTGTACCTGCCCTGGGAGTGTTTGATGGGACAGTGTAGAGGGAGCTTTACTCTGTATCTAACCCGTGCTGTACCTGCCCTGGGAGTGTTTGATGGGACAGTGTAGAGGGAGCTTTACTCTGTATCTAACCCGTGCTGTACTTGCCCTGGGAGTGTTTGATGGGCAGTGTAGAGGGAGCTTTACTCTGTATCTAACCCGTGCTGGACCTGCCCTGGGAGTGTTTGATGGGACAGTGTAGAGGGAGCATTACTCTGTATCTAACCTGTGCTGTACCTGCCCTGGCAGAGTTTGATGGGACAGTGTAGCGGGAGCTTTACTCTGTATCTAACCCGTGCTGTACCTGCCCTTGGACTGTTTGATGGGACAGTGCAGAGGGAGCTTTATTCTGTATCTAACCCCGTGTTATACATTACATTGAAATGGAAAAATTCTGGCTCCTGCACACTAGGTTGGTCTCTATTTCTAGTGATGTGCCTGTTATTTATAATTGGGCTCTTTCGTGCCAAAGGTCAGATAGTGTCAATGGGCACAGTGTCAAGGGGCACAGTGTTAATGGGCACAGTGTCAATGGGCACAGTGTTAAGGGGTAAAGTGTCAATGGGTACAGTGTCAATGGGCACAGTGTCAATGAGTAGTGTCAATGGGCACAGTGTCAATGGGCACAGTGTCAATGGGTACAGTGTCAATGGGCACAGTGTCAATGGGTAGTGTCAATGGTACAGTGTCGATGGGCCCAGTGTCAATGGGCACAGTGTCAATGGGTACAGTGTCAATGGGCACAGTGTCAATGGGTAGTGTCAATGGGCACAGTGTCAATGGGCACAGTGTCAATGGGCACAGTGTCAATGGGTACAGTCAATGGGCACAGTGTCAATGGGCACAGTGTCAATGGGCACAGTGTCGATGGGTACAGTCAATGGGCACAGTGTCAATGGGCACAGTGTCAATGGGCACAGTGTCAATGGGCACAGTCAATGGGTACAGTGTCAATGGGCACAGTGTCAATGGGTAGTGTCAATGGGCACAGTGTCAATGGGTACAGTGTCAATGGGTACAGTCAATGGGCACAGTGTCAATGGGTACAGTGTCAATGGGCACAGTGTCAATGGGTACAGTCAATGGGCACAGTGTCAATGAGCACAGTGTCAATGAGCACAGTGTCAATGGGTACAGTCAATGGGCACAGTGTCAATGGGCGCAGTGTCAATGGGCACACTGTCAATGGGCACACTGTCAATGGGCACAGTGTCAATGGGCACAGTGTCAATGGGTAGTGTCAATGGGCACAGTGTCAATGGGCACAGTGTCAATGGGCACAATGTAAATGGGTAGTGTCAATGGGCACAGTGTCAATGGGCACAGTGTCAAGGGGTACAGTGTCAAGGGGTACAGTGTCAAGGGGTACAGTGTCAAGGGGTACAGTGTCAAGGGGTACAGTGTCAATGGGCACAGTGTCAAGGGGCACAGTGTCAATGGGTACAGTGTCAATGGGTAGTGTCAATGGGCACAGTGTCAATGGGCACAGTGTCAATGGGCACAGTGTCAAGGGGCACAGTGTCAAGGGGCACAGTGTCAATGGGCACAGTGTCAAGGGGCACAGTGTCAATGGACACATTGTCAAGGGGCACAGTGTCAAGGGACACAGTGTCAAGGGGCACAGTGTCAATGGGCACAGTGTCAAGGGGCACAGTGTCAAGGGACACAGTGTCAAGGGGCACAGTGTCAAGGGGCACAGTGTCAATGGACACATTGTCAAGGGGCACAGTGTCAAGGGACACAGTGTCAAGGGGCACAGTGTCAATGGGCACAGTGTCAAGGGGTACAGTGTCAATGGGCACAGTGTCAAGGGGCACAGTGTCAATGGGTACAGTGTCAATGGGTAGTGTCAATGGACACATTGTCAAGGGGCACAGTGTCAAGGGGCACAGTGTCAATGGACACAGTGTCAAGGGGCACAGTGTCAAGGGACACAGTGTCAAGGGGCACAGTGTCAATGGGCACAGTGTCAAGGGGCACAGTGTCAATGGACACAGTGTCAATGGACACATTGTCAAGGGGCACAGTGTCAATGGACACAGTGTCAATGGGTACAGTGTCAATGGGCACAGTGTCAAGGGGCACAGTGTCAAGGGGGCACATTGTCAAGGGGCACAGTGTCAATGGGTATTGATTCAGAAGAGAATCCAGGCCAATATTTCATCAATATCACTGATAATCTGGTACGGTTGTAACAGAAAGAGAAAGTGAAGTTTGATTCACCCCTGGGGTCATCCAGCAGAGACTTAGTGAATGGTTCTTTTATGACATCATTCACTTAGCAACTTGGAATAACCAATCATCTTCTGTTATTTGCATAACAACAAATGATCTTAATGCGACCATGTGTTCGTTTTCGGCACAAGGATTGGCTCTCTGTACATATCCAAAACTAAACTAGACACTCCGCCATTCTTAGTCCCGCCATATGGATTTCAGTGATTCAGGATTCCAGTGAGTCTACATCAGCAGCAGAACCAGCCTCGGAACCCGGGGAAATATTGTTGGGTTTTGAAGTGAGCATCTTAATCACTTGTGTTCCCAGGCACGCAGCAACAGTTGGATGTTGGAGGGTAAATGTGACAGGGTCAGGAGCCGGTTAGCAGGAGCCGGTTAGCAGAAGCCGGTTAGCAGAAGCCGGTTAGCTGGAGCCGGTTAGCAGGAGCCGGTTAGCAGAAACCGGATAGCAGAAGCCGGTTAGCAGAAGCCGGTTAGCAGAAGCCGGTTAGCAGGAGCCGGTTAGCAGAAACCGGTTAGCAGAAGCCGGTTAGCAGAAACCGGTTAGCAGAAGCCGGTTAGCAGAAACCGGTTAGCAGAAGCCGGTTAGCAGGAGCCGGTTAGCAGAAGCCGGTGCGTTTGGCCGTTAGTTCTGCGTATTTTACCTGCCATGACTTTGCTGCGCTGAGATGCTTCAGTCGCGAGAGCGTACGACAGACTAATAATCCGATCCCTCTCTCTTTCTCCCCGGTGCATGGCTTGGTCTGAAGGGGCCCAGCCTCCAGCTACACTAGGACTAAAATTACAAAGAAATAGATATTTACTTTCTGTGAACTCCTGTCCTGACGGGGCAGACTCGGGCGGGAGAGACCCCGAGACCCAGGTTACAAATAGAACTGGGGCAATGAGGCATCACAGGCAACACTGACGCTCACTTCAACTAACGGGTACAGGAACCCACACTGAACCCCAGTAACACTAACTGGTTTGGGAGTGTGATGTTCCTCAGGGACAGTATAAGGCGATCGGAGGCACCTCTGATCACGAAATCGCTGAGCAGGATCAGGAGGCCCTGTTGGTTCTGTAGCTCGGGGGAAAGGGCTGAGACACGAGTGTTTGTGTTTGTGCAGCTACTCAATGGGTGAGTTTGAAAGTGAGCAGCTTATGGTGCTGTGGTCGGAGCTCGTGTCCCCTGGAGGTCGGACTGAGGTGTCGAATTGTCCATCAGATTGGAGGGAGGCGAATTGATTGGTGTTTGTTATATCAGGGGATCAAACTATAATGTAACACAGAAATGAGCAGGTGGGAGTCAGTCTGAAGGCCAACATCTGATACAAATAAGAAACGTTTCTAAGGGCTCATTTTGTGAGGCGAGTGATTGGGCAGGAGCACGAGTTACAGATCGGTCCCTCACACAGAGACACTGTCAAAGACAACACATCATCGCACAGCTCATTAGCGTTTGGACACAAACAGTTAAACGGATTATACGGTTAAACAGATTATACGGTTAAACGGATTATACGGTTAAACAGATTATACGGTTAAACGGATTATACGGGCCTTTGATTGACCCTGGGCCACGGATTGACCCTCGGCCATTGATTGACCCTCGGCCATTGATTGACCCTGGGCCGTGGATTGACCCTGGGCCACGGATTGACCCTCGGCCATTGATTGACCCTCGGCCATTGATTGACCCTGGGCCGTGGATTGACCCTGGGCTGTGGATTGACCCTGGGCCGTGGATTGACCCTGGGCCGTGGATTGACCCTGGGCCATGGATTGACCCTGGGCCATGGATTGACCCTGGGCCACGGATTGACCCTGGGCCACGGATTGACCCTGGGCCGTGGATTGACCCTCGGCCACGGATTGACCCTGGGCCATGGATTGACCCTGAGCCGCGGATTGACCCTGGGCCACGGATTGACCCTGGGCCGTGGATTGACCCTCGGCCATGGATTGACCCTGGGCCGCGGATTGACCCTGAGCCACGGATTGACCCTCGGCCGTGGATTGACCCTGAGCCACGGATTGACCCTGAGCCGCGGATTGACCCTGGGCCATGGATTGACCCTGGGCCATGGATTGACCCTCGGCCGTGGATTGACCCTGGGCCATGGATTGACCCTGGGCCACGGATTGACCCTGGGCCATGGATTGACCCTGGGCCGTGGATTGACCCTCGGCCATTGATTGACCCTGAGCCGCGGATTGACCCTGAGCCGTGGATTGACCCTCGGCCATTGATTGACCCTCGGCCATTGATTGACCCTGGGCCATGGATTGACCCTGGGCCATGGATTGACCCTGGGCCGTGGATTGACCCTGGGCCATGGATTGACCCTCGGCCATTGATTGACCCTGGGCCGTGGATTGACCCTGGGCCATGGATTGACCCTGAGCCGCGGATTGACCCTGGGCCACGGATTGACCCTGGGCCGTGGATTGACCCTCGGCCATGGATTGACCCTGGGCCGCGGATTGACCCTGGGCTGTGGATTGACCCTGGGCCGTGGATTGACCCTGGGCCGTGGATTGACCCTGGGCCGTGGATTGACCCTGGGCCATGGATTGACCCTGGGCCATGGATTGACCCTGGGCCATGGATTGACCCTGGGCCATGGATTGACCCTGGGCCATGGATTGACCCTCGGCCATGGATTGACCCTGAGCCACGGATTGACCCTGAGCCGCGGATTGACCCTGGGCCGTGGATTGACCCTGAGCCACGGATTGACCCTGGGCCACGGATTGACCCTGGGCCACGGATTGACCCTGGGCCACGGATTGACCCTGGGCCACGGATTGACCCTGGGCCACGGATTGACCCTGAGCCATGGATTGACCCTGAGCCACGGATTGACCCTGGGCCATGGATTGACCCTGGGCCGTGGATTGACCCTGGGCCATGGATTGACCCTCGGCCATGGATTGACCCTGAGCCATGGATTGACCCAGGAATTGTTCTCCTTAGAGCAGAGAAGGTCAAGGGCGGTGGAAGTAGATTCAATAACAACTTTCAAATTGAATTGGATAAATACTTGAAAAGGAAAAATTTGCAAGGTTATGGCAAAGGAGCAGGGGGTGGGACTAATTGGAGAGCTCGTTCAAAGAGCCAGCACAGGCACGATGGGCCGAATGGCCTACTTCTGTACTGTGTGACTCTGTGATTCTGCACTCCTCACCTGGTCTTCGCGATCATGGTCTTGATTTTCTCCAGTGTTCTTTGCTTCTCCTGCAGTTGTTCTGGGCTGAGGGGTGTGTCGGGATCCACATCGATATATCGTGTCGTTATGACGACTTTACTTGGTTTACACTGTAAATAAAGTAAAATTACTCTGTATTTGTTGGGCAGGTCCTGACTCACAGTGCAAATCAATAGGCCCATCTACACAAGTTTGTTTCTTCTCTCTCTCCCTCTCACTCTCTCCCCCTCTCACTCTCTCCCCCTCTCACTCTCTCCCCCTCTCACTCTCTCCCTCTCTCCCCCTCCCCCTCTCTCCCCCTCTCACTCTCTCCTCCTCTCACTCTCTCCCCCTCTCACTCTCTCTCACTCCCTCCCCCTCTCTCTCTCTCCCCCTCTCCCCCCCTCACTCTCTCCCTCTCTCCCCCTCACTCTCTCTCCCTCTCACTCTCTCCCCCTCTCACTCTCTCCCCCTCTCACTCTCTCCCCCCTCACTCTCTCCCCCCTCACTCTCTCCCCCCTCACTCTCTCTCTCTCTCACTCTCTTCCCCTCTCACTCTCCGCCTCTCCCTCTCTCTCCCTCTCCCCCTCTCCCTCTCTCCCCCTCTCTCCCACTCCCAGCCCACTTGTGGCTCAGGGTCTAACCCTATGAAGTGGTGTAACAGTCATTGTTGTCAATGTTCGGTGACCTAGTGCCTAATTGGCACTGGCATCAGCTGGTGCGGGACTGAAACACACAAACCCCAAGGTGCCAGGGTCAAACCTGCTCGGAGCTACGTCAGCCCACCTCAGTTGGGGTTCCTGCCCCTAAATATGTCCCACTGCCCCCTGCTGGTGAGTGAGGTGTCGGGTGATGGCAGAAGTGTAGAAACAAGGTGCAGAACACGGGCCCGATCATCACCAAACTCGCACCTCTTTTCTTACAACGCGATTATTTTCTCGGGTCTGGCTTTCTGTCCTCCCCGGCGGTGTCGATATCATTGTCACCAATTTGCTTGACGCGGTCACGTTTGGTGTTACAGGCGTCTCTGGTGCAGCCGTTGGTCTTGTAACAGTTGGGGCGTTTCCTGGTCTGGTCTGAGAGGCCACCACACTGGCAGTGAGATGGGCACCCGCTGAATGGCTGGTCAGTGGTCTGTTGGTCCGAAGGGTCCCGGAGCGCAGTCTTGATGTCCCTGGCGCCTGCTCTGTGGCTGATCCTCTCTGAGAAGTCAACAAACATGGTCTGAATGTGAAGCCAATGTTACTCACTCCCAATCATGAGTTAAAACTTCCTTACTTTAAGATCCAAACCAAGGTCTAATACATAAACGCTCTTCATTTCTGTAAACAACAACAACTTATACAGCACCTTTAACGTAGTAAAACGTCCCGCGGTGCTTCACAGGAGCATTATTAGATTTGACACCGAGCCACATAAGGAGATATTAGGACAGGCGACCAAAAGCTTGGTCAATGAGGTAGGTTTTAAGGAGCCTCTTAAAGGAGGAGAGAGAGGCGGAGAGGTTTAGGGAGGGAATTCCAGAGCTTAGGGCCCAGGCAGCTGAAGGCACGGCTGCCAAAGGTGGAGCGATTATAATCGGGGATGCTCAAGAGACCAGAATTGGAGGAGGGCGGAGATCGCAAAGGGTTGTGGGGCTGGAGGAAATTACAGAGATAGGGAGGGGTGAGGCCGTGGAGGGATTTAAAAACAAGGATGAAAATTTTAAATCGAAGCGTTGCTGTAAACTGTAATTCTGCTGTGCAGCTCCCGTTTAATTCCTCGCTCAACCATTAAAATAGCTCCCAGAAAGTATTGGCCATCCTGCAGTATATATAATTATAAAAATATAGATGTCAGAAGGTGAGTTAAGCTGATGCAACTCACTGGATATTAGCTGAAAGCAGAGAATTGAACAATATAATTGTGTATAAACACCAACCACTGGGGGCAGGAGCAAGCTCAGAAGCTACAGTTTATTTCCTGGGTTCAGGCAACACTTGCTAACTATTCAAGATTGCTTTTTTTCTCAAATATACTAAAGAGAGTTTCACCGCAGTGAGAAGGATGTAAATAACCTCATACTGTCAGCACAGACTGGAGGCACAAACAGACACTGCAATCCTCCTGTTAGGGATGGTGTTAACCCAGGCAGCACTCACCATTATTGGTGACACGGCCACACTTCTTTGGGCCAGGGTGGCTGTCCTGGGCTTCTCCTTGAGCTGTGCTTCCTGGTGCCGTTTCATTCGTTCCATCTGCTCCTCTGCACTCATCTTTCCTTTCCTGCTTACGCCCCCGACGGTCAGTGTGTGTTGCCCCTGGCGACACAAAGACAGAACAATCCGGATTTTACATTATGGGCTGCGGTATCTCTCCTGTAATAGCACGCAGACCTTTCATTCTTTTATTCCTCCGTGGAGTCTGTGACAAGAAAAGTTTGTTAATTCCCCACTTTTATTTGACAAAAATAAGAATGATTCCAGTGGAGAGACTGGAGAAGCTGGGGTTGTTCTTAGAGCAGAGAAGGTTAAGGGGGAGATTTAATAGAGGTGTTCAAAATCATGAATGGTTTTGATGGAGTAAATAGGAAGAAATTGTTTCCATTGACAGGAGGGTCGGTCACCAGAGGAAGCAGATTTAAGATAATTGGCAAAAGAACCAGAGGCGACATCAGAAGAGGTTTTTATAGGCAGTGAGTTGTTATGATCTGGAATGCGCTGCCTGAAAGGGCGGTGGAAGCAGATTCAATAGTAACTTTCAAAAGAGAATTGGATATGGGGAGAGGGTGGGTGGGTGGGGTTGAGATATGGGGAGAGGGTGGGTGGGCGGGGTTGAGATATGGGGAGAGGGTGGGTGGGGTTGAGATATGGGGAGAGGGTGGGTGGGGTTGAGATATGGGGAGAGGGTGGGGGGGTTGAGATATGGGGAGAGGGTGGGTGGGGTTGAGATATGGGGAGAGGGTGGGTGGGGTTGAGATATGGGGAGAGGGTGGGTGGGGTTGAGATATGGGGAGAGGGTGGGGGAGTTGAGATATGGGGAGAGGGTGGGTGGGCGGGGTTGAGATATGGGGAGAGGGTGGGTGGGTGGGGTTGAGATATGGGGAGAGGGTGGGCGGGTGGGGTTGAGATATGGGGAGAGGGCGGGTGGGGTTGAGATATGGGGAGAGGGTGGGCGGGCGGGGTTGAGATATGGGGAGAGGGTTACCTTGTAGTTTCCATTTGTCACTGGGTCATACTGGAGATCTCCTTTCTTCTCTCCCGGCTGGTGTTTCTCTTCAGACTGGGCTGTGGGTGAGCCTGTTTCAGTCTCTGAGTGTTGTGATGTGCTGCACTCAGTTCGATACAACAGATGGGGGAGGGGCGGCCTGTGAGGGACATTGTCCACAACCTTCAGAATAAACCATAAAATAACAAAAGAATTAGGCTGAACAAACCCCACCCTCTCCCCGTATCCCTCAACCCCACCCTCTCCCCGTATCCCTCAACCCCACCCTCTCCCCGTATCCCTCAACCCCACCCTCTCCCCGTATCCCTCAACCCCTCCCTCTCCCCGTATCCCTCAACCCCACCCTCTCCCCGTATCCCTCAACCCCACTCTCTCCCCGTATCCCTCAACCCCACCCTCTCCCCGTATCCCTCAACCCCACCCACTCCCCGTATCCCTCAACCCCACCCTCTCCCCGTATCCCTCAACCCCACCCTCTCCCCGTATCCCTCAAACCCACCCTCTCCCCGTATCCCTCAACCCCACCCTCTCCCCGTATCCCTCAACCCCACCCTCTCCCCGTATCCCTCAACCCCACCCTCTCCCCGTATCCCTCAACCCCACCCTCTCCCCGTATCCCTCAACCCCACCCTCTCCCCGTATCCCTCAACCCCACCCTCTCCCCGTATCCCTCAACCCCACCCTCTCCCCGTATCCCTCAACCCCACCCTCTCCCCGTATCCCTCAACCCCACCCTCTCCCCGTATCCCTCAACCCCACCCTCTCCCCGTATCCCTCAACCCCACCCTCTCCCCGTATCCCTCAACCCCACCCTCTCCCCGTATCCCTCAACCCCACCCTCTCTCCGTATCCCTCAACCCCACCCTCTCTCCGTATCCCTCAACCCCACCCTCTCCCCGTATCCCTCAACCCCACCCTCTCCCCGTATCCCTCAACCCCACCCTCTCCCCGTATCCCTCAACCCCACCCTCTCCCCGTATCCCTCAACCCCACCCTCTCCCCGTATCCCTCAACCCCACCCTCTCCCCGTATCCCTCAACCCCACCCTCTCCCCGTATCCCTCAACCCCACCCTCTCCCGTATCCCTCAACCCCACCCTCTCCCCGTATCCCTCAACCCCACCCTCTCCCCGTATCCCTCAACCCCACCCTCTCCCGTATCCCTCAACCCCACCCTCTCCCCGTATCCCTCAACCCCACCCTCTCTCCCGTATCCCTCAACCCCACCCTCTCCCCGTATCCCTCAACCCCACCCTCTCCCCGTATCCCTCAACCCCACCCTCTCCCCGTATCCCTCAACCCCACCCTCTCCCCGTATCCCTCAACCCCACCCTCTCCCCGTATCCCTCAACCCCACCCTCTCCCCGTATCCCTCAACCCCACCTTCTTCCCGTATCCCTCAACCCCACCCTCTCCCTGTATCCCTCAACCCCACCCTCTCCCCGTATCCCTCAACCCCACTCTCTTCCCGTATCGCTCAACCCACCCTCTCCCCGTATCCCTCAACCCCATCCTTCTCCCGTATCCCTCAACCCACCCTCTCCCCGTATCCCTCAACCCCACCCTCTCTCCGTATCCCTCAACCCCACCTTCTCCCCGTATCCCTCAACCCCACCCTCTCCCCGTATCCCTCAACCCACCCTCTCCCCGTATCCCTCAACCCCACCCTCTCCCCGTATCCCTCAACCCCACCCTCTCCCCGTATCCCTCAACTCCACCCTCTCCGCGTATCCCTCAACCCCACCCTCTCCCCGTATCCCTCAACCCCACCCTCTCCCCGTATCCCTCAACCCCACCCTCTCCCCGTATCCCTCAACCACACCTTCTCCCCGTATCCCTCAACCCCACCCTCTCCCCGTATCCCTCAACCCCACCCTCTCCCCGTATCCCTCAACCCCACCCTCTCCCCGTATCCCTCAACCCCACCCTCTCCCCGTATCCCTCAACCCCACCCTCTCCCCGTATCCCTCAACCCCACCCTCTCCCCGTATCCCTCAACCCCACCCTCTCCCCGTATCCCTCAACCACACCTTCTCCCCGTATCCCTCAACCCCACCCTCTCCCCGTATCCCTCAACCACACCTTCTCCCCGTATCCCTCAACCCCACCCTCTCCCCGTATCCCTCAACCCCACCCTCTCTCCGTATCCCTCAACCCCACCCTCTCCCCGTATCCATCAACCCCACCCTCTCCCCGTATCCCTCAACCCCACCCTCTCCCCGTATCCCTCAACCCCACCCTCTCCCCGTATCCCTCAACCCCACCCTCTCCCCGTATCCCTCAACCCCACCTTCTCCCCGTATCCCTCAACCCCACCCTCTCCCCGTATCCCTCAACCCCACCCTCTCCCCGTATCCCTCAACCCCACCCTCTCCCCGTATCCCTCAACCCCACCCTCTCCCCGTATCCCTCAACCCCACCCTCTCCCCGTATCCCTCAACCCCACCTTCTCCCCGTATCCCTCAACCCCACCCTCTCCCTGTATCCCTCAACCCCACCCTCTCCCTGTATCCCTCAACCCCACCTTCTTCCCTAATCCTCAACCCCACCTTCTCCCTGTATCCCTCAACCACACCTTCTCCCCGTATCCCTCAACCCCACCCTCTCCCCGTATCCCTCAACCCCACCCTCTCCCCGTATCCCTCAACCCCACCCTCTCCCCGTATCCCTCAACCCCACCCTCTCCCCGTATCCCTCAACCCCACCCTCTCCCCGTATCCCTCAACCCCACCCTCTCCCCGTATCCCTCAACCCCACCCTCTCCCCGTATCCCTCAACCCCACCCTCTCCCCGTATCCCTCAACCCCACCCTCTCCCCGTATCCCTCAACCCCACCCTCTCCCCGTATCCCTCAACCCCACCCTCTCCCCGTATCCCTCAACCCCACCCTCTCCCCGTATCCCTCAACCCCACCCTCTCCCCGTATCCCTCAACCCCACCCTCTCCCCGTATCCCTCAACCCCACCCTCTCCCCGTATCCCTCAACCCCACCCTCTCCCCGTATCCCTCAACCCCACCCTCTCCCCGTATCCCTCAACCCCACCCACTCCCCGTATCCCTCAACCCCACCCTCTCCCCGTATCCCTCAACCCCACCCTCTCCCCGTATCCCTCAACCCCACCTCTCTCCCCGTATCCCTCAACCCCACCTCTCCCCGTATCCCTCAACCCCACCCTCTCCCCGTATCCCTCAACCCCACCCTCTCCCCGTATCCCTCAACCCCACCCTCTCCCCGTATCCCTCAACCCCACCCTCTCCCCGTATCCCTCAACCCCACCCTCTCCCCGTATCCCTCAACCCCACCCTCTCCCCGTATCCCTCAACCCCACCCTCTCCCCGTATCCCTCAACCCCACCCTCTCCCCGTATCCCTCAACCCCACCCTCTCCCCGTATCCCTCAACCCCACCCTCTCCCCGTATCCCTCAACCCCACCCTCTCCCCGTATCCCTCAACCCCACCCTCTCCCCGTATCCCTCAACCCCACTCTCTCCCCGTATCCCTCAACCCCACCCTCTCCCCGTATCCCTCAACCCCACCCTCTCCCCGTATCCCTCAACCCCACCCTCTCCCCGTATCCCTCAACCCCACCCTCTCCCCGTATCCCTCAACCCCACCCTCTCCCCGTATCCCTCAACCCCACCCTCTCCCCGTATCCCTCAACCCCACCCTCTCCCCGTATCCCTCAACCCCACCCTCTCCCCGTATCCCTCAACCCCACCCTCTCCCCGTATCCCTCAACCCCACCCTCTCCCCGTATCCCTCAACCCCACCCTCTCCCCGTATCCCTCAACCCCACCCTCTCCCCGTATCCCTCAACCCCACCCTCTCCCCGTATCCCTCAACCCCACCCTCTCCCCGTATCCCTCAACCCCACCTTCTCCCCGTATCCCTCAACCCCACCCTCTCCCCGTATCCCTCAACCCCACCCTCTCCCCGTATCCCTCAACCCCACCCTCTCCCCGTATCCCTCAACCCCACCCTCTCCCCGTATCCCTCAACCCCACCCTCTCCCCGTATCCCTCAACCCCACCCTCTCCCCGTATCCCTCAACCCCACCCTCTCCCCGTATCCCTCAACCCCACCCACTCCCCGTATCCCTCAACCCCACCCTCTCCCCGTATCCCTCAACCCCACCCTCTCCCCGTATCCCTCAACCCCACCTCTCCCCGTATCCCTCAACCCCACCCTCTCCTCGTATCCCTCAACCCCACCCTCTCCCCGTATCCCTCAACCCCACTCTCTCCCCGTATCCCTCAACCCCACCCTCTCCCCGTATCCCTCAACCCCACCCTCTCCCCATATCCCTCAACCCCACCCTCTCCCCGTATCCCTCAACCCCACCCTCTCCCCGTATCCCTCAACCCCACTCACCTTTTCTGATAAAGCAGTAAATCTCGTTGTCAATACCCAATAATCAGCACTGGGTGAAGGAGACATTTGGACCTGTGGAGACTCACTGAGGTCTCACTCACTGTGGAGACTCACTGAGGTCTCACTCACTGTGGAGACTCACTGAGGTCTCACTCACTGTGGAGACTCACTGAGGTCTCACTCACTGTGGAGACTCACTGAGGCCTCACTCACCTGTGGAGACTCACTGAGGCCTCACTCACCTGTGGAGACTCACTGAGGCCTCACTCACTGTGGAGACTCACTGAGGCCTCACTCACTGTGGAGACTCACTGAGGTCTCACTCACTGTGGAGACTCACTGAGGTCTCACTCACTGTGGAGACTCACTGAGGTCTCACTCACTGTGGAGACTCACTGAGGTCTCACTCACTGTGGAGACTCACTGAGGCCTCACTCACCTGTGGAGACTCACTGAGGCCTCACTCACCTGTGGAGACTCACTGAGGCCTCACTCACTGTGGAGACTCACTGAGGCCTCACTCACTGTGGAGACTCACTGAGGTCTCACTCACTGTGGAGACTCACTGAGGTCTCACTCACTGTGGAGACTCACTGAGGCCTCACTCACTGTGGAGACTCACTGAGGTCTCACTCACTGTGGAGACTCACTGAGGTCTCACTCACCTGTGGAGACTCACTCAGGTCTCACTCACCTGTGGAGACTCACTGAGGTCTCACTCACCTGTGGAGACTCACTGAGGTCTCACTCACTGTGGAGACTCACTGAGGTCTCACTCACTGTGGAGACTCACTGAGGTCTCACTCACTGTGGAGACTCACTGAGGTCTCACTCACCTGTGGAGACTCACTGAGGTCTCACTCACTGTGGAGACTCACTGAGGTCTCACTCACTGTGGAGACTCACTGAGGTCTCACTCACTGTGGAGACTCACTGAGGTCTCACTCACTGTGGAGACTCACTGAGGTCTCACTCACTGTGGAGACTCACTGAGGTCTCACTCACTGTGGAGACTCACTGAGGTCTCACTCACTGTGGAGACTCACTGAGGTCTCACTCACCTGTGGAGACTCACTGAGGTCTCACTCACCTGTGGAGACTCACTGAGGTCTCACTCACCTGTGGAAACTCACTGAGGTCTCACTCACTGTGGAGACTCACTGAGGTCTCACTCACCTGTGGAGACTCACTGAGGTCTCACTCACCTGTGGAGACTCACTGAGGTCTCACTCACCTGTGGAGACTCACTCAGGTCTCACTCACTGTGGAGACTCACTGAGGTCTCACTCACTGTGGAGACTCACTGAGGTCTCACTCACTGTGGAGACTCACTGAGGTCTCACTCACCTGTGGAGACTCACTGAGGTCTCACTCACCTGTGGAGACTCACTGAGGTCTCACTCACCTGTGGAGACTCACTGAGGCCTCACTCACCTGTGGAGACTCACTGAGGTCTCACTCACCTGTGGAGACTCACTGAGGTCTCACTCACCTGTGGAGACTCACTGAGGTCTCACTCACCTGTGGAAACTCACTGAGGTCTCACTCACTGTGGAGACTCACTGAGGTCTCACTCACCTGTGGAGACTCACTGAGGTCTCACTCACCTGTGGAGACTCACTGAGGTCTCACTCACCTGTGGAGACTCACTCAGGTCTCACTCACTGTGGAGACTCACTGAGGTCTCACTCACTGTGGAGACTCACTGAGGTCTCACTCACTGTGGAGACTCACTGAGGTCTCACTCACCTGTGGAGACTCACTGAGGTCTCACTCACCTGTGGAGACTCACTGAGGTCTCACTCACCTGTGGAGACTCACTGAGGCCTCACTCACCTGTGGAGACTCACTGAGGTCTCACTCACCTGTGGAGACTCACTGAGGTCTCACTCACCTGTGGAGACTCACTGAGGTCTCACTCACCTGTGGAGACTCACTCAGGTCTCACTCACCTGTGGAGACTCACTGAGGTCTCACTCACCTGTGGAGACTCACTGAGGTCTCACTCACCTCTGGAGACTCACTGAGGTCTCACTCACCTCTGGAGGTTCGCTGTGGGATGGGGGCAGCCATGAGGTTGGAGATGGCAGTGGTGATGACCCAACTGGAGTTTGCAGGGAGTCTCTCTGTAACGCAGACTGATGATCGAGGACAGGGGAGGCTGCAAATGGCATTACTGGGGATGGAGGAGGGACAAAAGCAAAATATGTTGTTTAAAACAGCATATGCACAAAACATTGAATCCATGACATTCAACATAACACACAATGTGAGGAGAATGGTACACGGGGCCTGGGTACATGGTACAATGGGTACACGGGGCCTGGGTACATGGGGCCTGGGTACCGCGGGCATGAGTACACGGGACATGGTACACTGGGGCCAGGGTACACGGGGCCTGGGTACACGGTACACGGGGCCTGGGTACACGGGGCCTGGGTACACGGTACACGGGGCCTGGATACACGGTACACGGGGCCTGGGTACACGGTACAAGGGGCCTGGGTACACGGTACACGGAGCCTGGGTACACGGTACACGGGGCCTGGGTACACGGTACACGGGGCCTGGGTACCGCGGACATGGGTACTTTAGCATGCCGTGGATGCCATGGTAAATGTGGTAGGGGTACTCGGGGTATGGGTTCTACAAGCATATGGATACCATGCGGTATGGATTCTATGGGATATGGATTCAATGGAGTCAGTGCCCATGGAACCCGTACCCCAGTGAGAGTCATTGCCTGTGGAACCTGTACCCCAGTGAGAGTCAGTGTCTGTGGAACTGTACCCCAGTGAGAGTCATTGCCTGTGGAATCTGTACCCCAGTGAGAGTCAGCACCCCTAGAACTGTATTTAGGTCTATATCAGGGATGGTCAGTGTCAGAGATGGTCAGTTTCCAGTCAGTCTGTGTCCGGGTGGTCAGTTTCTGGTCAGTCTTTTCCAGGGACAGTCTGTCTGCTTCTTACCTGGGTGTCGAGTTGATCCTATAGCAACCTGGAAGCTCTTCTTGTTGTTGCTGAGGCCCAACATCACATCCTCCATCATCCATAGGTCCCGCTGCGCCTCTCCTCGCTCCTGATCAGTCAAAGCAACATGTGTATTAGAAATGGGGTCCCGTTACTGTGTCAGTCGAGATCACCCCAAATAACCAGTCACAGCAGTCAATGGCCAAACTGTTCTTAGAAGATGCGTAGACCTCCATCGATCCCTCCCCAATCACACTGAGCCATTCAAATCTACCAATCACACAGACCCATTCAAATCTACCAATCACACAGACCCATTCTAATCTACCAATCACACGGACCCATTCTAATCTACCAATCACACGGACCCATTCTAAGCTACTAATCACACGGACCCATTCTAATCTACCAATCACACAGACCCATTCTAATCTACCAATCACACAGACCCATTCTAATCTACCAATCACACGGATCCATTCTAATCTACCAATCACACGGACCCATTTTAATCTACCAATCACACGGACCCATTCTAATCTACCAATCACACGGACCCATTCTAATCTACCAATCACACTGACCCATTCTAATCTACCAATCACATGGACCCATTCTAATCTACCAATCACACGGACCCATTCTAATCTACCAATCACACGGACCCATTCTAATCTACCAATCACATGGACCCATTCTAATCTACCAATCACACAGATCCATTCTAATCTACCAATCACATGGACCCATTCTAATCTACCAATCACACGGACCCATTCTAACCTACCAATCATACTGACCCAATCTAATCTACCAATCATACTTGCCATTGTAATCTACCAATCACGCGGACCCCTTCTAATCTACCAATCATACTTGCTATTCCAATCCTCCAATCACATTTCCCTATGTGCGTGAGTGTGTTAATGTGTGAGTGAGTGTACGTGTGTGGGAATACGTGTGTTTGAGTGTAAGAACATAAGAAATAGGAGCAGGAATAGGCCATTCGGCCCTTCGAGCCTGCTCCGCCATTCAATGAGATCATGGCTGATCTTCCGCCTCAACTCCATTCACCGGCCCTATCGCCATATCCCTTGATGCCCTTACTAGTCAGAAATCTATCAACTTCTGTTTTGAATATACCCAATGACTGAGCCTCCACAACCCTGTGGGGTAGAGAATTCCAGAGATTCACCACCCTCGGTGTGAAGAAATTTCTTCTCATCTCAGTCCTGAATGGCCTACCCTTTATCCTGTGGCTGTGGCCCCTGGTTCTAGACTCCCCAGCTAAGGGAAACATTCTCCCAGCATCCATCCTATCAAGCCCTGTAATAATTTTGTATGCTTCAATGAGATCCCCTCTCATTCTTCTGAATTCAAGAGAATACAGGCCTAGTTTACTCAATCTCTTCTCATACGACAGTCCCGCCATCCCAGGAATCAATCTCGTGAACCTTCGTTGCACTCCCTCTATGGCAAGTATATCCTTCCTTCGGTAAGGAGACCAAAATTGTACACAGTACTCCAGGTGTGGTCTCACCAAGGCCCTATATAATTGGAGTAAGACTTCTTTACTCCTGTACTCAAATCCTCTTGTAATGAAGGCCAGCATACCTTTTGCCTTCCTAATGGCTTGCTGCACCTGTGTGTGTGTGTGTGTGAGAGAGTGTGTGTGAGAGTGAGTGTGTGAGTGAATGTGTGTGAGTGTGAGCGTGTATGTTTGTGTGAGAGCGAGTGAGTGTGAGTGTGTCTGAGTGTTTGAGTGTGTGTGTGTGTGAGTGTTTGAGTGTGAGTAAGTGAGTGTGTGAGTGTGAGTGTGTGTGCGAGTGAGTGTGTGTGCGTGTGAGTGAGCGTGTGAGAGTGTTTGTGTGTGTGAGTGTGTGTGAGCGTGTGTGTGAGAGTGAGTGTGTGTGTGAGTGAACGTGTGTGAGTGTTTAAGTGTGTGTGTGTGTGCATGTGTGTGTGAGAGTGAGTGTATGTGTGAGTGTGCGTGTGAGAGTGTGTGTGTTTGTGTGTGTGAGTGTTTAAGTGTGTGTGTGTGTGCATGTGTGTGTGAGAGTGAGTGTGTGTGTTTGTGTGAGTGTGAGCATGTGTGAGTGTTTGTGTGTTTGAGTGTGTTTGTGTGTGAGTGTGAGAGTGAGTGTGTGTGTGTGTTTGAGTGTGAGTGTGCGTGTGAGAGTGAGTTTGAGTGTCTGTGTGTGAGTGTTTGAGTGAGTGTTTGAGTGTCTGTGTGTGAGTGTGTGTGTGAGTGAGAGTGTGTGTGTGCGTTTTTGAGTGTGTGTGTGTGTGTGAGAGTGTGTGTGTGTGTGTGAGCGTGTTTGTTTGTGTGTGAGTGTTTGTGTGTGTGAGTGTTTGTGTGCGAGAGTGAGTGTGAGTGTTTGTGTGCGAGAGTGAGTGTGAGTGTTTGTGTGCGTGTGTGTGTGTTTGAGTGAGAGTGTGTGTGTGAGCGTGTGAGTGTGAGCGTGAGTGTGTGTGTGTGATTGTGCGTGTGTGTGAGTGTTTGAGTGCGTGAGTGCGTGTGAGTGTGAGTGAGTGTGTGTGAGTGTTTGAGTGTGTGTGAGAGTGTGTGTGAGTGTTTGAGTGTGTGTGTGTGTGTGTGTGTGTGAGTGTGTGAGCGTGTGTGTTTGTGTGTGTGTGAGAATGTGTGTGTTTGTGTGAGTGTGAGTGAGTGTGAGTGAGTATGAGCGTGTGAGCGTGAGTGTACGTGTGTGATTGTGCGTGTGAGTGTGAGCGTGTGTGAGTGTTTGTGTGTGTGTGAGTGTGTATGCTTGTGTGTGTGTGTGTGAGTGAATGTTTGAGTGTGTTTGATTGTGCATGTGTGTGTGTGAGAGTGTGAGCGTTTGTGTGTGAGTGAGTGTGAGCGTGTGTGTTTGTGTGTGAGTGAGAGAGAGAGTGTGTGTGTTTGTGTGAGTGTGTTTGTGTGTGTGTGTGTGTGAGAGTTTGAGTGTGTGTGTGTGTGAGTTTGAGTGTGTGAGTGTGAGTGTGTGTGTGTGTGTGAGAGTTTGAGTGTGAGTGAGAGAGAGTGTGTGTGTTTGTGTGAGTGTGTTTGTGTGTGAGTGAGTGTGAGCGTGTGTGTTTGTGTGTGAGTGAGAGAGAGAGTGTGTGTGTTTGTGTGAGTGTGTTTGTGTGTGTGTGTGAGAGTTTGAGTGTGTGTGTGTGTGAGTTTGAGTGTGTGAGTGTGAGTGTGTGTGTGTGTGAGAGAGTTTGAGTGTGAGTGAGAGAGAGTGTGTGTGTTTGTGTGAGTGTGTTTGTGTGTGTGTGAGTGTGAGTGTGAGTTTGAGTGTGTGTGTGAGTCTGAGTGTGAGTGTGTGAGTGTGAGTTTGAGTGTGTGAGAGTTTGAGTGTGTGAGTGTGAGTGTGTGTGAGAGTTTGAGTGTGAGTGTGAGTGTGAGTTTGAGTGTGTGAGAGTTTGAGTGTTTGGGGTGCAGAAGTGTGAGTCTATGGAGTCCCTGCTGCCTTTCCCTTCATGCATCTGGGGATCGAGCCCGGAATCCCAAGTCAATGCATCAGGTGATGCCAAAGTTCAAAGGCGATTGGTGGCTGCAGTGTGCGGACGGCTCGTGTACCAGACACCCTAATGATGGTTCCTGGCCAATGTTGTTGAGGTGCAGGAAGGGCGTGTGGGATGTTTAGACAAGGCCCAGCTTCTGAAGTGAAATAATAAAATGTGAAAGTACCTGTGGAGACCCACATCTGCTGACCAGCTCCCGAGGGGCTCGGAGCCGCTGCAGCTCCTTCTCCAGAAACTCATATTCATTCCAAGATCGTTCCATTTCCTGTCTCAGAACAGAAATAAGGTTCAGCATCTTTAGTGTAAGAGACAGGAGCCGGGAGATGGGTGGATGGACTTTCTGACAGGCAGGCCATGTCTGACAAATTTAGTGTGTACTGATAATGGAAATGAGGTGGATGTTGTGTATATGGATTTTAAAAAGGCTTTTGATAAAGTGCCACAGGGGAGGCTTGATTATAAAATGGTGTTAAAGGCAGTGGGGCAGCCTGGGTAGGAAGTTGGTTAACGGTCAGAGAGGTCAGTTAGTAGGGGCTGATCTTCCTCACCTTCACCCCCAGACTCACCTGTTCCCCACATTCCCATGTGGGGACCGGTGATGTCATGTCTCCGCCTCTTTATGTTGTTCTAGTTATTGTCACACTGGCGGAGTCAGAGCTGCACAGGAAACTGGTGGGGGTGAGGGGGAGGGGGAGAGACTCTACCCCAACCTCCCTCAGTCTCCTGGACCCAGGGGGTGTCTGGATATGGGGGTGGGGGTGGGGGTGGGGTTGTGCTGGATCTCTCCTCAGATCAGGGAGGTTGTAATTCCTGTAAGTGTCCCGACTGTATTGGGTGCCACTCGGTCAGCACTGAGTAAATCGTTTGATGGGCTGAACACCTCCATTCTGCCGTAAGCTTAAGTACAGTGATGAGGGATCTCTGCTCAGATCCGAGGTCCTTCTACACTTCCCGAGACATTGAACGAGTAACGAGCTTCCCTGGATCACGGAGGAAACGTGATCCTTCACACGGGAGTGATCAATAAACTCGGGGCTCAGTGACATTCGCCTGAACAGGGGGACGGCGGGGGGGAGGGGGGCCTTGGTTTAACATCTCACTGGAGCACCGGCCCCTCGCACTCCCTCAGCACCCGGAGTGGGGCTGCAACACCCTCTGCCTCATGCCGGCTGAGCCAAGCTGAGACTTTTACAGAAAGTGTTTGATGATGTTACTGTTCCATTTCCCATCATTCTCCCTTCCAAAACTGGAAAGGCACGATGACTGTGAGCGGCTGATTCTCGGTGGTTACCATGGAGAGGTCACAGAGCTTGGCACGGATTTGGATCAGATCCTCCTGCAGAATCCTCTGCTGGTATGTTAACTGCTCCGCAATGTTCTGCTGTCCACCAAAGTCCAACATCTGGCATCGCGTCACTTCCAGAACACCTTCCAGTTTGTCCTGGAGAAAGTCCAACAGGCACATCAGGAACATCCTGCACACATTATCAGGTCATTTATTAAACACGTGCTGGGCATCCCTGTCTCTGTAACCTCCTCCAGCCCTACAACCCTTCGAGACCTCTGCGCTCCTCCAATTCTGGCCTCTTGCCGAGGCCCTAAGCTCTGGAATTCCCTCCCTGACCCTCTCCGCCTCACTCTACTCCTTTAAGATGCTCCTTAAAACCGAATTCTTTGACCAAGCTTTTGGTCACCTGTCCTAATATCTCCTTATGTGGCTCGGTGGGAGGAGGGAGGAGTGAGCGGGGAGGAGGGAGGAGTGAGGAGTGAGCGGGGAGGAGGGAGGAGTGAGCGGGGAGGGTGAGGAGGGAGTGGGGAGGAGGGAGGAGTGAATGGGGAGGAGTGAACGGAGAGGAGGAAGGAGTGAGCGGGGAGGAGGGAGAGGGGAGGAGGGAGCGGGGAGGGTGAGGAGGGAGGAGGGAGCGGGGAGGGTGAGGAGGGAGGAGGGAGCGGGGAGGGTGAGGAGGGAGCGGGGAGGGTGAGGAGGGCGAGGGAGGAGGGAGCAGGGAGGAGGGAGCGGGGAGGGTGAGGAGGGAGCGGGGAGGGTGAGGAGGGAGCGGGGAGGGTGAGGAGGGGGAGGGAGGAGGGAGCGGGGAGGAGGGAGCGGGGAGGGTGAGGAGGGAGCGGGGAGGAGGGAGCGGGGAGGGTGAGGAGGGAGCGGGGAGGGTGAGGAGGGAGCGGGGAGGGTGAGGAGGGAGCGGGGAAGAGGGAGCGGGGAAGAGGGAGCGGGGAGGGTGAGGAGGGAGCGGGGAGGGTGAGGAGGGAGCGGGGAGGAGGGAGGAGGGAGCGGGGAGGGTGAGGAGGGAGCGGGGAGGAGGGAGCGGGGAGGAGGGAGGAGGGAGCGGGGAGGAGGGAGCGGGGAGGGTGAGGAGGGAGCGGGGAGGGGGAGGAGGGAGCGGGGAGGGTGAGGAGGGAGCGGGGAGGGTGAGGAGGGAGCGGGGAGGGTGAGGAGGGAGCGGGGAGGAGGGAGCGGGGAGGAGGGAGCGGGGAGGGTGAGGAGGGAGCGGGGAGGGTGAGGAGGGAGCGGGGAGGAGGGAGCGGGGAGGGTGAGGAGGGAGCGGGGAGGGTGAGGAGGGAGCGGGGAGGGTGAGGAGGGAGCGGGGAGGAGGGAGCGGGGAGGAGGGAGCGGGGAGGGTGAGGAGGGAGCGGGGAGGAGGGAGGAGGGAGCGGGGAGGAGGGAGCGGGGAGGAGGGGGAGGGAGGATCGGTTTGCCGGCTGCACATTGACACCGAGGTGTGTTTGCTCACAAACCTTCTCTGCTTTGAGCTGACTTGCTTCAGCCACCAGCCCCTGTAGGACTCTGTCCTGCCCACACAGCCTGGTCAGCAACACCTAGAGACACAGAGTGAGGAACAACATCAGAAACAAACATCACAAGGAGAGCATCCCGTCTAACGTAACCTCTCCCCCGTCTAACCTAAACTCTCTGGGCTGGATTTTCATAGACCCGTGGAGGCGGGTTTGGAGGCGTGTGGGGGGTTAAAATTGCGAAAAGTGGCGGGCGGACCCGATCCCGTCTCCGTCCGCCTCCAAGAGGCGGGAGAGGCCATTAAAGCCCTTAACAAGCCCTAAATTGGCTCTGTAATGCCATTTTGAAACGTTTTAGCTAATTTAACCCTTTTCCCACGTGAAGTACGCCTGATCTGAAACACGCCAGTGAAACCTGGCGGGAGCACAAGTGGATAGCTGACTATCAGCTGCAGGTCCACTATTACAACGGAGATGTGATGAAGGTAATAGTATTATTAGGTCTGAAAGACGCCTCTGATGCTGCTGCATTGAATGTCTTCAGAGACTGCCTGGCCTTTGCTGTGAGAGGACCTAGATGCAAAAAAAATTCTCTCTGAGCTGCTGCTCATTTTGCATCCAGGTCCTCTCACAGCAAAGGCCAGGCAGTCTCTGACCTGCAATGCAGCAACAATGATGACATCATCAGAGACGACTTTCAGACTGAAACCACTAATTGGTTCATGGGGTCCCACATGCTGGAACTCAATTGCCCAATTAAGTGAAAATTGCATCAATCTCCCACATCCAATTGCAGTCGGGTGGATAACACGAAATGCGGATGACACGACCCCAACCCGCCTCAGTATCAAAATCCAGCCCTCTGTATCTAACCCGTGCTGTACCTGCCCTGGGAGTGTTTGATGGGGACAGTGTAGAGGGAGCTTTACTCTGTATCTAACCCGTGCTGTACCTGCCCTGGGAGTGTTTGATGGGACAGTGTAGAGGGAGCTTTACTCTGTATCTAACCCGTGCTGTACCTGCCCTGGGAGTGTTTGATGGGACAGTGTAGAGGGAGCTTTACTCTGTATCTAACCCGTGCTGTACCTGCCCTGGGAGTGTTTGATGGGACAGTGTAGAGGGAACTTTACTCTGTATCTAACCCATGCTGTACCTGCCCTGGGAGTGTTTGATGGGACAGTGTAGAGGGAACTTTACTCTGTATCTAACCCATGCTGTACCTGCCCTGGGAGTGTTTGATGGGACACTGTAGAGGGAACTTTACTCTGTATCTAACCCGTGCTGTACCTGCCCTGGGAGTGTTTGAATTTGAGAATGATTCTTGAAATAGGTTTGTTTCTCCCTCTCTCTCTCCCTCTGTCTCACTCTCTATTTCTCTAGATGGAAGATTAAAGCATCCCCATAATGCGACTTTGGAGCTTCTAATCAGACCCTGGAGCACATCACTGAGCACTGCCCTCAGGGGAAATTCACAGGCAGCCTACAAGATATCCACACTGTTACACCTGAAGCTTTGGCTTGGATATCTGACTTAGATATTGACATTTGATTTACTTTGCTACTACCATACGAAAGAAGAAGTCTATCTCTCTCTCCTTCCCTCCTCCTCTCTCCCCTCCATCTCTCTCTCTCCCTCCCTCCCTCTCTCTCCCGTCTCCTGGTATTTGGTGAATGCTGTGATTATATTTTGTACTGATGAGGAAAATTTTTTAAAGGAGGAATAAAAGTAGCTCAAAACGAGACTTACGTCAACTTCACTTTCAGCCATTCTGACAGGCTCTGCTGTAAATTCCCGGTACATCTCCCGCCCACACGTCTGCAAGAGAAACACAGCACTTTAGATCCTTCCACACGGTACTCTACACACGGTTCTCTACACACGGTGCCCTACACACGGTGCCCTACACACGGTTCTCTACACACGGTGCCCTACACACGGTGCCCTACACACGGTACTCTACACACGGTGCCCTACACACGGTGCCCTACACATGGTACTCTACACACGGTGCCCTACACACGGTGCCCTACACGCGGTACTCTACACACGGTGCCCTACACACGGTGCTCTACACGCGGTGCCCTACACGCGGTACCCTACACGCGGTACTCTACACACGGTGCCCTACACACGGTACTCTACACACGGTGCCCTACACACGGTGCTCTACACGCGGTGCCCTACACGCGGTACCCTACACACGGTGCCCTACACACGGTGCACTACACACGGTACTCTACACATGTTACTCTACACACGGTACTCTACACACGGTGCTCTACACACGGTGCTCTACACACGGTGCTCTACACACGGTGCCCTACACACGGTGCCCTACACGCGGTGCACTACACACGGTACTCTACACATGTTACTCTACACGCGGTGCCCTACACGCGGTGCCCTACATGCGGTGCCCTACACACGGTACTCTACACCCATTACTCTACACACGGTACTCTACACACGGTACTCTACACATGGTACTCTACACACGGTACTCTACACACGGTACTCTACACACGGTACTCTACACATGGTACTCTACACACGGTACTCTACACACGGTGCCCTACACCCATTACTCTACACACGGTGCCCTACATGCGGTGCCCTACATGCGGTGCCCTACACGCGGTGCCCTACACGCGGTACCCTACATGCGGTACCCTACACGTGGTACTCTACACATGTTACTCTACACCCATTACTCTACACACAGTACTCTACACACGGTATTCTACACACGGTACTCTACACGCGGTGCCCTACATGCGGTGCTCTACACGCGGTACTCTACACATGTTACTCTACACCCGGTACTCTACACGCGGTGCCCTACATGCGGTGCCCTACACATGTTACTCTACACCCATTACTCTACACACGGTACTCTACACACGGTACTCTACACACGGTGCCCTACACCCATTACTCTACACACGGTGCCCTACATGCGGTGCCCTACACACGGTGCCCTACACATGTTACTCTACACACGGTACTCTACACACGGTGCCCTACACCCATTACTCTACACACGGTGCCCTACATGCGGTGCCCTACACGCGGTGCCCTACACATGTTACTCTACACACGGTGCCCTACACATGTTACTCTACACACGGTGCCCTACACACGTTACTCTACACACGGTGCCCTGCACCCATTACTCTACACATGGTGCCCTACACACGGTGCCCTATACACGGTACTCTACACACGGTGCCCTACACACGGTGCCCTACATGCGGTGCCCTACACATGTTACTCTACACCCATTACTCTACACACGGTGCTCTACACACGGTGCCCTACACACGGTGCCCTACACACGGTGCCCTACACACGGTGCCCTACATGCGGTACTCTACACATGTTACTCTACACCCATTACTCTACACACGGTGCTCTACACACGGTGCCCTACACACAGTACTCTACACACGGTGCTACACACGGTGCCCTACACACGGTGCTCTACACACGGTGCCCTACACAAGGTACTCTACACACGGTACTCTACACATGTTACTCTGCACACGGTGCCCTACACACGTTACTCTACACACGGTGCCCTACACCCATTACTCTACACACGGTGCCCTACACACGGTACTCTACACATGTTACTCTACACACGGTGCCCTACACACGGTGCCCTACACCCATTACTCTACACACGGTGCCCTACACCTATTACTCTACACACGGTGCCCTACACCTATTACTCTACACGCGGTACCCTACACACGGTACTCCCTCTCCCTCTCTCTGTCTCGCTCTCCCTATCTCGCTCTCTCCCTTCTCCTGTTTGACAAACGCTGTGATTATATTTACAGAAGGAGCGATGGACAGTCTCCTGACAGCTGGCAGCAGAGGACTGGGGCTGGGTCGAGGTGAGGTCGGGGGACGGGGAGGAAGTTGAGTGACGCTGGAAATGGTTCCCTGTAAAGGAAAAGTGAGAAAGTTAGAGAAAAATCCCCAGAAACGACATTCAGTACAGGAGTGTGAAATATAAACACACGACGTTACTCTTCATTCTCTCACATTCCTCTTCTGATGTGATAGACCTCTCTAACGCTCCTCCTTTAAGACGATCCTTAAAACCTAGATCTTTGACCAAGCCTGTTTAATATCTCCTTCTGTCGCTTGTCTGATAATCGCTCCTGTGAAGCGCCTCGGGACGTTTCACTACAACAACAACAACTTGCATTTATATAGCGCCTGTAACGTAGTAAAACACCCCTAGGGAGGCTGGTCATTCAGCGACCAATCCCCGCCCAGTCCACAATATCCAGTCTTGTCGCAGTTTATTAATGCAGCAAAAAGCTGGCAATCTATTGGAATGTTTGTACCGCGCTCTGTGATTGATAGTGAGCACACCAGCCCGTGTTTACACTGTCCCCGGGCCTGTGTTTACACTGTCCCTGGGCCTGTGTTTACATTGTCCATGGGCCCAGCCCATGTTTACACTGTCCCTGGGTCCAGCCTGTGTTTACACTGTCCCTGGGTCCAGCCCATGTTTACACTGTCCCTGGGTCCAGCCTGTGTTTACACTGTCCCTGGGCCCAGCCTGTGTTTACACTGTCCCTGGGTCCAGCCTGTGTTTACACTGTCCCCGGGCCCAGCCCGTGTTTACACTGTCCCTGGAACTGTGTTTACACTGTCGCTGGGCCTGTGTTTACACTGTCCCTGGGCCCAGCCCGTGTTTACACTGTCCCTGGGCCTGTGTTTACACTGTCCCTGGGCCTGTGTTTACTCTGTCCCTGGGCCTGTGTTTACACTGTCCCTGGGCCCAGCCTGTATTTACACTGTCCCTGGGCCTGTGTTTACACTGTCCCTGGGCCTGTGTTTACACTGTCCCTGGGCCCAGCCTGTGTTTACACTGTCCCTGGGCCCAGCCTGTGTTTACACTGTCCCTGGGCCCAGCCTGTGTTTACACTGTCCCTGGGCCCAGCCTGTGTTTACACTGTCCCTGGGCCTGTGTTTACACTGTCCCTGGGCCCAGCCTGTGTTTACACTGTCCCTGGGCCCAGCCTGTGTTTACACTGTCCCTGGGCCTGTCTTTACACTGTCCCTGGGCCTGTGTTTACACTGTCCCTGGGCCCAGCCTGTGTTTACACTGTCCCTGGGCCTGTGTTTACACTGTCCCCGGGCCCAGCCCGTGTTTACACTGTCCCTGGGCCTGTGTTTACACTGTCCCCGGGCCCAGCCTGTGTTTACACTGTCCCTGGGCACAGCCCGTGTTTACACTGTCCCTGGGCCCAGCTTGTGTTTACACTGTCCCCGGGCCCAGCCCGTGTTTACACTGTCCCTGGGCCTGTGTTTACACTGTCCCTGGGCCCAGCCCATGTTTACACTGTCCCTGGGCCCAGCCCGTGTTTACACGGTTCCTGGGCCTGTGTTTACACTGTCCCTGGGCCTGTGTTTACACTGTCCCTGGGCCCAGCCCGTGTTTACACTGTCCCTGGGCCCAGCCTGTGTTTACACTGTCCCCGGGCCCAGCCTGTGTTTACACTGTCCCTGGGCCTGTGTTTACACTGTCCCTGGGCCCAGCCCGTGTTTACACTGTCCCTGGGCCCAGCCCATGTTTACACTGTCCCTGGGCCTGTGTTTACACTGTCCCTGGGCCCAGCCCGTGTTTACACTGTCCCTGGGCCTGTGTTTACACTGTCCCTGGGCCCAGCCCGTGTTTACACTGTCCCTGGGCCCAGCCCGTGTTTACACTGTCCCTGGGCCTGTGTTTACACTGTCCCTGGGCCCAGCCCGTGTTTACACTGTCCCTGGGCCCAGCCCGTGTTTACACTGTCCCTGGGCCTGTGTTTACACTGTCCCTGGGCCTGTGTTTACACTGTCCCCGGGCCCAGCCCGTGTTTACACTGTCCCTGGGCCTGTGTTTACACTGTCCCTGGGCCTGTGTTTACACTGTCCCTGGGCCCAGCCTGTGTTTACACTGTCCCTGGGCCCAGCCTGTGTTTACACTGTCCCTGGGCCCAGCCTGTGTTTACACTGTCCCTGGGCCCAGCCTGTGTTTACACTGTCCCTGGGCCTGTGTTTACACTGTCCCTGGGCCCAGCCTGTGTTTACACTGTCCCTGGGCCCAGCCTGTGTTTACACTGTCCCTGGGCCTGTCTTTACACTGTCCCTGGGCCTGTGTTTACACTGTCCCTGGGCCCGGCCTGTGTTTACACTGTCCCTGGGCCTGTGTTTACACTGTCCCCGGGCCCAGCCCGTGTTTACACTGTCCCTGGGCCTGTGTTTACACTGTCCCCGGGCCCAGCCTGTGTTTACACTGTCCCTGGGCACAGCCCGTGTTTACACTGTCCCTGGGCCCAGCTTGTGTTTACACTGTCCCCGGGCCCAGCCCGTGTTTACACTGTCCCTGGGCCTGTGTTTACACTGTCCCTGGGCCCAGCCCATGTTTACACTGTCCCTGGGCCCAGCCCGTGTTTACACGGTTCCTGGGCCTGTGTTTACACTGTCCCTGGGCCTGTGTTTACACTGTCCCTGGGCCCAGCCTGTGTTTACACTGTCCCTGGGCCCAGCCTGTGTTTACACTGTCCCTGGGCCCAGCCTGTGTTTACACTGTCCCTGGGCCCAGCCTGTGTTTACACTGTCCCTGGGCCCAGCCTGTGTTTACACTGTCCCTGGGCCCAGCCTGTGTTTACACTGTCCCTGGGCCTGTGTTTACACTGTCCCTGGGCCCAGCCTGTGTTTACACTGTCCCTGGGCCTGTGTTTACACTGTCCCCGGGCCCAGCCCGTGTTTACACTGTCCCTGGGCCTGTGTTTACACTGTCCCCGGGCCCAGCCTGTGTTTACACTGTCCCTGGGCACAGCCCGTGTTTACACTGTCCCTGGGCCCAGCTTGTGTTTACACTGTCCCCGGGCCCAGCCCGTGTTTACACTGTCCCTGGGCCTGTGTTTACACTGTCCCTGGGCCCAGCCCATGTTTACACTGTCCCTGGGCCCAGCCCGTGTTTACACGGTTCCTGGGCCTGTGTTTACACTGTCCCTGGGCCTGTGTTTACACTGTCCCTGGGCCCAGCCCGTGTTTACACTGTCCCTGGGCCCAGCCTGTGTTTACACTGTCCCCGGGCCCAGCCTGTGTTTACACTGTCCCTGGGCCTGTGTTTACACTGTCCCTGGGCCCAGCCCGTGTTTACACTGTCCCTGGGCCCAGCCCATGTTTACACTGTCCCTGGGCCTGTGTTTACACTGTCCCTGGGCCCAGCCCGTGTTTACACTGTCCCTGGGCCTGTGTTTACACTGTCCCTGGGCCCAGCCCGTGTTTACACTGTCCCTGGGCCCAGCCCGTGTTTACACTGTCCCTGGGCCTGTGTTTACACTGTCCCTGGGCCCAGCCCGTGTTTACACTGTCCCTGGGCCCAGCCCGTGTTTACACTGTCCCTGGGCCTGTGTTTACACTGTCCCTGGGCCTGTGTTTACACTGTCCCCGGGCCCAGCCCGTGTTTACACTGTCCCTGGGCCTGTGTTTACACTGTCCCTGGGCCCAGCCCGTGTTTACACTGTCCCTGGGCCCAGCCCTTGTTTACACTGTCCCTGGGCCTGTGTTTACACTGTCCCTGGGCCTGTGTTTACACTGTCCCTGGGCCCAGCCCCTGTTTACACTGTCCCTGGGCCTGTGTTTACACTGTCCCTGGGCTTGTGTTTACCCTGTCCCTGGGCCCGTGTTTACACTGTTCCAGGGCCTATGTTTACACTGTCCCTGGGCCTGTGTTTACACTGTCCCTGGGCCCAGCCTGTGTTTACACTGTCCCTGGGCCTGTGTTTACACTGTCCCTGGGCCCAGCCCATGTTTACACTGTCCCTGGGCCTGTGTTTACACTGTCCCTGGGCCCAGCCTGTGTTTACACTGTCCCTGGGCCCAGCCCCTTGTTTACACTGTCCCTGGGCCTGTGTTTACACTGTCCCTGGGCCCAGCCCCTTGTTTACACTTTCGCTGGGCCTGTGTTTACACTGTCCCTGGGCCCAGCCTGTGTTTACACTGTCCCTGGGCCTGTGTTTACACTGTCCCTGGGCCCAGCCCCTTGTTTACACTGTCCCTGGGCCTGTGTTTACACTGTCCCTGGGCCCAGCCTGTGTTTACACCGTCCCTGGGCCTGTGTTTACACCGTCCCTGGGCCCAGCCCCTTGTTTACACTGTCCCTGGGCCTGTGTTTACACTGTTCCTGGGCCCAGCCTGTGTTTACACTGTCCCTGGTACCAGTCCATGTTTACACTGCCCCTGGGCCTGTGTTTACACTGTCCCTGGGCCTATGTTTACACTGTCCCTGGGCCCAGCCTGTGTTTACACTGTCCCTGGGCCTGTGTTTACTCTGTCCCTGGGCCCAGCCTGTGTTTACACTGTCCCTGGGCCCAGCCTGTATTTACACTGTCCCTGGGCCTGTGTTTACTCTGTCCCTGGGCCCAGCCTGTGTTTACACTGTCCCTGGGCCTGTGTTTACACTGTTCCTGGGCCTGTGTTTACACTGTCCCTGGGCCTGTGTTTACACTGTCCCTGGGCCCAGCCCGTGTTTACACTGTCCCTGGGCCTGTGTTTACACTGTCCCTGGGCCCAGCCTGTGTTTACACTGTCCCTGGGCCTGTGTTTACACTGTCCCTGGGCCTGTGTTTACACTGTTCCTGGGCCCAGCCCGTGTTTACACTGTCCCTGGGCCCAGCCTGTGTTTTAACTGTCCCTGGGCCTGTGTTTACACTGTCCCTGGTACCAGCCCATGTTTACACTGCCCCTGGGCCTGTGTTTACACTGTCCCTGGGCCTATGTTTACACTGTCCCTGGGCCCAGCCTGTGTTTACACTGTCCCTGGGCCTGTGTTTACACTGTCCCTGGGCCTGTGTTTACTCTGTCCCTGGGCCCAGCCTGTGTTTACACTGTCCCTGGGCCCAGCCTGTATTTACACTGTCCCTGGGCCTGTGTTTACTCTGTCCCTGGGCCCAGCCTGTGTTTACACTGTCCCTGGGCCTGTGTTTACACTGTTCCTGGGCCCAGCCCGTGTTTACACTGTCCCTGGGCCTGTGTTTACACTGTCCCCGGGCCCAGCCTGTGTTTACACTGTCCCTGGGCACAGCCCGTGTTTACATTGTCCCTGGGCCCAGCTTGTGTTTACACTGTCCCCGGGCCCAGCCCGTGTTTACACTGTCCCTGGGCCTGTGTTTACACTGTCCCTGGGCCCAGCCCATGTTTACACTGTCCCTGGGCCCAGCCCGTGTTTACACTGTTCCTGGGCCTGTGTTTACACTGTCCCTGGGCCTGTGTTTACACTGTCCCTGGGCCCAGCCCGTGTTTACACTGTCCCTGGGCCTATGTTTACACTGTCCCTGGGCCCAGCCTGTGTTTACACTGTCCCTGGGCCTGTGTTTACACTGTCCCTGGGCCCAGCCTGTGTTTACACTGTCCCTGGGCCTATGTTTACACTGTCCCTGGGCCCAGCCTGTGTTTACACTGTCCCTGGGCCTGTGTTTACACTGTCCCTGGGCCTATGTTTAGACTGTCCCTGGGCCCAGCCTGTGTTTACACTGTCCCTGGGCCTGTGTTTACACTGTCCCTGGGCCTATGTTTACACTGTCCCTGGGCCCAGCCTGTGTTTACACTGTCCCTGGGCTTGTGTTTACTCTGTCCCTGGGCCCAGCCTGTGTTTACACTGTCCCTGGGCCTGTGTTTACTCTGTCCCTGGGCCCAACCTGTGTTTACACTGTCCCTGGGCCTGTGTTTACACTGTCCCTGGGCCCAGCCTGTGTTTACACTGTCCCTGGGCCCGTGTTTACACTGTCCCTGGGCCTGTGTTTACACTGTCCCTGGGCCCAGCCTGTGTTTACACTGTCCCCGGGACCAGCCTGTGTTTACACTGTCCCTGGGCATGTGTTTACACTGTCCCCGGGACCAGCCTGTGTTTACACTGTCCCTGGGCCTGTGTTTACACTGTCCATGAGCCTGTGTTTACTCTGTCCCTGGGCCCAGCCTGTGTTTACACTGTCCCTGGGCCTGTGTTTACACTGTCCCTGGGCCTGTGTTTACACTGTCCGTGGGCCTGTGTTTACACGGTCACTGGGCCCAGCCTGTGTTTACACTGTCCTGGGCCTGTGTTTACACTGTCCCTGGGCCTGTGTTTACACTGTCCCTGGGCCCAGCCCGTGTTTACACTGTCCCTGGGCCCAGCCTGTGTTTACACTGTCCCTGGGCCCAGCCTGTGTTTACACTGTCCCTGGGCCTGTGTTTACACTGTCCCTGGGCCTGTGTTTACACTGTCCCTGTTTATATGTGAGCCCTGTGCCGCTGTGTGGTGGTTCCGTACACCAGCCCCTTCCTTCCATTTCATCAAAACAAATCCCACCTTGATGAGCAGAAACATTAAAAAAATTAATCCTTTGAACTCACCGTTTTTCCAGATAGTCTCAGAGTGCTGCCCATTCGTGAGATATAAGATGGAGGAGGTGGAAAGCATCTACTTTGGTAGGTCAGAGGCTGCTTAATATCAGAGAGACAGAGAGAGAGAGAGAGACAGGGGGGAGACAGAGAGAGAGAGAGAGAGAGAGAGACAGAGAGAGAGAGAGAGAGAGAGAGAGACAGACCGACAGACAGAGAGAGAGACAGAGAGATGGGGGAGAGAGAGAGAGAGAGAGAGATGGGAAGAGAGAGAGAGACAAAGACAGAGACAGAGAGAGGGAGAGAAAGGTGCTATAGTTTATTCTCATTAATGATGAGTTGAGACAATTGAGTTGAGATGTCTAAACATCTTCCAATTTCATTAAGGATTATTCATCATTGTATACATTACCCGTATGCCTGGTGCCCTGTGTCTGCCAAGAGACATCTCGGTGTGACGGTCTTTGCAAGGCAGAACGCTCACTCTCTCCACTGGGGTGTGTGGTCGGCAATGCAGCCTCGGACTAGGCCCGTAAGGCCTGCTTGGTAACGTGGCACTCAAGCCCTCGATGTCCCTTTCCTCTAGAGGTATCACAGTCAACCTTTCAAATGGTCCTGGCGACCTTTGCTGGCTTCTGAATGGACCGTGTGATATGCCCGACAGGAGAGTGTAATGTTCCTCAGAAGGCAGCACATCGAGCCGATTGGAGGGAGTTTGTGGTCTTGAATGTGGCCTGCTTAGTGTTTGGCCTCGAGCTCTCGCAGATGTTGTAGCCACATAGTATTCTCCAGGCTGTTCCTCCATGGGTAGCACAGTGACACTGGCTGACAAACTGCGGGCTCCTGCGGTCGGCCGTGGAACCCGGAGGTAGCTGCTTCCTGTCATCGGCGATACCTGTTGGGATGGAAGGATGTCGATCCTTCCAATTGGTGTGTGAGGCCTCATCAGAGATCGGTTGGCCTCGTGGGATGAAGCTGTGTGATAGATGTCTTCACGGGAGCTGGTTTCTGATCTCTCCAAGGGAGAATGGGCCCTTTGTGAAGGCCCTGAGAATGGGGCGGTGGTTTTTGACAACACTGGGGAATGCTGGGTGACTGGGGTGCACGACCTGTCCAGTGACCTCTGGGAAACTCTCTCAGATGGAGTTTCAATAAAATGGTGCCCATGTTGTCCCTCTGATACGATCACGTACCGGTCATCTGGGGTGTGTGATCTTCGCAGTACCTGGTACCTCGGAGTCTCAGATGTAATGGGCAAGGAATTCGAGCGCAGTGACCTGATGGATCGGGAGCTGATGAGGTCTGGAGTGCCGGATGGGAGAATTCTGGCCTGATAGACGGTGATTGGTGAGGGGCCTTCATGCCGCAAACTCTTCTCCTGCAGCCACTGCTGGTTCGCTCGCTCCCCCTGCCCTTGAGCTGACCGACTGAGGTAGTAGCTGTGGTCTTGTTGCTGCCTGTTTTCTGTGCTGAGACTGATGGGGGTGGAGTGT
Organism: Squalus acanthias; assembly: GCA_030390025.1. Taxonomy (NCBI): domain Eukaryota; kingdom Metazoa; phylum Chordata; class Chondrichthyes; order Squaliformes; family Squalidae; genus Squalus; species Squalus acanthias. Next base: position 23,553 of record JASTWF010001680.1, on the reverse strand, counting down.
TCAGCATGGATCTGGCAGTTGATTGATGATATTGGGTAACCATCGCTGAGGCATTCATACACGTGGCCAGACTCGGTCGTCACAAGATATTGCCTGTTACAAAATAGAACAAATGAACAAGAGCTGGCCTCTTTTTGCTCCCTGACCATCACCAACCTTCTCTCTCTGGGGAAAGTTGACCAAGGTGCCCAGTGATGTTTCACCAATCAGATCCCCTGAGGTCTGACTTTGAGAGACCTGAGCTCCAAATCTCAGGCTGGGCCCCCTGGGGAGGGCGGGATGGGTACGGGGGGAGGGGTGGTGTTGATGCTAGTTAATGTTAGACAGCAGTGAGGGCAACACAGCTAGCCTCAGTGCCCAAGCGAGGAAGGGGAAGGGGGAATACATCATTCCTGGCCACTACCTAGTGATGCCTGCTGGGAGATGTGGACAGAAGCAGCCTCGGTCGTGATGCACCTCATGGTCAAACAGTCTATTATCCCTTACACTCTGTTCACGTGTATAGAATGGGCACTCGGGTAAAGGACACGAGAAGCCAGAATTGTGGAACCCACAGCCGAGGAAGAGAGCTGGAGGGAATGGGAGCAGGAAAACGCAAGAATCTGTCACTGTCCTATAATGAAGTAATATTAACTGTCACTGTCCTGCTCTCTCTCCTGCATTGGAATAAAGACACTGTTTGTGACATTCAGAATGTAAACCCCTCAACAAATCTTTAGGGGTAAAAATTAGGTCGCGCCCCATTTGGGGCGCAAATATCGTCTGGACGCAAATATTAGCGCCTGGCGCTAATTATCGGCACTGACTGGAAACTTCACTTTTACCGCCCCGGGAGGTGAGTGGAGTGCTAAATCAGGCGCTGCACACCTGTCTTAAGGCGCAAAGGCCAAGGAGTGAGGCGCTAACTCAGAGCGCTGGCGAAGCTCATGTAATGTCAGTCAGCAATGGAACACACACACAATGGCACGGGCCAGTTCTTAAAGGGGATGGTTAATCTTGCTTTCCATCCACATCCTGTTCATTGCAGCCTTGAATCTTGGCCTGGAGAGACTTGCACATCAAATGTGCTGGAAAGAACAATGGAGAGTACCAGGCAAAGAGCTCAGAGTGCAGCTCCCACAATCTCTGCTAAATCGATACAAGGAATGGCAAATCAAAATGAACCTGCAAAGTGCTGCTCAGTACCCAAAACTCCTTCACACAGCGTTGAATCTCTCCAGAAGTCTCTCCCTCTCTCTCTCAGAATGCGTAGTTCAAAAATGCCACCAACAATAAAAGGCAGGAAGAGGCCCCCTTTAAATAGCGCCCCCCCCAGCCCCACAGCGATTGATAGCGTTCCAGTCTTCTGGTCGTTGGATGCGCCAGGCGGTAAGGCAGGGGGCGCCACTCAATTTCCGCTCCGGGGCGCCACAAGGGCGTTGCACCATGGAATGACGTCACAATCTGCGCGCGCAGGTGGTCGCAGCGGTAAAGTTTAGCGCCGCCGCACAATCTCTAGTTAAGTTCCCGAGCGGCGCAAACATCGCTGCGCCCGGGCGTTAGCGGCTTTGCGCCCCATTAGCGCCCTCTTAAGGCGCTAACGGGAGGCGCAACCAACTGAATTTTTACCCCTTAATGTTTTAATTGCTCTGTTATTCAGAGAGATGAGGCCAGCACCAAACGATGTGACTCTCTCTGAGCAGCTGCTCCCTCTGATATTCTGATTGTAGACAACAGTTCACTAGAGGCAGTGTGCTGCGAATTGTTATGTAGGACAAATTTGCTGGAGTTCTTTGAGGAAGTAACATATAGAGTGGATAAAGGGGAACCAGTGGACGTAGTGTATTTAGACTTCCAAAAGGCATTTGACAAGGTGCCACACAAAAGATTATTGCTTAAGGTAAAAAATCACGGGATTGGGGGTAATATTCTGGCATGGATAGAGGATTGGCTATCTAACAGAAAGCAAAGAGTTGGGATAAATGGTTCATTCTCAGACTGGCAATCAGTAACTAGTGGTGTTCCACAGGGGTCAGTGCTGGGTCCCCAACTCTTCACAATCTATATTAACGATTTGGAGGAAGGGACCAAGTGTAACATATCAAAATTTGCAGATGATACAAAGATGGGAGGGAAAGTAGTGAGTGAGGAGGACATAAAAAACCTGCAAGGGGACATAGACAGGCTAAGTAAGTGGGCAGAGATTTGGCAGATGGAATACAACACTGGAAAGTGTGAGGTGATGCACTTTGGCAGGAAAAATCCTAGAGCAATTTATTATCTTAATGGCAAGAAACTGGAGAGTACTGAAGTGCAAAGGGATCTGGGGGTCCTGGTGCACGAAACTCAAAAGGTTAGTATGCAGGTGCAGCAAGTGATTAAGAAGGCAAATGGAATGTTGGCTTTCATTGCTAGGGGGATAGAATATAAAAATAGGGAGGTATTGCTTCAGTTGTACAAGGTATTGGTGAGACCGCACCTGGAATACTGCATACAGTTTTGGTGTCCTTACTTAAGGAAAGACATCCTTGCTCTCGAGGCAGTGCAAAAAAGGTTCACTCGGTTAATCCCGGGGATGAGGGGGTGGTCATATGAGGAGAGGTTGGGTAGATTGGGACTCTACTCATTGGAGTTCAGAAGAATGAGAGGCGATCTTATTGAAACATATAAGATTGTGAAGGGGTTGGATCGGGTGGATGCGGGGAGGATGTTCCCGATGACGGGTGAGACGAGAACTAGGGGACATAGTCTTAGAATAAGGGGCTGCTCTTTCAAAACTGAGATGAGGAGGAACTACTTCACTCAGAGGGTGGTAGGTCCATGGAATATGCTGCCACAAAAAGCTGTAGAAGCTACAACATTAATTAAATTTAAAACAGAAATAGACAGTTTCCTAGAAGTAAAGGGCATTAAGGGTTACGGGGAGCGGGCAGGAATTTGGACATGAGTCTAGGTTCGGATCGGTCATGGCCCTGTGGGTAGTGGAGCGGGCCCAGGGACTGTGTAGCCTGATTCTGCTCCTATTTCGTGTGTGCAATTCTGTTAGATGCAGGAGATGGTTCTGTGATAGATAGTAGATTGGCGGTTAGGATCAGATCAGCCATGATCTTATTGAATGGCGGAGCAGGCTCGAGGGGCCGATTGGCCTACTCCTGCTCCTATTTCTTATGTTCTTATGTTCTTATGTAGGAGTAAACCCCCTCAATCAATCCACTGGTCAGTGATGGTCAGCGACCATTCAATAACCAGCCGGTCAGCGATGGTCAGCGACCATTCAATAACCAGCCGGTCAGCGATGGTCAGCGACCATTCAATAACCAGCCGGTCAGCGATGGTCAGCGACCATTCAATAACCAGCCGGTCAGTGACCATTCAGTAGGAGTGCTACAATTAGCTTCAGCACCCTGAGCTCGGGAGGCCACTGCCTCTCCCATGATCAAACATCGTGCTGATGCTCAATGTCCGAGGTGCTGTGTGGAGAATGATTATTTGGTGGAGAAACAAGGAGATTGCTGGAATTACCGCCGAGTATCTGGTAGTTACAGGATAATCTGTGAACTTTAGAACACTGGCTTAGAACAAACCTTCGACCTGTAATGGGTAAGAACATTCTGGAGAGGACGTGACTGATGAACGGCAATGATTTACACGGTGGATTGCAGTGAGATTCTGGGCAATGGGATTAAATCTGTTCCCAACTAAAGGGGTCTGTGAGGACTTCAGTTACTTGTAGTCATTCTCGGGATGTGGGGGACACTGACTAGGCCACGTTTATCACCCACCCTTAGTTACTCTGACCAGGCCTTCGAACAATGATGGCGCTCTGCTTGCTGGACCAGGGCCTTCCCAGTCAGTCAGGCATGGGATAGATCCGGTCGAGGGAGCAGATCCTTCCCTGAAGAGTGAAGGAACCAGTTGGCTTTGAACGGTGGGAATTGAACTCACAACTTGGTCCTCACTCAGTCCTCACTCATTGCTCTCTCAGTCCTCACTTATTGCTCACTCAGTCCTCACTCATTGCTCACTCAGTCCTCACTCAGTCCTCACTCAGTCCTCACTCAGTCCTCACTCAGTCCTCACTCAGTCCTCACTCAGTCCTCACTCAGTCCTCACTCAGTCCTCACTCATTGCTCACTCAGTCCTCACTCAGTCCTCACTCATTGCTCACTCAGTCCTCACTCATTGCTCACTCAGTCCTCACTCATTGCTCACTCAGTCCTCACTCATTGCTCTCTCAGTCCTCACTCATTGCTCTCTCAGTCCTCACTCATTGCTCTCTCAGTCCTCACTCATTGCTCACTCAGTCCTCACTCATTGCTCACTCAGTCCTCACTCATTGCTCTCTCAGTCCTCACTCATTGCTCTCTCAGTCCTCACTCATTGCTCACTCAGTCCTCACTCATTGCTCTCTCAGTCCTCACTCATTGCTCACTCAGTCCTCACTCATTGCTCACTCAGTCCTCACTCATTGCTCTCTCAGACTCCCTCCCATTGCTTCCTTTGACCACCCTTGGTATTCCCAGTCTGGTTGGGAACAGTCTATGCTCAGTCTGGTTGGGGTACAGTCTATGCTCAGTCTGGTTGGGAACAGTCTATGCTCAGTCTGGTTGGGAACAGTCTATGCCCAGTCTGGTTGGGAACAGTCTATGCCCAGTCTGGGTTGGGGTACAGTCTATGCCCAGTCTGGTTGGGGTACAGTCGATACCCAGTCTGGTTGGGGTACAGTCTATGCCCAGTCTGGTTGGGGTACAGTCTATGCTCAGTCTGGTTGGGGAACAGTCTATGCTCAGTCTGGTTGGGGTACAGTCTATGCCCAGTCTGGTTGGGGTACAGTCTATGCCCAGTCTGGTTGGGGTACAGTCTATGCCCAGTCTGGTTGGGAACAGTCTATGCTCAGTCTGGTTGGGGTACAGTCTATGCTCAGTCTGGTTGGGGTACAGTCTATGCCCAGTCTGGTTGGGGTACAGTCTATGCTCAGTCTGGTTGGGGTACAGTCTATGCCCAGTCTGGTTGGGGTACAGTCTATGCTCAGTCTGGTTGGGAACAGTCTATGCTCAGTCTGGTTGGGGTACAGTCTATCCTCAGTCTGGTTGGGAACAGTCTATGCTCAGTCTGGTTGGGGTACAGTCTATGCTCAGTCTGGTTGGGGTACAGTCTATGCTCAGTCTGGTTGGGGACAGTCTATGCTCAGTCTGGTTGGGGTACAGTCTATGCTCAGTCTGGTTGGGTACAGTCTATGCTCAGTCTGGTTGGGAACAGTCTATGCTCAGTCTGGTTGGGGTACAGTCTATGCTCAGTCTGGTTGGGGTACAGTCTATGCTCAGTCTGGTTGGGGTACAGTCTATGCCCAGTCTGGTTGGGGTACAGTCTATGCTCAGTCTGGTTGGGGTACAGTCTATGCTCAGTCTGGTTGGGTACAATCTATGCTCAGTCTGGTTGGGGTACAGTCGATGCTCAGTCTGGTTGGGGTACAGTCTATGTCCAGTCTGGTTGGGGTACAGTCTATGCTCAGTCTGGTTGGGGTACAGTCTATGCTCAGTCTGGTTGGGGAACAGTCTATGCTCAGTCTGGTTGGGGAACAGTCTATGCTCAGTCTGGTTGGGAACAGTCTATGCTCAGTCTGGTTGGGGTACAGTCTATGCTCAGTCTGGTTGGGGTACAGTCTATGCCCAGTCTGGTTGGGGAACAGTCTATGCTCAGTCTGGTTGGGAACAGTCTATGCTCAGTCTGGTTGGAGAACAGTCTATGCTCAGTCTGGTTGGGGTACAGTCGATGCTCAGTCTGGTTGGGAACAGTCTATGCTCAGTCTGGTTGGGGAACAGTCTATGCTCAGTCTGGTTGGGGTACAGTCTATGCTCAGTCTGGTTGGGGTACACTCTATGCTCAGTCTGGGTTGGGGTACAGTCTATGCTCAGTCTGGTTGGGAACAGTCTATGCTCAGTCTGGTTCGGGTACAGTCTATGCTCAGTCTGGTTGGGGTACAGTCTATGCTCAGTCTGGTTGGGGTACAGTCTATGCCCAGTCTGGTTGGGAACAGTCTATGCTCAGTCTGGTTGGGAACAGTCTATGCTCAGTCTGGTTGGGGTACAGTCTATGCTCAGTCTGGTTGGGTACAGTCTATGCTCAGTCTGGTTGGGAACAGTTTATGCCCAGTCTGGTTGGGAACAGTCTATGCTCAGTCTGGTTGGGGTACAGTCTATGCTCAGTCTGGTTGGGGTACAGTCTATGCTCAGTCTGGTTGGGGTACAGTCTATGGCTCAGTCTGTGTTGGGTACTGTCTATGCCCAGTCCTGGTTGGGTACAGTCTAATGCTCAGTCTGGTTGGGGACAGTCTATCTCAGTCGTTGGGGAACAGTCTATGCTCATCTGGTGGGACAGTCTATGCTCAGTCTGGTGGGAACAGTCTATCCTCATCTGGTTGGGTAATCAGTGTATGCTCAGTCTGGTTGGGGACAGTCTATGCCCAGTCGTTGGGGAACAGTCATGCTCAGTCTGGTTGGGAACAGTCCCTATGCTCAGTCATGGTTGGGAACATTCTAACACATCTGGTTGGGTACAGTCTATGCTCAGTCTGGTTGGGAACAGGCTAATGCCAGTCTGGTTGGGACGTCTAATGCTCAGTCTGGTTGGGGTACAGTCTATGCCAGTCTGGTTGGGAACAGTCCTATGCTCAGTCTGGGTTGGGAACAGTCTAAGCTCATCCTGGTTGGGACAGGTCTATGCCTCCAGTCTGGTTGGGAACATCTATGCTCAGTCTGGTTTGGGTACAGTCTCTGCTCAGTCAGGTTGGGGTACCGTCTATGCTCAGTCTGGTTGGGAGACAGTCTATGCCCAGTCTGGTTGGGAACAGTCTATGCTCAGTCTGGTTGGGAACAGTCTATGCTCAGTCTGGTTGGGGTACAGTCTATGCTCAGTCTGGTTGGGGTACAGTCTATGCTCAGTCTGGTTGGGGTACAGTCTATGCTCAGTCTGGTTGGGGTACAGTCTATGCCCAGTCTGGTTGGGGTACAGTCTATGCTCAGTCTGGTTGGGGTACAGTCTATGCTCAGTCTGGTTGGGGAACAGTCTATGCTCAGTCTGGTTGGGGAACAGTCTATGCTCAGTCTGGTTGGGAACAGTCTATGCTCAGTCTGGTTGGGGTACAGTGTATGCTCAGTCTGGTTGGGGTACAGTCTATGCCCAGTCTGGTTGGGGAACAGTCTATGCTCAGTCTGGTTGGGAACAGTCTATGCTCAGTCTGGTTGGGGAACAGTCTATGCTCAGTCTGGTTGGGGTACAGTCTATGCTCAGTCTGGTTGGGTACAGTCTATGCCCAGTCTGGTTGGGAACAGTCTATGCTCAGTCTGGTTGGGTACAGTCTATGCTCAGTCTGGTTGGGAACAGTCTATGCTCAGTCTGGTTGGGGAACAGTCTATGCTCAGTCTGGTTGGGGAACAGTCTATGCTCAGTCTGGTTGGGAACAGTCTATGCTCAGTCTGGTTGGGTACAGTCTATGCTCAGTCTGGTTGGGGTACAGTCTATGCTCAGTCTGGTTGGGAACAGTCTATGCTCAGTCTGGTTGGGGTACAGTCTATGCTCAGTCTGGTTGGGGAACAGTCTATGCTCAGTCTGGTTGGGGTACAGTCTATGCTCAGTCTGGTTGGGGTACAGTCTGTGCTCAGTCTGGTTGGGGTACAGTCTATGCTCAGTCTGGTTGGGAACAGTCTATGCCCAGTCTGGTTGGGAACAGTCTATGCTCAGTCTGGTTGGGTACAGTCTATGCCCAGTCTGGTTGGGAACAGTCTATGCTCAGTCTGGTTGGGTACAGTCTATGCCCAGTCTGGTTTGGAACAGTCTATGCTCAGTCTGGTTGGGGAACAGTCTATGCTCAGTCTGGTTGGGGTACAGTCTATGCTCAGTCTGGTTGGGGAACAGTCTATGACCAGTCTGGTTGGGGTACAGTCTATGCTCAGTCTGGTTGGGGTACAGACTATGCCCAGTCTGGTTGGGGTACAGTCTATGCCCAGTCTGGTTGGGGTACAGTCTATGCCCAGTCTGGTTGGGGTACAGTCTATGCCCAGTCTGGTTGGGGTACAGTCTATGCCCAGTCTGGTTGGGGTACAGTCTATGCCCAGTCTGGTTGGGGTACACTCTATGCTCAGTCTGGTTGGGGTACAATCTATGCTCAGTCTGGTTGGGTACAGTCTATGCCCAGTCTGGTTGGGGTACAGTCTATGCTCAGTCTGGTTGGGGTACAGTCTATGCTCAGTCTGGTTGGGGTACAGTCTATGCTCAGTCTGGTTGGGTACAGTCTATGCTCAGTCTGGTTGGGGAACAGTCTATGCTCAGTCTTTTGGGAACAGTCTATGCTCAGTCTGGTTGGGTACAGTCTATGCACAGTCTGGGTTGGGGAACAGTCTATGGTCAGTCTGGTTGGGTACAGTCTATGCTCAGTCTGGTTGGGGTACAGTCTATGCTCAGTCTGGTTGGGGTACAGTCTATGCTCAGTCTGGTTGGGTTACAGTCTATGCTCAGTCTGGTTGGGGTACAGTCTATGCTCAGTCTGGTTGGGAACAGTCTATGCTCAGTCTGGTTGGATTACAGTCTATGCTCAGTCTGGTTGGGAACAGTCTATGCTCAGTCTGGTTGGGGTACAGTCTATGCCCAGTCTGGTTGGGAACAGTCTATGCTCAGTCTGGTTGGATTACAGTCTATGCTCAGTCTGGTTGGGGTACAGTCTATGCCCAGTCTGGTTGGGGAACAGTCTATGCTCAGTCTGGTTGGGAACAGTCTATGCTCAGTCTGGTTGGGGTACAGTCTATGCTCAGTCTGGTTGGGTACAGTCTATGCCCAGTCTGGTTGGGAACAGTCTATGCTCAGTCTGGTTGGGGTACAGTCTATGCTCAGTCTGGTTGGGAACAGTCTATGCTCAGTCTGGTTGGGAACAGTCTATGCTCAGTCTGGTTGGGGAACAGTCTATGCTCAGTCTGGTTGGGAACAGTCTATGCTCAGTCAGGTTGGGTACAGTCTATGCTCAGTCTGGTTGGGGTACAGTCTATGCTCAGTCTGGTTGGGGTACAGTCTAAGCTCAGTCTGGTTGGGGTACAGTCTATGCTCAGTCTGGTTGGGAACAGTCTATGCTCAGTCTGGTTGGGGTACAGTCTATCCTCAGTCTGGTTGGGAACAGTCTATGCTCAGTCTGGTTGGGGTACAGTCTATGCTCAGTCTGGTTGGGGTACAGTCTATGCTCAGTCTGGTTGGGGACAGTCTATGCTCAGTCTGGTTGGGGTACAGTCTATGCTCAGTCTGGTTGGGTACAGTCTATGCTCAGTCTGGTTGGGAACAGTCTATGCTCAGTCTGGTTGGGGTACAGTCTATGCTCAGTCTGGTTGGGGTACAGTCTATGCTCAGTCTGGTTGGGGTACAGTCTATGCCCAGTCTGGTTGGGGTACAGTCTATGCTCAGTCTGGTTGGGGTACAGTCTATGCTCAGTCTGGTTGGGTACAGTCTATGCTCAGTCTGGTTGGGGTACAGTCTATGCTCAGTCTGGTTGGGGTACAGTCTATGCTCAGTCTGGTTGGGGTACAGTCTATGCTCAGTCTGGTTGGGGTACAGTCTATGCTCAGTCTGGTTGGGGAACAGTCTATGCTCAGTCTGGTTGGGGAACAGTCTATGCTCAGTCTGGTTGGGAACAGTCTATGCTCAGTCTGGTTGGGGTACAGTCTATGCTCAGTCTGGTTGGGGTACAGTCTATGCTCAGTCTGGTTGGGGAACAGTCTATGCTCAGTCTGGTTGGGAACAGTCTATGCTCAGTCTGGTTGGGGAACAGTCTATGCTCAGTCTGGTTGGGGTACAGTCTATGCTCAGTCTGGTTGGGAACAGTCTATGCTCAGTCTGGTTGGGGAACAGTCTATGCTCAGTCTGGTTGGGGTACAGTCTATGCTCAGTCTGGTTGGGGTACAGTCTATGCTCAGTCTGGTTGGGGTACAGTCTATGCTCAGTCTGGTTGGGAACAGTCTATGCTCAGTCTGGTTCGGGTACAGTCTATGCTCAGTCTGGTTGGGGTACAGTCTATGCTCAGTCTGGTTGGGGTACAGTCTATGCCCAGTCTGGTTGGGAACAGTCTATGCTCAGTCTGGTTGGGAACAGTCTATGCTCAGTCTGGTTGGGGTACAGTCTATGCTCAGTCTGGTTGGGTACAGTCTATGCTCAGTCTGGTTGGGAACAGTCTATGCCCAGTCTGGTTGGGAACAGTCTATGCTCAGTCTGGTTGGGGTACAGTCTATGCTCAGTCTGGTTGGGGTACAGTCTATGCTCAGTCTGGTTGGGGTACAGTCTATGCTCAGTCTGGTTGGGGTACAGTCTATGCTCAGTCTGGTTGGGGTACAGTCTATGCCCAGTCTGGTTGGGGAACAGTCTATGCCAGTCTGGTTGGGGAACAGTCTATGCTCAGTCTGGTTGGGTACAGTCTATGCCAGTCTGGTTGGGGTACAGTCTATGCTCAGTCTGGTGGGGTACAGTCTATGCTCAGTCTGGTTGGGGTACAGTCTATGCTCAGTCTGGTTGGGGTACAGTCTATGCCAGTCTGGTTGGGTACAGTCTATGCTCAGTCTGGTTGGGGTACAGTCTATGCTCAGTCTGGTTGGGGTACAGTCTATGCTCAGTCTGGTTGGGTACAGTCTATGCTCAGTCTGGTTGGGGAACAGTCTATGCTCAGTCTGGTTGGGAACAGTCTATGCTCAGTCTGGTTGGGTACAGTCTATGCTCAGTCTGGTTGGGTACAGTCTATGCTCGTCTGGTTGGGTACAGTCTATGCTCAGTCTGGTTGGGGTACAGTCTATGCTCGTCTGGTTGGGGTACAGTCTATGCTCAGTCTGGTTGGGTACAGTCTATGCTCAGTCTGGTGGGTAACAGTCTATGCTCAGTCTGGTTGGGTACAGTCTATGCTCAGTCTGGTTGGAACAGTCTATGCTCAGTCTGGTTGGGAACATTCTATGCCCAGTCTGGTTGGGGAACAGTCTATGCTCAGTCTGGTTGGGGAAAGGTCTATGCTCCAGTCTGGTTGGGAACAGTCTGTGCTCAGTCTGGTTGGGGACAGTCTATGCCCAGTCTGGTTGGGGAACAGTCTATGCGCAGTCTGGTTGGGGTACAGCTATGCCCAGTCTGGTTGGGTACAGCTATGCCAGTCTGGTTGGGGTACAGTCTATGCACAGTCTGGTTGGGTACAGTCTATGCTCAGTCTGTTGGGTACAGTCTATGCTCAGTCTGGTTGGGAACAGTCTATGCACAGTCTGGTTGGGACACGTCTATGCTCAGTTGGTTGGGGAACAGTCTATGCTCAGTCTGGTTGGGGAACAGTCTATGCTCAGTCTGGTTGGGTACAGTCTATGCTCAGTCTGGTTGGGGTACAGTCTATGCTCAGTCTGGTTGGGTACAGTCTATGCTCAGTCTGGTTGGGGAACAGTCTATGCTCAGTCTGGTTGGGAACAGTCTATGCTCAGTCTGGTTGGGAACAGTCTATGCTCAGTCTGGTTGGGTACAGTCTATGCCAGTCTGGTTGGGGTACAGTCTTGCTCAGTCTGGTTGGGAACAGTCTATGCCTCAGTCTGGTTGGGGTACAGTCTATGCTCAGTCTGGTTGGGGTACAGTCTATGCTCAGTCTGGTTGGGTACAGTCTATGCTCAGTCTGGTTGGGGTACAGTCTATGCTCAGTCTGGTTGGGGAACAGTCTATGCTCAGTCTGGTTGGGGTACAGTCTATGCTCAGTCTGGTTGGGTACAGTCTATGCTCAGTCTGGTTGGGAACAGTCTATGCTCAGTCTGGTTGGGAACAGTCTATGCTCAGTCTGGTTGGGTACAGTCTATGCTCAGTCTGGTTGGGGTACAGTCTATGCTCAGTCTGGTTGGGTACAGTCTATGCTCAGTCTGGTTGGGGTACAGTCTATGCTCAGTCTGGTTGGGTACAGTCTATGCTCAGTCTGGTTGGGGAACAGTCTATGCTCAGTCTGGTTGGGGTACAGTCTATGCTCAGTCTGGTTGGGGAACAGTCTATGCTCAGTCTGGTTGGGGAACAGTCTATGCTCAGTCTGGTTGGGTACAGTCTATGCTCAGTCTGGTTGGGGAACAGTCTATGCTCAGTCTGGTTGGGTACAGTCTATGCTCAGTCTGGTTGGGAACAGTCTATGCTCAGTCTGGTTGGGAACAGTCTATGCCAGTCTGGTTGGAACAGTCTATGCTCAGTCTGGTTGGGTACAGTCTATGCTCAGTCTGGTTGGGGAACAGTCTATGCTCAGTCTGGTTGGGTACAGTCTATGCTCAGTCTGGTGGGATACAGTCTATGCCAGTCTGGTTGGGACAGTCCTATGCTCAGTCTGGTTGGGGAACAGTCTATGCTCAGTCTGGTTGGGGTACAGTCTATGCCTCAGTCTGGTGGTACAGTCTATGCAGTCTGGTTGGGAACAGTCTATGCTCAGTCTGGTTGGGGTACAGTCTATGCTCAGTCTGGTTGGGTACAGTCTATGCCCAGTCTGGTTGGGTACAGTCTATGCTCAGTCTGGTTGGGGTACAGTCTATGCTCAGTCTGGTTGGGGTACAGTCTATGCCTCAGTCTGGTTGGGGTACAGTCTATGCTCAGTCTGGTTGGGTACAGTCTATGCCCAGTCTGGTTGGGGTACAGTCTATGCTCAGTCTGGTTGGGGTACAGTCTATGCTCAGTCTGGTTGGGGTACAGTCTATGCTCAGTCTGGTTGGGGAACAGTCGTATGCTCAGTCTGGTTGGGAACAGTCTATGCCAGTCTGGTTGGGGTACAGTCTATGCTCAGTCTGGTTGGGGTACAGTCTATGCCAGTCTGGTTGGGTACAGTCTATGCTCAGTCTGGTTGGGGTACAGTCTATGCTCAGTCTGGTTGGGGTACAGTCTATGCTCAGTCTGGTTGGGGTACAGTCTATGCTCAGTCTGGTTGGGGTACAGTCTATGCTCAGTCTGGTTGGGGTACAGTCTATGCTCAGTCTGGTTGGGTACAGTCTATGCTCAGTCTGGTTGGGAACAGTCTATGCTCAGTCTGGTTGGGTACAGTCTATGCTCAGTCTGGTTGGGTACAGTCTATGCTCAGTCTGGTTGGGAACAGTCTATGCTCAGTCTGGTTGGGGTACAGTCTATGCTCAGTCTGGTTGGGGTACAGTCTATGCTCAGTCTGGTTGGGAACAGTCTATGCTCAGTCTGGTTGGGGTACAGTCTATGCTCAGTCTGGTTGGGGAACAGTCTATGCTCAGTCTGGTTGGGAACAGTCTATGCTCAGTCTGGTTGGGAACAGTCTATGCTCAGTCTGGTTGGGGAACAGTCTATGCTCAGTCTGGTTGGGTACAGTCTATGCTCAGTCTGGTTGGGAACAGTCTATGCTCAGTCTGGTTGGGAACAGTCTATGCTCAGTCTGGTTGGGAACAGTCTATGCTCAGTCTGGTTGGGGTACAGTCTATGCCCAGTCTGGTTGGGAACAGTCTATGCTCAGTCTGGGTTGGGGTACAGTCTATGCTCAGTCTGGTTGGGAACAGTCTATGCTCAGTCTGGTTGGGGAACAGTCTATGCTCAGTCTGGTGGGTACAGTCTATGCTCAGTCTGGTTGGGGAACAGTCTATGCTCAGTTGGTTGGGTACAGTCTATGCTCAGTCTGGTTGGGGTACAGTCTATGCACAGTCTGGTTGGGGAACAGTCTATGCTCAGTCTGGTTGGGGGTACAGTCTATGCTCAGTCTGTTGGACAGTCTATGCACGTCTGGTGGGAACAGTCATGCTCAGTTGGTGGGTACAGTCTATGCCCAGTCTGGTTGGGTACAGTCTATGCCCAGTCTGGTTGGGAACAGTCTATGCTCAGTCTGGTTGGGGTACAGTCTATGCCCAGTCTGGGTTGGGGTACAGTCTATGCCCAGTCTGGTTGGGGTACAGTCTATGCTCAGTCTGGTTGGGGTACAGTCTATGCCTCTGGTTGGGGACAGTCTATGCTCAGTCTGGTTGGGGTACAGTCTTGCTCAGTCTGGTTGGGAGAACAGTCTATGCCCTGTCTGGTTGGGAACAGTCTATGCTCAGTCTGGTGGGGAACAGTCTATGCTCAGTCTGGTTGGGTACAGTCTATGGCCGCAGTCCCTGGTTGGGGAACAGTCTATGCTCAGTCTGGTTGGGAACAGTCTATGCTCAGTCTGGTTGGGGTACAGTCTATGCTCAGTCTGGTTGGGAACAGTCTATGCCAGTCTGGTTGGGAACAGTCTATGCTCAGTCTGGTTGGGGTACAGTCTATGCTCAGTCTGGTTGGGGTACAGTCTATGCTCAGTTGGTTGGGGTACAGTCTATGCTCAGTCTGGTTGGGGTACAGTCTATGCTCAGTCTGGTTGGGAACAGTCATTGCTCAGTCTGGTTGGGAACAGTCTATGCTCAGTCTGGTTGGGGTACATTCTATGCTCAGTTCTGGTTGGGGTACAGTCTATGCTCAGTCTGGTTGGGTACAGTCTATGTCAGTCTGGTTGGGAACAGTCTATGCCCAGTCTGGTTGGGGTACAGTCTATGCTCAGTCTGGTTGGGGTACAGTCTATGCCCAGTCTGGTTGGGAACAGTCTATGCTCAGTCTGGTTGGGGTACAGTCTATGCTCAGTCTGGTTGGGAACAGTCTATGCTCAGTCTGGTTGGGAACAGTCTATGCTCAGTCTGGTTGGGGAACAGTCTATGCTCAGTCTGGTTGGGAACAGTCTATGCTCAGTCTGGTTGGGTACAGTCTATGCTCAGTCTGGTTGGGGTACAGTCTATGCTCAGTCTGGTTGGGGTACAGTCTATGCTCAGTCTGGTTGGGAACAGTCTATGCTCAGTCTGGTTGGGGTACAGTCTATGCTCAGTCTGGTTGGGGTACAGTCTATGCTCAGTCTGGTTGGGGAACAGTCTATGCTCAGTCTGGTTGGGGTACAGTCTATGCTCAGTCTGGTTGGGTACAGTCTATGCTCAGTCTGGTTGGGAACAGTCTATGCTCAGTCTGGTTGGGGTACAGTCTATGCTCAGTCTGGTTGGGGAACAGTCTATGCTCAGTCTGGTTGGGAACAGTCTATGCTCAGTCTGGTTGGGTACAGTCTATGCACAGTCTGGGTTGGGGAACAGTCTATGGTCAGTCTGGTTGGGTACAGTCTATGCTCAGTCTGGTTGGGTACAGTCTATGCTCAGTCTGGTTGGGAACAGTCTATGCTCAGTCTGGTTGGGAACAGTCTATGCTCAGTCTGGTTGGGGTACAGTCTATGCTCAGTCTGGTTGGGTACAGTCTATGCTCAGTCTGGTTGGGTACAGTCTATGCTCAGTCTGGTTGGGGTACAGTCTATGCTCAGTCTGGTTGGGGTACAGTCTATGCCCAGTCTGGTTGGGGTACAGTCTATGCTCAGTCTGGTTGGGGTACAGTCTATGCTCAGTCTGGTTGGGGTACAGTCTATGCCCAGTCTGGTTGGGGTACAGTCTATGCCCAGTCTGGTTGGGTACAGTCTATGCTCAGTCTGGTTGGGGTACAGTCTATGCTCAGTCTGGTTGGGGTACAGTCTATGCTCAGTCTGGTTGGGGTACAGTCTATGCTCAGTCTGGTTGGGGTACAGTCTATGCTCAGTCTGGTTGGGAACAGTCTATGCTCAGTCTGGTTGGGGTACAGTCTATGCTCAGTCTGGTTGGGGTACAGTCTATGCTCAGTCTGGTTGGGGAACAGTCTATGCTCAGTCTGGTTGGGGTACAGTCTATGCTCAGTCTGGTTGGGTACAGTCTATGCTCAGTCTGGTTGGGAACAGTCTATGCTCAGTCTGGTTGGGGTACAGTCTATGCTCAGTCTGGTTGGGAACAGTCTATGCTCAGTCTGGTTGGGGAACAGTCTATGCTCAGTCTGGTTGGGTACAGTCTATGCTCAGTCTGGTTGGGTACAGTCTATGCTCAGTCTGGTTGGGTACAGTCTATGCTCAGTCTGGTTGGGAACTGTCTATGGCTCAGTCGGTGGGGACAGTCTATGCTCAGTCTGGTTGGGAACAGTCTATGCTCAGTCTGGTTGGGAACAGTCTATGCTCAGTCTGGTTGGGTACAGTCTATGCTCAGTCTGGTTGGGGTACAGTCTATGCTCAGTCTGGTTGGGGTACAGTCTATGCTCAGTCTGGTTGGGGTACAGTCTATGCTCAGTCTGGTTGGGGTACAGTCTATGCTCAGTCTGGTTGGGAACAGTCTATGCTCAGTCTGGTTGGGAACAGTCTATGCTCAGTCTGGTTGGGGTACAGTCTATGCTCAGTCTGGTTGGGGTACAGTCTATGCTCAGTCTGGTTGGGGTACAGTCTATGCTCAGTCTGGTTGGGGTACAGTCTATGCTCAGTCTGGTTGGGGTACAGTCTATGCTCAGTCTGGTTGGGGTACAGTCTATGCTCAGTCTGGTTGGGGTACAGTCTATGCTCAGTCTGGTTGGGGTACAGTCTATGCTCAGTCTGGTTGGGTACAGTCTATGCTCAGTCTGGTTGGGGTACAGTCTATGCTCAGTCTGGTTGGGGTACAGTCTATGCTCAGTCTGGTTGGGTACAGTCTATGCTCAGTCTGGTTGGGGTACAGTCTATGCTCAGTCTGGTTGGGTACAGTCTATGCTCAGTCTGGTTGGGAACAGTCTATGCTCAGTCTGGTTGGGGTACAGTCTATGCTCAGTCTGGTTGGGTACAGTCTATGCTCAGTCTGGTTGGGGAACAGTCTATGCTCAGTCTGGTTGGGGAACAGTCTATGCTCAGTCTGTTGGGGAACAGTCTATGCTCAGTCTGGGGGGTACAGTCTATGCTCAGTCTGGTTGGGTACAGTCTATGCTCAGTCTGGTTGGGGTACAGTCTATGCTCAGTCTGGTTGGGGTACAGTCTATGCTCAGTCTGGTTGGGGAACAGTCTATGCTCAGTCTGGTTGGGGTACAGTCTATGCTCAGTCTGGTGGGGTACAGTCTATGCTCAGTCTGGTTGGGGTACAGTCTATGCTCAGTCTGGTTGGGGTACAGTCTATGCCAGTCTGGTTGGGAACAGTCTATGCTCAGTCTGGTTGGGTACAGTCTATGCTCAGTCTGGTTGGGTACAGTCTATGCTCAGTCTGGTTGGGAACAGTCCTATGCTCAGTCTGGTGGGGAACAGTCTATGCTCAGTCTGGTTGGGGAACAGTCTATGCCTCAGTCTGGTTGGGAACAGTCTATGCTCAGTCTGGTTGGGGAACAGTCTATGCTCAGTCTGGTTGGGGTACAGTCTATGCTCAGTCTGGTTGGGGTACAGTCTATGCTCAGTCTGGTTGGGTACCAGTCTATGCTCAGTCTGGTTGGGTACAGTCTATGCTCAGTCTGGTTGGGGTACAGTTCTATGCTCAGTCTGGTTGGGAACAGTCTATGCTCAGTCTGGTTGGGAACAGTCTATGCTCAGTCTGGTTGGGGAACAGTCTATGCCCAGTCTGGTTGGGTACAGTCTATGCCCAGTCTGGTTGGGAACAGTCTATGCTCAGTCTGGTTGGGGTACAGTCTATGCTCAGTCTGGTTGGGAACAGTCCTATGCTCAGTCTGGTTGGGAACAGTCTATGCTCAGTCTGGTTGGGTACAGTCTATGCTCAGTCTGGTTGGGAACAGTCTATGCTCCAGTCTGGTTGGGAACAGTCTATGCTCAGTCTGGTTGGGTACAGTCTATGCTCAGTCTGGTTGGGAACAGTCTATGCTCAGTCTGGTTGGGACAGTCTATGCTCAGTCTGGTTGGGGTACAGTCTATGCCAGTCTGGTTGGGGTACAGTCTATGCTCAGTCTGGTTGGGTACAGTCTATGCTCAGTCTGGTTGGGGTACAGTCTATGCCAGTCTGGTGGGAACAGTCTATTGCCAGTCTGGTTGGGGTACAGTCTAGCTCAGTCTGGTTGGGAACAGTCTATGCCCAGTCTGGTTGGGAACAGTCTATGCCCAGTCTGGTTGGGGTACAGTCTATGCCCAGTCTGTTGGGGTACAGTCATGCTCAGTCTGGTTGGGGTACAGTCTATGCTCAGTCTGGTTGGGTACAGTCTATGCTCAGTCTGGTTGGGGTAACAGTCTATGCTCAGTCTGGTTTGGGGTACAGTCTATGCCAGTCTGGTTGGGAACAGTCTATGCTCAGTCTGGTTGGGGTACAGTCTATGCTCAGTCTGGTTGGGGTACAGTCTATGCTCAGTCTGGTTGGGTACAGTCTATGCTCAGTCTGGTTGGGTACAGTCCTATGCTCAGTCTGGTTGGGGTACAGTCTATGCTCAGTTGGTTGGGGAACAGTCTATGCTCAGTCTGGTTGGGGTACAGTCTATGCTCAGTCTGGTTGGGGTACAGTCTATGCTCAGTCTGGTTGGGGTACAGTCTATGCTCAGTCTGGTGGGGTACAGTCTATGCTCAGTCTGGTTGGGGTACAGTCTATGCACAGTCTGGTTGGGGAACAGTCTATGCTCAGTCTGGTTGGGAACAGTCTATGCTCAGTCTGGTTGGGGTTCAGTCTATGCTCAGTCTGGTTGGGGAACAGTCTATGCTCAGTCTGGTTGGGTACAGTCTATGCTCAGTCTGGTTGGGGTACAGTCCTATGCTCAGTCTGGTTGGGAACAGTCTATGCTCCAGTCTGGTTGGGGTACAGGTCTATGCTCAGTCTGGTTGGGGTACAGTCTATGCTCAGTCTGGTTGGGGTACAGTCTTGCACAGTCTGGTTGGGGACAGTCTATGCTCAGTCTGGTTGGGGTGGTACAGTCTATGCTCAGTCTGGTTGGGTACAGTCTATGCCCAGTCTGGTTGGGAACAGTCTATGCTCAGTCTGTTGGGGTAACAGTCTATGCTCAGTCTGGTTGGGGATACAGTCTATGCTAGTCTGGTTGGGGTACAGTCTATGCTCAGTCTGGTTGGGGAACAGTCTATGCTCAGTCTGGTTGGGAACAGTCTATGCTCAGTCTGGTTGGGGTACAGTCTATGCTCAGTCGGTTGGGTACAGTCTATGCTCAGTCTGGTTGGGTACAGTCTATGCTCAGTCTGGTTGGGGTACAGTCTATGCTCAGTCCTGGTTGGGAACAGTCTATGCCCAGTCTGGTTGGGGTACAGGTCTATGCTCAGTCTGGTTGGGTACAGTCTATGCTCAGTCTGGTTGGGGTACAGTCTATGCTCAGTCTGGTTGGGGGTACAGTCTATGCTCAGTCTGGTTGGGTACAGTCTATGCTCAGTCTGGTTTGGGTACAGTCTATGCTCAGTCTGGTTGGGAACAGTCTATGCTCAGTCTGGTTGGGGACAGTCTATGCTCAGTCTGGTTGGGGTACAGTCTATGCTCAGTCTGGTTGGGTACAGTCTATGCCAGTCTGGTTGGGGAACAGTCTATGCTCAGTCTGGTTGGGAACAGTCTATGCTCAGTCTGGTTGGGTACAGTCTATGCTCAGTCTGGGTTGGGGAACAGTCTATGGTCAGTCTGGTTGGGTACAGTCTATGCTCAGTCTGGTTGGGTACAGTCTATGCTCAGTCTGGTTGGGAACAGTCTATGCTCAGTCTGGTTGGGGTACAGTCTATGCTCAGTCTGGTTGGGGTACAGTCTATGCTCAGTCTGGTTGGGGTACAGTCTATGCTCAGTCTGGTTGGGGTACAGTCTATGCTCAGTCTGGTTGGGGTACAGTCTATGCTCAGTCTGGTGGGGTACAGTCTATGCTCAGTCTGGTTGGGGTACAGTCTATGCTCAGTCTGGTTGGGGTACAGTCTATGCTCAGTCTGGTTGGGGTACAGTCTATGCTCAGTCTGGTTGGGGTACAGTCTATGCTCAGTCTGGTTGGGGTACAGTCTATGCTCAGTCTGGTTGGGGTACAGTCTATGCTCAGTCTGGTTGGGGTACAGTCTATGCTCAGTCTGGTTGGGGTACAGTCTATGCTCAGTCTGGTTGGGTACAGTCTATGCTCAGTCTGGTTGGGGTACAGTCTATGCTCAGTCTGGTTGGGGTACAGTCTATGCTCAGTCTGGTTGGGTACAGTCTATGCTCAGTCTGGTTGGGGTACAGTCTATGCTCAGTCTGGTTGGGTACAGTCTATGCTCAGTCTGGTTGGGAACAGTCTATGCTCAGTCTGGTTGGGGTACAGTCTATGCTCAGTCTGGTTGGGTACAGTCTATGCCCAGTCTGGTTGGGAACAGTCTATGCTCAGTCTGGTTGGGTACAGTCTATGCTCAGTCTGGTTGGGAACAGTCTATGCTCAGTCTGGTTGGGGTACAGTCTATGCTCAGTCTGGTTGGGTACAGTCTATGCTCAGTCTGGTTGGGAACAGTCTATGCTCAGTCTGGTTGGGGTACAGTCTATGCTCAGTCTGGTTGGGTACAGTCTATGCTCAGTCTGGTTGGGGAACAGTCTATGCTCAGTCTGGTTGGGGTACAGTCTTGCTCAGTCTGGTGGGAACAGTCCTATGCTCAGTCTGGTTGGGGTACATTCTATGCTCAGTCTGGTTGGGTACAGTCTATGCTCAGTCTGGGTTGGGGAACAGTCTATGCTCAGTCTGGTTGGGTACAGTCTATGCTCAGTCTGGTTGGGGTACAGTCTATGCTCAGTCTGGTTGGGTACAGTCTATGCTCAGTCTGGTTGGGGTACAGTCTATGCTCAGTCTGGGTTGGGGTACAGTCTATGGCTCAGTCTGGTTGGGGTACAGTCTATGCTCAGTCTGGTTGGGAACAGTCCTATGCTCAGTCTGGGTTGGGACAGTCTATGCCCAGTCTGTTGGGGTACAGTCTATGCTCAGTCTGGTTGGGGTACAGTCTATGCTCAGTCTGGTTGGGAACAGTCTATGCTCAGTCTGGTTGGGGTACAGTCTATGCCAGTCTGGTTGGGGTACAGTCTATGCTCATCTGGTTGGGGTACAGTCTAATGCCCAGTCTGGTTGGGGTACAGTCTATGCTCAGTCTGGTTGGGGTACAGTCTATGCTCAGTCTGGTTGGGGTACAGTCTATGCCCAGTCTGGTTGGGGTACAGTCTATGCTCAGTCTGGTTGGGAACAGTCTATGCTCAGTCTGGTTGGGAACAGTCTATGCTCAGTCTGGTTGGGTACAGTCTATGCTCAGTCTGGTTGGGAACAGTCTATGCTCAGTCTGGTTGGGAACAGTCTATGCTCAGTCTGGTTGGGTACAGTCTATGCTCAGTCTGGTTGGGAACAGTCTATGCTCAGTCTGGTTGGGGAACAGTCTATGCTCAGTCTGGTTGGGGTACAGTCTATGCTCAGTCTGGTTGGGGTACAGTCTATGCTCAGTCTGGTTGGGGTACAGTCTATGCTCAGTCTGGTTGGGGTACAGTCTATGCTCAGTCTGGTTGGGGTACAGTCTATGCTCAGTCTGGTTGGGGTACAGTCTATGCTCAGTCTGGTTGGGGTACAGTCTATGCTCAGTCTGGTTGGGGTACAGTCTATGCTCAGTCTGGTTGGGGTACAGTCTATGCTCAGTCTGGTTGGGGTACAGTCTATGCTCAGTCTGGTTGGGGTACAGTCTATGCTCAGTCTGGTTGGGAACAGTCTATGCTCAGTCTGGTTGGGGAACAGTCTATGCTCAGTCTGGTTGGGGTACAGTCTATGCTCAGTCTGGTTGGGGTACAGTCTATGCTCAGTCTGGTTGGGTACAGTCTATGCTCAGTCTGGTTGGGGTACAGTCTATGCTCAGTCTGGTTGGGGTACAGTCTATGCTCAGTCTGGTTGGGGTACAGTCTATGCTCAGTCTGGTTGGGAACAGTCTATGCTCAGTCTGGTTGGGGAACAGTCTATGCTCAGTCTGGTTGGGGAACAGTCTATGCTCAGTCTGGTTGGGGTACAGTCTATGCTCAGTCTGGTTGGGGTACAGTCTATGCTCAGTCTGGTTGGGGTACAGTCTATGCTCAGTCTGGTTGGGGTACAGTCTATGCTCAGTCTGGTTGGGGAACAGTCTATGCTCAGTCTGGTTGGGGAACAGTCTATGCTCAGTCTGGTTGGGAACAGTCTATGCTCAGTCTGGTTGGGGTACAGTCTATGCTCAGTCTGGTTGGGGAACAGTCTAGCCATCTGTTGGACAGTCTATGCTCAGTCTGGTTGGGGTACAGTCTATGCTCAGTCTGGTTGGGTACAGTCTATGCTCAGTCTGGTTGGGTACAGTCTATGCTCAGTCTGGTTGGGAACAGTCTATGCTCAGTCTGGTTGGGTACAGTCTATGCTCAGTCTGGTTGGGTACAGTCTATGCTCAGTCTGGTTGGGTACAGTCTATGCTCAGTCTGGTTGGGGTACAGTCTATGCTCAGTCTGGTTGGGAACAGTCTATGCTCAGTCTGGTTGGGGTACAGTCTATGCTCAGTCTGGTTGGGAACAGTCTATGCTCAGTCTGGTTGGGGAACAGTCTATGCTCAGTCTGGTTGGGAACAGTCTATGCTCAGTCTGGTTGGGGTACAGTCTATGCTCAGTCTGGTTGGGGAACAGTCTATGCTCAGTCTGGTTGGGAACAGTCTATGCTCAGTCTGGTTGGGGAACAGTCTATGCTCAGTCTGGTTGGGGTACAGTCTATGCTCAGTCTGGTTGGGGTACAGTCTATGCTCAGTCTGGTTGGGGAACAGTCTATGCTCAGTCTGGTTGGGTACAGTCTATGCTCAGTCTGGTTGGGTACAGTCTATGCTCAGTCTGGTTGGGGAACAGTCTATGCTCAGTCTGGTTGGGGTACAGTCTATGCTCAGTCTGGTTGGGGAACAGTCTATGCTCAGTCTGGTTGGGTACAGTCTATGCTCAGTCTGGTTGGGGAACAGTCTATGCTCAGTCTGGTTGGGAACAGTCTATGCTCAGTCTGGTTGGGAACAGTCTATGCTCAGTCTGGTTGGGGTACAGTCTATGCTCAGTCTGGTTGGGGTACAGTCTATGCTCAGTCTGGTTGGGGTACAGTCTATGCTCAGTCTGGTTGGGGTACAGTCTATGCTCAGTCTGGTTGGGGTACAGTCTATGCTCAGTCTGGTTGGGGAACAGTCTATGCTCAGTCTGGTTGGGGTACAGTCTATGCTCAGTCTGGTTGGGGTACAGTCTATGCTCCAGTCTGGTTGGGGTACAGTCTATGCTCAGTCTGGTTGGGTACAGTCTATGCTCAGTCTGGTTGGGAACAGTCTATGCTCAGTCTGGTTGGGGAACTGTCTATGCTCAGTCTGGTTGGGGAACAGTCTATGCTCAGTCTGGTTGGGGTACAGTCTATGCTCAGTCTGGTTGGGGTACAGTCTATGCTCAGTCTGGTTGGGGAACAGTCTATGCTCAGTCTGGTTGGGGTACAGTCTATGCTCAGTCTGGTTGGGGTACAGTCTATGCTCAGTCTGGTTGGGACAGTCTATGCTCAGTCTGGTTGGGGTACAGTCTATGCCCAGTCTGGTTGGGTACAGTCTATGCTCAGTCTGGTTGGGGAACAGTCTATGCTCAGTCTGGTTGGGGTACAGTCTATGCTCAGTCTGGTTGGGGTACAGTCTATGCTCAGTCTGGTTGGGAACAGTCTATGCCTCAGTCCTGGTTGGGAACAGTCTATGCTCAGTCTGGTTGGGGAACAGTCTATGCTCAGTCTGGTTGGGTACAGTCTATGCTCAGTCCTGGTTGGGAACATTCTATG